>CM019171.2:18835014-19380509 GCA_009739505.2 Apolygus lucorum
GAACAACAGACGTTTCACTTTGATTATATGACATTTTTTGATTGCAACACCGTTTTCAATACTCATAATTTCGTTTACTCAGAAGTTGTTTCGTTATTCTATCATTTGGTAGGGGCGGGTGGGAGGGGGGAGGAAGGGGGGATGCTTTTCTTACACAAAATTTGATTCTCTACAACTTTGATTATGTGACATGTTTTGGTTGGATACGCCGTTTTTGATGTACAGGCCTTGAAACTTGAGCGTAACCCATTTTTCAACCAATTTGGGAAAAATCGCCAAACTTCAACGATCGATTTCGGCCAAACGGCTGAACCGATCTTAACGTTTCAGGTGGTCATTCGACGCAGAAATTCATCCTGTTTAATAAAGGAAACAGTAAAATTTTCCGTAGGATGCATCGTGTACGAGTTATAGGCAAAAAACTGAAACAAGTGCCGAAAAATCGCGGTTTTTCGGGCACCAAAAAGTTAGCACAAGGAGAATCTAGTAGAATATACTAAAAACATGTTCCATAGGCACCCACAAGTCACCCATAAAAGTTTCGCTTTGTCCGGAATTAATGCAAACCCCCCCCCCCTTTTTTGGCTAATTTGACTGGACTATACAGGGTGTCACCCTAACTCGAGGACCAAACTTCAAGGATCGAATCTACAACTAATTTGCAAACTTTTTTGTCTCCTGACATTTTTTTTTTAAACGCTTTAAAATTATACTTTTTTCACTTTTAAGATTTTGTTCGTCTTTTCGACCTTGAGCCATTAAAACGGCCATAACTCCCTCAATTTACTGGATAAACTCAAATATGAGTATACCGTTGGAAAGAACGTTAAATTTCTTATCAGTTCATTAGGACACAAAAGCTTTTTAAGCCTTTCGTATAAGTGAATAAATTGGTCAAAGTCAGAAATTTAAAACTTTCTCGAAAATCACCATTTTTCAGGCTGACTCATCTTATGTAATAAACAGCCGTATCGGCGGGCACTCAACGGAAAAAACTTGCCCAGAATCTCAGCTTTCCAACGGTCTATCAATTTTTCTTTTTAACATTCAAATTAGAAGAGTAAATGAAGTTTGAATGCCCGAAAACGTGTGTTTTACAAGCAAATCCTGTGTTTTAAGCGGTTTCTGGTCCCCCTCGACCTCAAGATGGCTTGACGATTTTGGTATCATTTCCTATGTAATTTTCTACGCTGAATCAAATAGTGATACTTCCGAATGGTTCCGACTGCTAGAAAGTGGATTTTTTGAAGAAAACCTTCGTTTTTCGTACATAAAATACGCATTATTCTTAAATGTGGTAGTGAGCATGAAGTAATACATTTTAACTAAATAAAAACACCGAATTGAATTGAAACACCGTTGATTGAAGTTTTTGTTGAGTTAAAAGGTGTTACTTCATGCTCACTACCACATTTAAGAATAATGCGTATTTTATGTACGAAAAACGAAGGTTTTCTTCAAAAAATCCACTTTCTAGCAGTCGGAACCTTTCGGAAGTATCACTATTTGATTCAGCGTAGAAAATTACATAGGAAATGATACCAAAATCGTCAAGCCGTCTTGAGATCGAGGGAGACCATAAACCGCTTGAAACACTGGATTTGCTTGTAAAACACACGTTTTCGGGCATTCAAACTCCATTTACTCTTCTAATTTGAATGTTAAAAAGAAAAATTGATAGACCGTTGGAAAGCTGAGATTTTGGGCAAGTTTTTTCCGTTGAGTGCCCGCCGATACGGCTGTTTATTACATAAGATGAGTCAGCCTGAAAAATGGTGATTTTCGAGAAAGTTTTAAATTTCTGACTTTGACCAATTTATTCACTTATACGAAAGACTTAAAAAGCTTTTGTGTCCTGATGAACTGATAGGAAATTTAACGTTCTTTCCAACGGTATACTCATATTTGAGTTTATCCAGTAAATTGAGGGAGTTATGGCCGTTTTAATGGCTCAAGGTCGAAAACACGAACAAAATCTTAAAAGTGAAAAAAGTATAATTTTAAAGCGTTTAAAAAAAAAATGTCAGGAGACAAAAAAGTTTGCAAATTAGTTGTAGAATCGATCCTTGAAGTTTGGTCCTTGAGTTAGGGTGACACCCTGTATAAAGGGGTTGTTTGAGTGGGGTTTGAGATCCTCACGTCACACGCGACTGTTACGGCTGTTACAAGGATTTTACGTTTGCGCATGCGCAGAGGCTACTGTAAGATTTTAAGACCTTGATTTTCATTGGGGACCATCTACAACCTAACCCGCGTAATCCCTGTAAATGTCATCGAAATTGGGTAGAAATTGTGGAAGTTACGGCTGTTACAAGTAATTCACGTTCGCGCATGCGCATCGGCTACTATCTATCCGGGGGTGATGATTTTCATAGAAAATCATCTAAACACTAACCTGTAACATCCCTGAAAATTTCATTGAAATCGGATGGAAAATATGGAAGTTACGGCCGTTACAAGGAAATTCACGTTTGCGCATGCGCAGTCGCTTCTATCAGTCCGAGGATGATGATTTTCATAGGGGACCGTCTGCACACCAACCCACACAATCCCTGAAAATCTTATTGAAATCGGATGGAAAATGTAGAAGTTATGGCCGTTACAAGGAATTCACGTTTGCGCATGCGCAGTCGCTTCTATCCGTCCGAGGA
Organism: Apolygus lucorum; assembly: GCA_009739505.2. Classification (NCBI taxonomy): domain Eukaryota; kingdom Metazoa; phylum Arthropoda; class Insecta; order Hemiptera; family Miridae; genus Apolygus; species Apolygus lucorum. The sequence goes on from CM019171.2 coordinate 18,837,666, forward strand.
TAACGATTTTCATAGGAGACCGTCTACACACCAACCCGCACAATCCCTGAAAATTTCATCGAAATCGGACAATAACTTCGTATAGTTATGCGCGTTACAAGGAATTCATGACGGACAGACAGAAGACAGACAGACAGACAGACACACAGACACGGAACCAAAATTGTTCAGAAAGGTCTAAAACGCAAAACGCGAGGGAAAATTTTGATTTTGGAGAACTTTTTTTTTGTCCTTGAAAAGTGAAAACAAAGCTTCCGCTACCTTGGTAGACTCGGAAGCAATAAGATATCGTTGGAAAGAGCGTAAAATGACTCAATGGATGAGCCGTTGACCAATCAAGAAAAAATGGCCGCTAGAGTAGTATTTTTACCTAAAACTTAAAATTTTGTCAACTTCTGTTTTTTTTTTTTTTTTTTTTTTAATTTTGATGATTTTTTCTTATTAAAACAAGGCGTTTGCCAGAGGGGCTCAAAAGCTTAAAAACTGTTCCATTTCATCAGCTTTCCAACGGTATAACCAAAAGATACTTTACAATCGATTTTTAGGGGAAAATTTATGTTTGAACGCGGAAAAACGTTAATTTTTTCAACGAAATCGGCGGTTTGACGGAGAGACTCCGAAGTTTGCTCCGCCGCGGCTCCTCCAAAGCACGGAATCTCCCCGTCAAACCGTCGATTTCGTCGAAAAAAATTCACGTTTTCCCACGTTCAAGCATAAATTTTCCCCTTAAATTCGATTGTAAAGTATTTTTTTATTAAACCGTTGGAAAGCTGATGAAATGTAGCAGTTTTTAGGACGTCCCACAGTAAGACTTGGGCGTCCTTATGCGATCGATCTGGGGTAAAGTTGGACAACACTCAACAGAAAAAAAATTAACCACACAGTAATCCGTTTTAGACCATTCTGAATCCAAATCCGCGAAAAAAACCATAGGTGTATGTCTGTGTGTGTGTGTGTGTATGTGTGTGTGTGTGTGTGTGTGTGTGTGTGTGTGTAACAAAATCTTGTGTACTCTGCACAGGCCTTAGTTCTCAACCGATTTTCCTGGTTCTTTTTTTGTTCGTCGCGGAAAACTATCTAGTTGTGCACTACGTCGCCGGAATTTCGAATTTTGCCTTTTAAGGAGAGGAAAGGGGGGGTTAATGCTCGAAAAACATGCGTTTTTGGGCATAATCTTGTGTACTCTGCCCAGGCCTTAGTTCTCAAACGATTTTCGTGGTTCTTTTTTCGTTTGACGCGGAATACTATCTAGTTGTGCACTACGGCGCCGGAATTTTGGATTTTGCTTTTTAAGAGGGGGAAAGGGGGGGTTAATGCTTAAAAAACGTGCGTTTGCGGGCATAATCTTATAAACTCTGCCCAGGCCTCAATTTCCAACCGATTTGCGTGTTTCTTTTTTTGTTTGACTCAAATAACTTCCGAGTTGTACATGATTTTACCAGAGTACCAAAATTCGTAAGGGGAGGGGGTGAGTGGGGGGATAATATTCACAAAATATCCGATTTTTCAATATTTCGGTTCCTTTACTGCTTACTAACTGTCCCCAAGCTTTGAAATTGAGGAAAAATTCTCATTATACCTCCGGATTTTCATGAATTATTCTCTGTACCACCATGGAACTAATATTGGTGCCACCATGGTGCCAGGACATGGTGCCATGATGCCATAAACCGCTTATTTCGTGTTTTTTTTTTTGTGTGTTTCACCTTGAATACGGATGTGAATTTGACGGACTGCCTACCAAAACTAACAGATGAAAGTTCAATGTTACGACGTATTTCCGCTTTGGTGCCAGACCGACACCATTGGAGGAGGAGGAGGGGGGGTGAACTCGAATTCGCATGTTGGGTATCGTAGAGCATGGATTTTAAAATGCTCTTCAGATTCGAGGCTCCCATGCAGCTAGAAATGTTAAGGTGGATAATGGTGGGGGGGGGGTCAGTATTTCTTGCCTAAAGTAATAAATAAATTACATCGAGTGAAACAACTGGTTAAACTGATCTAATGCTTATTCAATGGGACGTCCCCTGGAATGCATGCATTACTAAACAATATGTTTTATCTTTTGAACTCTTCTGGCAAATACCTTGTTTTAATGAGGAAAATCATCAGTGTTTCAAAAATATTACTCTAGCGTTCAGTTTTTCTCGACTGGTCAACGGCTCATCTATTGATTCATTTTACGCTCTTTCCAACGGTATCCTTATTTTTAATATTTTAGTGTAATTTAGGGGAGTTATGACACTTTCAATGGTGTAAGGTCAAAAACACGAAAAAATCTTAAGAGTAAAAAAATTTGGATTTTAAGGGAGTTGAAAAAAATTTCAATAGGCCTTTTTTGTTGCAAATTAGTTGTAACTAGGTACTCCCGAAGTTTGGTGGATAACTGATGGGACACCCTGTATAACTTCGATTTTGGCGACCCGGGGCAGGATTTCCTGGTACCGATAGCCGACCTTCTCAATTTACCTCAACCTAAATATTATCAACATTTGAGTTAAAAAGTCCTATACTACTACAATAAATAGGGAAATAAATAAAGTAGAGCTAATCCAGCTCTTACAAACTCCATTTACAAAGGGACTTTCATGTAAGTAGCGGGCACCCTAGATGACATGCCAATGGAAACAGCATTGTGGGGTTAGGAGACAAACAAACCAATATAATTAATAATAACAAGAAAGCAATCATGATTAAGCAAAAAGTTCAAGACGCGTTTTGACATTTACAATTTATTTTAATGAGCAAAAAAATAATTTTGAAACCTCGAAGTGTCCTTTTTGTTGCCCTGAACTTATTGTATGCGTAAAACACCCTTACCTTACAGACGAACAACTTCGACCGCGTGTTCTTCAACTAATTTCCAACAATATTTGTACAATAAAGTCTTATAACTTCAAGATGTAATTTTTTCCATTGTTGAGGTTTTTATGCTTTAATTTTCCTTGAAAAACTGGCAGTTTTCGAGATTTAACCAAATTAACTTTTTTCACCCCCAAGTTCACTTCAAAAGTTATTGTTAGAGGCTAAGAAGATGGGAAATTTAACACTTTCCAACGGTGTACTCAGATTCGAATAATATACTCTTCATGTTATAGGGATTATGGCCTTTTCAGTGACCAAAGGTGAAAACTCGGAAAAAAGTCTGCCGAGTGGGTGTGGCACATAGCTTCATCGTATCGATAACCCGATTGTATAGATGATCCGATGCATATTAGTTAATCTCAAACCATCGATCTCTACCTTGAAAAGTGAAAACTAAGCTTCCGCTACCTTGGTAGACTCGGAAACAAAAACACGAATAGTGGATAAACTCAGGTTTTTAAAGGTTTAACAAAAACTTGTCAGGACAAATTTTGTTGGAAATTAGTTGTAGAACATGTGGTCGAAATTGTTCGCGTACTACTTGAGACACCCTGCATAATTTTAGTTCGTGTTTCTCAGTGGGTTTAGTGATCGAATAATTGAAGGAATCAGTAAAAACTAATCCTTTTCTAAAGACCTTTCGTTTGATTTCTGTACGAACTTTCCTTCGCTTTATTTAGACTTGCGTGTTGGACGATGAAAGAGTTTTCTGTTTGCGTAAGTTGAAAGCTGATCAATCGAACTTGATATCACAGTTGGATCGTTTGTTTTGATTTGAGAGCTGTAGGCAGCAATCAATGTATTTGTTAGTTACAACTCAGTTCTGACTCAATCTGATGCAGTAAATTGATAAAACTTTTGTGAGGTTTAAATGGTTTTAAACATTGATTTTTCTTGTGCTTCTTTACTTCAACATAAACTACTCAAAATTTGTAACGTACTACCTAGAAATCGGCCGATATTTGGTTCCGCAGTGCAGGTTGATTTGGTTATCAAATGATCGACTGAGCAAACGAGAAGACCGTTATGAAATCACAACCTCATCTTCGGGCACAGTTGACCCTTAAACCCGATGTAGTGTTTTTGTCCTCTTTATCTTTGTCGAGTGCTTTCTGCAAATTAACATTGGAACATGGAATTCAATGAGAGTATGACGAGAAGGGTTGAGAAAATCATTCAAGAAGACCAGTTTTCGCTCGTTCGCGCTTGTTTGTTTCATTCTGTATTTTTAAAGTAAATTAACAGAAGCAGTTTTTCTTTTTTTTCTCAAAGTGGCGTTAATTGTATCCAACAATTTTTTTTCAACAATTGCATCAAAAAACTACTTCTCTCTGTTGCCTCAAATATTTGATAATCGTCAACCCAGCGCCTGCAAGTGGTGGCCTTCGGAAAGGAGGGTTGTTGTGAATTTCTGGGCGGTACGTTACAAATTTTGAGTACCTAGTTTAATTTAATGCTTATATGAACTACTGGCTGAAAAGCCTGCTAAAAGCAGGCAAGAACAAATCGTAGATATTTGAGAAAAAAATTTTGATGTCGCGGCCTGGAATCGAACCCGGAACCCCCTAGGCAACGTACATATGTAGTAGGTATATTAAACTACCTATCTATAATAGATAGTTTATTGATTCCTCCTGATTGAAATCCTGGGATAGAGAAAAATTATATTTAATAAAAATTACCCGAAAATATTGACTCAATTCACGATGTTGATTCGACAATGGAGAGGAGTTACTATTTGAGAGTTTTTTCCTAAGCGGATGCCGTTTTGTAGTCGCGTGACACCCCACGATTCAATCAAGCCTTGTAACACGAACTTCATAGTGTCCGTATTTCTTTCAATGCACATCAAGTTGAAATGTATATAAAAATCCTCTATTTTTGGACAATTTTCCGGACCAGTTCACGCTGGAATCAAATCAAATGAGCTTAAGAGTAAATCTGGTTCAAAACGTAACTTTGTATCAATTTTTCCGCAATTTTCGGAACAGTTTCCTAATTACAATCACGTATTATTAAAATCGTTTCAATCTCACAATTTTTTGATGCACGTCAACTGATGAGTCCAGTTACTGCCAATGTGATATAACAAACGGGTGGGAAAAAATAACGAAATCGGGTTTTCACAACGTGACCCACGAGTGTTCTTAATTTAGAAGTGTTAGTAGGTTATCCATCCAGAACCTAAAATCATGATAAATGAAAACGATGACATCCGCCTGAATCCAACAGCTGCAATAAGTTAATCAAACTGTCATCCGACCAGGAGTTGATTGCTGATTAGCTACCTACGCTCGATTTGTACAACCTCCAATCAAGGTGGGGTAAAAATACTGGACCTCCGGAAGGACTGAATGAAGGATCCTATTCCTATCCTTTCTGCATGTCAAATATTTTCACTGTGGATTTATTGCCTGGAAAGATACGTGAGTAAATATTGTTGGTTTTATTCCTGGACCTTTGAGGGGGTTATCACTAACATGACATGTATTTTTTCAATTTAAAACTATCTTTGGAAAAACTATTCATTTATACACTTTAGAAAACGCTGTAAATTATTACATTAAAAATACAACTTCGCCATACTTACCTACCGCCTTCGCCTTACTTACTGCTTTTATTTTTGCTTCACAATCAAGGTAGTTATGATTACGCTTCACACTCAATTCGAAGAAATAAAGAGTTGTGGAATATGGAAATTTGATTACTGGCTGCTAAGGATGCCTCTCGAGAGAATCAACTCATAACGTTGATTTCAACTGTCAAGCTCGACATTTTGATTCACTTCAACGAAAAGCATTGCCCAAAGGTGTATTATTTTCTGTATAGATCACCCTTTTGTATAGATCCCTCCCTACCAATCATAGGTACCTACTACCTACTAGGGCATTTTTTAAAATTTCAATCCCAACCACCAACCAAATGGAAATGAAGGGTTGAAATTTTCAAAAATGCCCTGGTAGGTAGTAGGTACCTACCTTTGGTAGGGAGGGATCTATACAGAAGGGTGATCTATACAGAAAATAACAAACCTTTGGGCAATGATGTGCAGCGTTTTTTTTTTACCTACCAAATTTTTTTTATGGCTCGATTTTTTACATTCGATTCCAATGGCTTAATATTGAAAATAATAAACCAAAATGATCATTACTTTCCAAATATAAAATAAATTCAATTGGCTACCTCATCTCATATTCGACCCTTCGGGAGCAGAGAGACATTCAAAACTTGATTCTGCACCACAACATGGAGTCCCAATTACAAGTACCGCAAGGAAGAACTGATCTCGGCCTGTCGTGAATAAGCCACAATTTGGCCCAACCATACCTAAATAAATTCCAAGGTTCGTGAACTTCGTATACACTTGCATTTTGGTACACTGAGCTCTAATAGCAGCTAACCGTGGAAGGTTTTCATACAAGTTCACTGGCAGCCGCATCGTTAAAGTGCAAAGTCGACTTGTAATTAAAATTACGAGGGTTACAAGTCATCTGTTTCACCAAACCACAACATTTATCACAGTAACGTCAAGATAACCACTTGTTGGCAACTACTACCAGACGAGGTTTGGCAGACGTTTTGGCTAGGAATACTATTGTATTCCGAGTGAAGGTTTCAGCATTATGGGTTAGGGGCAAAGTGAGCTGAAAGGAAAACAATATTCTGCGAATATTCAACACTCGACCTCACCATTCATAACGTACGTACACGTGAGCATCTTTAGAAAATATTTACGTATAATTTAGTCGACGTGTTTTCAAATGTAGTTTGTTAATTTTGATTGATAAGTAAATAATTGGATGTCATTACATATAAACGGATAATTTGAATAAATAACTACCTAAAGATAATTGGAACATGTCTACCGAGTTAGGTGGTGTGTGTTCCTTCCTCACATAGAATAACACAGACATATTATGGAATTGGTTGCTGTAAAATGGTCCTTTAAATAAATATGGCTGTCGAGGTTATATTGAAAATTTTCCAAATTGACAACTTCCATAGAGAACTTGATCGTGATTATAATGTCTTACGTAAGAACTAATAATGTCAAACTAATCGGCTAAAAACTGAAATCTGGGTAGCGCTCACAATATTTTGTCGGAAAACGCAGGTTACGGATCCGTCAACCCAAATGAACCAGAAATGCAAAGTTCAAATACCGGCAATTCAGTTCAGAACTTGATGAATATCCATGTCGAACAAGACAAAAACCACAAAAACTGATTTTAAAAAAAACAGAGTTTTCCCCAAAAAAGTACGTTTTTCCGCCCTTCATCTTAGAAAGCTCTCCCCTTCTCCATCTCAAAAGCACATATATCATGATTCATGGACAATAGAGCCCGAGTCGAACAAAACAATAATAAAGGAAATCGGTTTGGAAATTGAGGCCTGGGAAGTGAACACAATTCTAACCGAAAATTTGTGAACTTGAGAAATCAACCAGCACCCCTTTTAGATACGAATTTCAAAATTCCAGCAACATAGTGCACCGAACAATATATTTAAGTCGAACAAAACAATATTCTAGGGGCTGAGTACTGAAGGCTTTTCCTCGTTTCATGTTTAATTGGGAAAGTGTGCAGCATCATCAGAACTTTGGGGCTATTTCATTGCAGGATTCATTCATGTATAGTTTTTGTTTGCTATGTGCCACATTTAAAACAAACAAGGTTATTAGGGGTAAAAAACATTTGAATCAATGCATCAAGATGTTTAAATAAATTATTAGGAGAAAGCTCAAATCCCAAATGATGACTTCATCAGGCAAACATCAAGAATCATAACATTCGTTTCCATGTGCAAGAGTCAGGCAAAACAGTGCAATTTAGATGGAATCCTTTTTGATTTACACGTCAATAGGTTTAAACAAATAAATAATTGGAGAAGAGTCCATGTCCTATATAATGAAAACGTTAGTTCTTTGGAGTTTTGTTGATATATTTGCTGTATTCCTTGCCATCGAAATTCACTTGTTCGTGATATGCTCTCCAGTCCAAGACCTGATCGCTCTTCCAGACGTTTGATACGAAAATGGCATGCGGATCTCCTGGGTTCCTGATGCCACTGATACTGACACACTCCTACTATCCTCACTCGTTTTTTGGTTTATTATTTTCAATAATGAACCTTTGGAATCGACCAAGAAAAAAAAATTTTAACACCCCCTCAAAATTTGATGGTTTACGTTTCAAGGTACGTAGAATCAAAAATCGAATAAAAATTTGGCCGTCCGTCCGCCGTACGCCGTACTTTTGCCACTTAGCATTGACCGATTTTGATGAAATTTGGTACGTAGGCTCCATTTGGGGTCTAGTTGTGCCCCGAAGCTTTTGGTTGACGTAGGTCACTTCTAAGGGTTCCAAAATCAATTTTGAAATTTTGAAAACGCCCTAACTCAAAAAGTTTGATATAAAGGTTCTGTTTTTCCTTCAATTTAAGATTCTATAGAATTTTTAGAATTTTTTGAGACCACGCGGAGCTCTGTAGGACAAACCGTTCGCTTCCTACGAAAATTTAAGTGTTTATATTGAAATGTATATATTAAATTTTTAAATCAAAACACTATATTATTATTAAATCAAAACACGAGTGTGAATCGCAAAAGAGGCCTAATCTCCGTTCAAATTAGAGCTGATCGAAATGTAATCAATAGTTGGTCATTTTGATTTTTTTTTAAATTTTTTTTTGGATTTTTTTGGATTTTTTTTCCTCATATTGGATGGTTGGTGATTTTGTAGACGAGTGATCTATATAGAAAAATAATAAACCATTGTGTAATAATTTGCAGCGTTTTTTCTTTGTACCCAGATTTCTTTTTGTTCTTGTTGAGCTCTTTTCATAGTTTAATACTGTTACTTATAATAATACTGTTAATATATATTTATTACTATAGTTATCACTGTTAAAATAATAATTGTATTACGTTGCCAAGGGGCAACGATAAAATACCTCATGTTACACGTGAAAAATGTAAAGTTAATTATGTTTTACACTTAATAGTGATTATCACAATAAAGTTCCATTAAAAATTTAAAAACAAAATACAGTTTTTGGATACATTTTTGGATCATATTATCCTCAGTTGGGTTTTATCTATCTTTTAAATTTCGTAGTATCTTTTAGGGTTTCATAGAACATTGTGTTGTATTTATTCTTATCTATGAATACACTATGCTGTGTTTTGTCTGCAATTAAAACAATGATTTGAGGATTCTCTTTTTCAAAAAACTTGTTTAGTTAGCTAAGATTAGCATAGTTGGCTTTGAGTTTCTTTATGATGTATTTAATTATTCAGTTTAAGTTTTACTATACGGTGTCTACAATTTCTTGCCAAATTCTAATTTGTCCCCTTTCGTCGAAGTCCTGTTCCCATAATATTCAATGTCAGTTACTAGTCGTAGTTTCCCATTTTGTTCTCCTATTTGTTTAAACCTATTGACGTATAATTGAAAAAGGATTCCACCTAAAATTGTACTTTTTGCCTGAATCTTGTATGGCAAACAAATTTTATGATTCCTGTGCAAATTTTATGATTTGTGCTTTCTCCCAATTCATCTAAAACTCTTGATGCATTGTTTCAAATTGTTTTCGCCCAAAATAACCATGTTTGTTCTACATGTGGCACAAAGCAAACAATAATTTTATATGAATGTATCCTACAATGTCTAAAGATGGGACCACTATGGAAATAGCCCCAAAGTTCTGGTGATGCTGCACAACGGAAGTAGGCTCAACCAACATAAACCATAATACGAGTAAATGAACCATAAAACGAAGAAACGATGCTTAAATTCCCCTCAACAAACCGCTCTCATTTATAGAAAGGCCAAATCAACACAATAAAACATAACTGCGAAAATTGGTTGGACATTTAAGACTGGGTACAAGTTTTGTCATGCACGCTTATTACTCAGTATCGATCTTACATAAATGGGATGACCCATAAGGACATCTCTTGCTACTGAAGGACGTCCAAAACGTTTGATAATGAAACTACACTTACTCCTCTTCTGGTTCATTGAGACTTCTATACCAACTATAGAATAACATGAAAACCGGTACCATGTCATAACACTCGCGTTTTTGTTCACTAAAAAACCGCAAAACAAATAAAGCACCGTCCGCGACACTTAGCGAGTGATGGAAGGTTCGTTTTCGAGTTTCGATTTACCTAAAAATATATTTCGTTTGAGGCGAAGGGAGGGGGAAAATGTCTTCTGAGTGAAGAGTTTGTTCCGCCTCGAGTCCCTTCGGTCGGTTGAATGAAAGAAGGTCGAAACGCGGCGAGCGGTGGAAGGGAGATAGACCTTGCGTTGCCCAGGACCCTTCCTTTTCGAACTGTATTCGTCCCGTTTTTGGCCGTGGAATGATTTTTACGAGATAAATCGAGTCGGACGGTCGGAAAAAAAAATAAATATCAGGATATTAGCCAGCACGTTAGAGAGCAATGTTGGTGAGGCGACTGTGCTCTCTGAGAGGGGAGAAGACTCGGTTGTTTTTAACCGTGAAGTCATCCTGTGAGCTCTTTCGCGAACTTCTTTTTCAAAGTGAACAATAAATAGATCGTTTTACGCAAGAAGGGTGAATACAGGCGTTTGGCCAGGTGACAGAGGGATCCTCGGCCGCTCAACTACGATCGCACCTTGATAGTTTGATAATCCTGTTTTACTCGAACAGTAATAGTCATCAGATATGACTCCATTGAATCGTGCGCAGAAAACATTTTGCTTCCTCTCTACCATAGATAGGAAAGCTTTGTATTCGTACAACCAGTAAAAAAAACTAGGTTCTTCCGAAATCAAAAAATTCCTTTCATGCAACATGAGTTCATAAGCGAATTTTCGTATAAATCGTTGAATACATGGTTAACAAAATCGGAATTTTAACTATTTAAGAGAGTAGTCAACCTTGTGGGTGAGGCACATAGTACGTATCGTTAAACTTATTCAATGAATAACCCCTTGGGCCTTGGTTAATTTTTTTTTTTTTAACCTCAAAATAATATAATGATATAATTCTCCTCATTACCCCGAACTCATACAGTACCCACATGTAAATTGTTATTATTTTTTATTTTCTGTATAATGTATCAACATACTGTATGCACAGGGTATGTTCTTACAAGGTTTCATCTGCCCCTGGTCTTTAGAAGGAAGTTGGCAGCTCTCTCGTAACACTAGTTAAGTTGTCCCAGTTTTTCCGTGTTCGACAAATGATGAGTTATAAACACGAGTGTGAATCACATATGTACGTTCGCTGACTGAAGTGAGCCAACTTTCAGCTGATCAAATTCGATCTTTTGGTTTATTATTTTCAATAATGAACCTCTGGAGTCGACCAAGAAAAAATAATGTTTAACCCCCTCAAAATTTGTTTGTTTACGTTTCAAGGTACCTACGTCGTTTAAGTTAAAATTTTTCCGTACTTTCCTTAGTTACTGTAGACCAATTTGGTTGAAATTTTTTGTTTGATGTCAGTCACTTCTAAGGGGTGAAAATTGAGAGTTCTTCAATGGTGGATTTAAGGGAGTTTCAAGAGTGTCCTAGCTTCAAAACTCTCGAAATAAAGGTATTGTTTTTTACCAATTTGAAATAGTATTGAATTTTTAGAGACCACCCGGAGCTCTGTAGGACAAACCGTTCGCTCCCTACGAGTACTTAAGGGTTGGACTTACGATAAATCAAAATGGCGAGTGTGAATCACCAGAGGTCTAATGTCCGTTGAAATTTTAGCTAACTAAAATGCGATTCCTGTTCGTTTCTTCGAGTTGTATTCCGTTTTGCTTCCTTTGCAACCAGTTATCAAATTTCCATACGAAGAAACCACAATTCCCTATTCTTCGAACATGCAACCGAGGCAGTATGGCGTGGTAGGTCGGTAGTAAGTACCTACGGTTGGTAAGTTAAAAACATTTGGTCAAACAGTCACATTTGGTAGGAAGGTAGTGACAATGCCAAAGTTGTGATCTTTGCAGACGAGTGATCTATACAGGAAAGTTACAAACCTTTGTGAAATAATTTGCAGCGTTTTTCGTTTGTGCGAATAAAATTAATTGCATGTCACTCACTTGTGCTTCCATAGCAACCAAGAATCAAATCAATTTGAAGGCTTACAACTTTGATACGAGTATAACGATAGGTATTTAACTGGTAGGAACTTCGTGTAAAAATGAACTTGATTTATGTATATAAACTTGAACCCTGCGCGATAATAATTTTAATGGTTAATGGAAAAGCCGTGTTCTTCTATAGTACTCTGAAGTTCTTCACTTTTAATTACAACTTTTTCAGTAATGTGAAGTTGGCAATACAAAAACACGTACATGGCAGCTGACGCAAATCCCTTATTATAGTCACTGTTATTCCATTCGCCACATATTCACTTCATGTACTCACCAGTACTTGTCAGCCATAAACTTAATGATAGTTGCAAACCCCGAAATGGAATCGTCAGACATGTTTGCTGCCGTTTTCCCTACTGACTGTCGAAGGGTTTAAGGTCGTGAAAAAGCTCTTTCGACCCTTCATTGGAAAATTAGAGACAGCTGCGCCGCTGATAAGGTTCCCCTCGGCCTTTTAATCGCTAGTTATCCGTCGTCATGAAAGCAGTTTCCTAACTTTGACAAGTTGGATGGCACGATGTAATTATAGGATTATTTATAAATTTCACCTACTTCAAGACCCCGGAAAAACAACAGTAAATTTAATCAAATATTGTACGATATTTTTCAAGAACTCAACAAAAACTGACACAGTGCAACAAAATTCAATATTTTTCTTTACAGAAGGAACGAAACCTTAGAACTCAGTCAGAATTTTGGTCAAATAAAGTTTGTTATATGGGTGTGATTAAGGGGGTTCTTAGTCGGGTTAGTATTTCTTTCAAGAACCGGCGCTCAAAGTTTAAAAGTTGTACCTGAATTCGGTTGTTTTTAGCAAAAAGTCGCTCTTTTTCATTCCTGTATAGGTTCTTTGCTTATCTCGTTTCAGGATTCCAAAATGCTTCAAATCTTTTTTGAACTCTGCATCATAACAGTTTTCAAACTAATTAAAATCGCTTCATAACTCATGAGGACGAAAGAAAGAGCGACTTTTCGCTAAAAACAACCGAATTTTTGGCCGCCATCAAATCCCGCCATCAACCGAATTTTTGGCCGCCAATCAAATTCTTTGTTTTAGAGAGAAAAAAAAAAAATTCAAAAATTGATACCACGACGTGATTTAACGTCAAAAAATAATGAAAAAAATTTTTACCACACTTTGGGTTTTCAAAAATTTGATTTTGGGCGCAATCGTTGGTTGGCGCATCTTTGAACGCCCAGGAAGGCGGGTTGCGCGCAGTAAAAAAAAACAACTGAGGAGTCAAACATTAATGAAGTTTTACGTAGAATCCGAATCAGCGGTACAAAATGGGGGTTTCCATTAAATGGGATTTTTTTGTGAGTATCTCAAATATTCTATTTTTGTGCACAATTTCAAATTTTGAAATTGAGCACAAAAATAGAATATTTGAGATACTCACAAAAAATATATAGATTCCAAAAAGAAAAATTGTTTTTCCTTGTCACGTAACAATTTTAGCAGGGGGGTTAACAACTTTTGAGACACCCTGTATAATTATACTCCATTAATTTGTGTGGATGATACATTCAAAGATCATCAAAATATTATTCCTCAGCTGCCCTCCGTATTTGCAATAAGAGACACAAATCTCAGATATAAAATGCATATAATATATCTGCATATTATGTAGTAGGGTATATAGTCAAACCGTCTATCACCAATATCCCCGAAGTTTTAGATGAATTGGGCAATAAGCAGTCAGATCCATCCTCAAGTTCCCATAGGGGTGAAAGCCTATGTCGTCTGCTCTTCGTAACATTCATGGTAGTTATTTCTGGCATATACCTTAGCTTTCGAAATGGAGGTCTGGAAGGAATAGCTGTAGAAGCTAAAATTTAGCTTCTAAGTTTTCATATTTAATATGAAGATAAGTGTTTCGGGGACTAACGCTATCAGTGGTTTCTAATACTTCTAAGTGTTCCTAGATTAAGATAAATTCCTAAACTATACAAAATCATGATCCCCATCACAACGAGGCCAATAATAGTAAGGATAAGAGCCTGTGAAAATATCAGAAACTGCCTTCATTTTGCGAAAGTCTTCTGAAGCAACCGTTATCAATGTATGCGCGCAATCTCTCAACGCAAAGACGGACTCATTTGAGAAGACCAATGGTCTATTTGGGGTTTGGTTTCTATTTTTACCAAACGGAGGTTGAGAAAAACGTGGTGACTAAGTTGGTTTGGTCCGCTTCACCCTTTCTTTTATACTTATATATTTATACTAGCCGACTCCAGGTCCAGACGGCTCCTCGCGTGGTATCTAGGGGTTCCAGCACTTTGAAAGGTCACTACTAACTATGCAGGTATGAGCTCTTACTTCTTAATGATTTTCAGACTTTCATGAGAACACATACGTTATCCGATGGCAACGAAATACCCGTGCAAAAGAGCCATATAGAAAAAAAAGTTGAAAGAATTTTTTTTAAGTCTACCAAGTGGGTGTGGCACATTTCCTCGTACAAACACCCGATTGCATAGATGATTCGATGCATAGGTAGTATCTAATCTCAAAACATTATAATGGGAAAGGGGGACACACTAACACAACACACAACATGAACATTATTATGGGGGGCCCCCCAACAATTTTTTAGGGGACCATCCTACACGTCAACCCGCATATTCCCTAAAAATGTCAGCGAAGTCAGGTGGAAAATGTAGAAGTTATGGCTGTTACTAGGAATTCACTTTGGGCATGCGCAGCAGCCATTATCAGTCCTGAGGTGATGATTTTCAGAGGGGACTATCTACACGTCAACCCGCATATTCCATGAAAATCTCATTGAAATTGGACAATACCTACTTAAGTTTTGCCCGTTACAAGAATTTCATGACACACAGACACCAAAATTCTTCTTTTGATTTGAAAAGTGAAAACAAAGCTCCCGGTAAGTTAGTAGACTCGGAAGCAAAACCGAAAAATTCAGCTTCCCTCACCTTCTGCAGTGAGGAAGCAATTCCTTATAGAACTTAGGTTCTCGATAAAATATGATTTGGACAAGATTTATAGTGAGGAAAATATTATAGAACTTCAAATCAAATTGGTTAAAACCCAATCCCCCTCCTTTTCTGCTCAGTGTAGATCTATGGTGAATGTGAAACGTGTATGTACTTTCATCTGTTACATAGTTGGAATTATGCCATTTTCATCGCCCACTGGTTACTCCTTGATACTAGAGAAGTAGTTTGTCAAATACTTACTGATAAAATATGACCCACCGTTCTACCTTGTAGCTTTTCATTTTAGTAATATTGGCTCTCACTTCTGGCTGGCCTTACCGCGTGAGTCATTTCACCTTTCTTAACCGCGGAGCCATTTTTACTGGCATGAAAGCGAATTTTTAAAGTTGAATGAGCAGAATTTTAACAAACTAGTAAATTTCAAGTTGAAATCTGATATTCCTTCAAACAGTTCTTTCTGAACTTGGTGCCGTTTTGCTTTCTCCATAACAAAGATAGGGAAGCTTGTGTCAAAAGAACCGGTTCCTTAATTTCCACAATTCCACTCTCGTTTGGCGTCTCAGAGTTCTACGACCAACTTTGGTCCCATGACTATCTGTCTGAGGTAAATTTTCACCCTGGTCATAAATACTGAATAATTGTGTGATTTTGATGAAATTGTTTGGGTTATTCGGGGTCCTTGAGACGAGAATCCTAAGAATTTCATCAACATCGGCAAACAGTAGCGCCTGCGCACTCGCGAACGTTATTTTACCAGAAAAACAATTTTTTGAGATCTGATGGATCGATTCTGCTCAACATTGGAGAGGAGTCTGAAGCTGTCCAGTAAAAGTAAACACATCGACTTCATCATGATTTGATCAATGAAAGAAAGAGCATCAACATAATTTATTGCGAACAATTTTAAAATCGAGTTGCTTTTAGCAAGCTCAGAAAATGGGCGACATGATCGTAACAATCAAGTTTCTAGTAGGTTAATCTGTCAGGATTGATGGGGGTATAACCTTGACCCCCCCCCCCTTTATTTTATCAACATTAGAAAAACAGTAACTTGTGCGCGAGTGTAAAAATGTGATTTTACCTGATCAACAATTTGTCACGATGTAGTACGTTTTTACTCAAATTCGGTGAGTATTTCGCAGCTGTTCCTAAGAAGCTTATTGATTTCATCACTATCAATTCAGCAAGGGTCTAGGTAATCGCGAAAAAAGTGAAACTCGTAATCGCGAAGGACATCCAAATTGGTTGTTGCTAATTGTCAATTTAAAAAGTTCAATTATGATCTTGCGAATATCAGTCTCGTATTGGGAAAATTATTAACAATATTGCTGTACTTTCCGGAAGTCTAAGTGAGGATAACAGAATCAACTTGGCAGACGTTTTCAGTACCAAATCCGACATACAGCCGATGTCTTAGCGGTAAGTATGAATTATAAAAGCTATATCAATGGTTATGAACTACATTAATGGTTCATTGATTTATACACTCCTGCTCAAAATTAGAGCACCACCATCCATTTTTTCGTTTGTCTCTTTCCTGGACTGGCCAACAAGAAGCCAAGACATGAATCCGATAGAGCATGTTTGGGACATGCTGAAAAGAAGGATTCGAGCCAGAGATCCACCACCAGACAATCTTCAGCAGCTGTAAACAGCAGCGAAAGAGGAATTGGACAATATCCCTCAGGAGGATATCCAAAACTTGATTAGAGGTATCTTTCGAAGGCTCCAAATGCTCATCCGAGCTAGAGGAGGTAATACCAAGTATTGAAAAGCTAAACTGGCATAATTCAACCCTTTTTCTTCACATTTCGAATTTTTATAAATTTTCCACAAGAAGTACATTTTTCTTTAATTTATTAAAAACATCTTTTTTCTCGAATTTGTGCCTTTTTTTGTTACTTTTTTCTTTCTGTGTTTGCAAATAATGTGTGCAAATGGATAAAAACTCGATAAGCGAAAAAAGAAGGGGACAAACGAAGAAATAGATGGTGGTGCTCTAATTTTGAGCAGGAGTATATTATTAATGGTTTCCTCTCGATCACTCATAATGATGTAGCAGGTAGCTAACATTCTTCCTATTACACTCCAATATTTGTGACTGTTTGTGTCCAATTTCTTTCCCTGACTGAGTGCATATTCCTCAATGAAACGAAAAGACTAATAATTAGTAAAGACTATAATTATTATATCGAAGTGATATTCATGATACACTAACATCAAAGGAGTATACCTGAAATCCTCTCAAATACACTTGCTACTTGATGTGAGTACCATTGGGAAATGATGTCAGACATCTGATCTTCAAGGATGAGTCACCGAGATGACGAAAACGGTTTACCAAAATCCCATCAACACTGAAAGAAATGTTTGACTGCCCCTTCTGCATCAAGATGCTTTTGGGTTGAGTCGCAAAGTTTCAAATTCCCATTTTCAATGGATAGTCAAGTTTGGTACTTCGTTTCGATCTTTCGGATCTCTTCAGCTAAGCGTGTGCAACTAGCCTTTTCAGGCTGAGCGCTGGCTTAGGACAAAGTTTTCAAGTCTTTCAAGAGTTTCAAGTCTTTTGACAAAGTCTGACCGTCTTTTGACAAAATCTCTAATTTGAGAAAAATTCTTTTGACAAAGTCTTTGACCGTCTTTTGTTCAAGGATGATGTGTAATATTTCAACTTCTATTTCTAAATTGGTAGAAATTGTTTGCAACACCCTGTTGAAGGTACATAAATAAGCACAATCGAATATGCCAGCGGTGAAGGGAACTAAGCGCAAAAAAACGATTTTTTTCTTCATTGAAATTTTGAGTTGTCCTGGGCAAGACTCATCATTTGGGGTTGAAAGAACTAATTCTCACGTTGGTACCTATGTCAAATGTTCATCTTCACGAAGTTTCGTGGAGAAAGGAAGTTAAATGGGTAGTTGGCTTGTCTCTGGTACTCTGTGGTAGTTAGTGAGTGCCCTCCACCACTAGATTTTGGGTCTCCGGGGTCATATCCGTTGATCAAAGTTAATTTTTCTTCAATAAACAACAAATTTATGTTGACTAGGCGTTTTCTAAGTTCTCCTGCGTTGATGTTTCCTGTGTGTTCCTACATTCCTGGTTCGAGGTTTCTCAACTGAGCAATTAGGTTTTTTGGCATGTGTCGCCAATTTAAAAGAAATAAGGCTAAATACAGAGATGCAAAATAATAATATTCAATTCATTGTGTTATTTGTTCATATAAAGATATTTCATCATATTCAGTCTTTATTTTGTTCATTCTGGATGGGTAAATGGCACCAAGTTCCCAAAATTGACAATTTTTTGTGTTTATCCCCCTTAAAATGTTGCGGTAGTTCAATGATGTTTGAACATTAGGTATATTGACACACCAAAAGGGAAAAAATGGGTCAAAATCACGCGCATTTGTTAATTTAAGCAATTGTTTGCTTCTCCTGAAAAGTGGGATTTTTGCACTTAGTTCCTTTTTCCACTGACATATGCAATTGTACATAAATCCACGAATTACACCATTATTACCTGACAAAAAAACTTAACTGCGTGTCCCAATTGGCGGGTGTAAATAGACGGAGCAGGGGGCGGGCTATTACTGCCTGTCATGGTCACTCTAAATTTAGTGTTCAGCCCTGCCTCAACTCAGGTGGATCTCCGAGGGGGGGCGTTCAGACGGTCAAAAGTGACGTCTGCTATTCGACTTTGTCCCTGGCAGAAAATCGTCGAGTAAAACGTTTTCAAAGAGGAATCCGTCGGAAAAGATTTAGAATTGTCGCCAGATTTGAGCAAATATACGACGAAGTTTTGAGACTTGAGGTAGATGGCAAACAATTTGAATATTACACGAGTCTTGAAGATCGAAGGTCCGACATTATTCTTCATGGCTTGTACACACTTGAAGTAGCAAGTGTATTTTGGTAGGATTTCAGATAAACACCTGAGATGTTATTGACTCTTGAATACAACTTCGGTACAATTAGTGTTTTTGTCTTAAGGAACATATTCGTACACTTAGTCAGGGAAATACACAAACACAAACATAGGAAAGTGATCGGAAGAACGTCAGATTCTGAAGAAAAAAACCCCTGGACACCCGGTTACCTCTATTTACATACTTCGGACGAAATTATTGAAACACAGAATGTGTTTTAGCTCACGCGTTTCACATAATTTCGCTACATCATATACATCAAGTTTCGCAAACCAAAGAATTTGGTGCGATCATTCGTCGATTTGGAATTAATGATGTTGCAACTTTCCTCCGACTAAATCAGAATCTTATATAATCACCGCGTCATAACAAAATATCTCATAGATTACACCAGGTTACACGATCCTTAGTTCCGTATCATCGGTATCCATGTTGCCGTACCAGATCTTTTTTGGCTAGTTAGTCCTTGGCTAAAACACATTCTGTGTTAAAGTACTTCGCTACCTAGGTACCTATAATAATATGCTTTCTCTTCTCAATATATTGTTTGTTGACGTGTAACAAAATCTTACAGCAAAAGTTGTTTACAGTTCTTTCAACTCAGAGGTATATCTCGTCAGGAAGGAGGAAGAGGTATATCTCGTTAGGAAGGAGGAAGAGGTATATATCGTATATCGTTGGGCTTTCCAACGAATGGTGAACGATTTTTCTGCTAACACGAATGACGAAGATAAAGACCTGTAGCAACGACTTGAAGTAATGTGCTAAAGGGTTCCGGGCTGAGCTCCAACATGGGGGAAAAAGGAGGAAAAAGGAGGAGGAGGTAGCAACGACTTGGTTGTGAGTGGAAATCATTGCAAAATAGATGGATTCGCTTCCTATTTCTTCCGAGATTTCGTTAGCTTTTTTGGCTAGTTAGTCCATGGCTAAAACACATTCTGTGTTTAAAAAGAACACTAAATCGATGTTTTACTGCGAATGTTGTTTACAGTTCTTTTAAATCAAAGGTATATCTCAGCTTCGTCCATAATTACAGATGTTTTGACGGTATATAATTAATGCATTAATTGAGGACTTTTTAACGAGTGGCGAACGATTTTCGAGGGATGAAAACTAACGGCGATACATTTCCCTAGAAACAGGTCGGTTGTAAGTGAAAATCATTACAAAATCCCGCGCTACTTTCGTTCCACGATTTCGTCACGTTTTTGCCCAGTTAGGTCATGGCTAAAGCATGTTCCATGCGAAACTTTGCCAAGCTTCCTCACATAGAATATCATGGATATATAGAATCATTTGGTGTAAAAGTAATTGATATTATTATTTATCAGAACTACTAACTAATAAAAAACTAATAAATCACGAGTACCATTTATACTTCTACGTAAAATTATTATTTTCAAACAAATTTTTAAAGTCAAGTTGTAAAGATACTCATGGTTTTGAAATAATGTCCTAATTACTGTGTTACGAGAAAAACGAGTTTCATTCAAGAAAGATTTAGAGAAATATTGTAATGAAAAGTATGAGTAAAGAATGTGCTGGAATCGAATGAGAATTTGGAAGTAGGGTTGTAAGAAAGTTAAATAAGTTGAAAAGTTGGTACAGGTAGTGAAGAAAAGAGAATTTTGTCGACGACATGTAGGTATGACATGGTAGTATGGTGTGCTGATCCACTAAACTACAGCTTCAATGGGATTCTAAATACGATTTCTGAACGATCCCGCCGAAGTCTTCCGCGTGAATATTATTTATAGACTGCCTGGAAAGCACACATACCGCTCTGAAGATAATTTATTTCGTTTCCGATTCAAGGATCGTGGAGCCGTCTGGAAGGGAAGAAATAGATCCGTTAGTCACACACCATTTTGGATCCGTTTTTTACTACGGTTTAACTACTCTACCCAGAACTCGGGAGGAAACTTTTCCCGCCAGAGACGAGCATTTGGGATAAATATTGATCGAGCATTTAAAGGAAACCTTTGAGGGAAACAAGTTGTGCAACGAGCTGTAGGTACCTACAAATGTTTGGCCATTTTAGTTCATCAGTATTGAAGGTAGGGAAGCTTTGTATCCATATCGACTATTGAGAAAATGATTCGTGATCATGTCGATCCCTGTCCGGTTTTATAAATTATATATTATTTTACCATTACGGTCGTAATCCTTAAGTATTGCTTCCGAGTCTACCAAGGTAGCGGAAGCTTTGTTTTCACTTTTCAAGGACGAAAAAAAAAAGTTCTCCAAAATCAAAATTTCCACTCGCGTTTTGCGTTTTAGACCTTTCTGAACAATTTTGGTTCCATGTCTGTCTGTCGGTCTGTGTGTCTGTCTGTCAGTCTGTCTGTCTATCTGTCTGTCATGAATTCCTTGTAACGCGCATAACTATTCGAAGTTATTGTCCGATTTCGATGAAATTTTCAGGGATTGTGCGGGTTGGTGTGTAGACGGTCCCCTATGAAAATCATCATCCCCGGAGTGATGGAAGCGACTGCGCATGCGCAAACGTGAATTCCTTGTAACGGCCATAACTTCTACATTTTCCATCCGATTTCAATGAAATTTTCAGGGATGTTACAGAATAATATTTAGATGGTCCCCTATGAAAATCATCACCTTCGGACTAATAGTAGCCACTGCGCATGCGCAAACGTGAAGGGTTGCTGGGGTAGGGTAATAGAGGGTGTTTTTATCTCCTCGGAGCCCTTCTTATCTCTACCCAAGTCAAGGTCATGCGTCCCCGTCGCGCAACCCGGGCCCCCTGGGATGAACAGAGGTGGTCCCATTAGGTTTCCCTGGTGGACCCCTCTTGAAGTTCCAGGGGTGGCTGAATGACCCTCTGGCGATAAGGGAGGGGACCCCTGTCAACGGGTTCCCTGACCCTTATCAATAAGCGCTCCCCCGTTATGGAACCAAACAACGATGTGCCTCATAACCCCCGCCTGCCCATTGGCACGCGGGGTTCTAGGGGAGGCGCTCAGAGGCGCCCCAGGCAGGGGCGTCGGCCATCCTCTCCCTCCTCCTCTTCCTCATCATCCTTACCCTCTTCCTCTTCCACTGCCTCGTTAGACCACCAGTGTGCCCATTGTGAGCGGGCATTCACCTCCAGGTCTGGCCTTGGTGTCCATGTCAGACGGAGGCATCCTGTTGCTGCAAATGAAGAAATTGATATTGAACGAGTGCAGCCTAGGTATGCTTCCGAGGATTTGCGCAGGATGGCGGCAGATGAGGTGGTGGCTGTGCGCAATGGGGTACGTAATATCAATGTTTATTTAAGCGAACGTTTTCCCACGCGCACAGTCATTGCCATCAAGAATCTCCGCCTGAAGCCCCACTATAAGCAGCTTGTCCAGGAAGCTATCCTGGCAAATAGCGGTGGGGCTTCTCCCGCATCTCCTGTTGCTGACATGGACCAGCAGTCTGCCATTCAGTATCCCTCCCCCGGGACCTCAGGTCTTCTTGCCGATTTGAAGACCGAAGTCTTGAGGCTCGGGGGGCAGGTAGGTCGTATTGAAGGCTATGAAAGCACCTACCTGCAGGATCTGGCGAGGCGGGCTGCTGAAGGGCTGGATAACCTGGAGGATGAGATTGCGGCCTATTTAGGGAGAATCTTCCCACGGGTTGGGGATGCGACCGTGACGCAGCACCAGGGGGGACCTCCTCCCAGAGTGGTGTTGCGTGGAGGTCGCCGAGCAGCTAAACAAGCAAGACGGCGGGAGTACCACCGGGTTCAGAGTTTGTGGAGGAAGCATCCGGCGCGTGTGGCTGCGGAGGTACTGGAAGAGCCTGGGGAAAATCAAGTTCAACCCCCTCTCCAGGAGTTTGTGGATTTCTGGGAGCCACTTCTGAGTGCTCCCAGTCACAACCCTGGAGAGCGTGTGGTTCTCCCAGTCTCTACCAGGGATTCCTTGCGCAGCATCATGTGTTCGCCGGTGCTGTCTGACGAGGCACATAAGTGCCGTGTCAAGAACTCCACTTCCGCTGGACCTGATGGTATTTCCGCCCGTCGCTGGAATAAAGCACCAAGGACGATTAAGCTGCTCCTCCTCAACCTACTCCTCCTTGCGGGAAGACCCCCAAAAGCGTTAACCCGAGCCCGAACGGTGTTCATCCCAAAGAAAGGGGGAAGTGGGCCTGGAGGCTATCGACCGATCTCTGTGTCCTCGGTAGTCTTCCGCCACTTCCAGAAAGTACTGGCATCTCGCCTCCAGGTGGCTGGTATCATTGGTGACGTCCAGAGAGCGTTTCGGCCAGCGGATGGCACGGCGGAGAACCTTACAGTTCTCCAAACTGTCATCTCGCTGGCCCGTATGAAGCGCCGCCAACTCCATCTGGCTGCTCTGGACGTCGCTAAGGCCTTTGATACAGTCAGTCACTTTGCCCTGACCGATTGCCTTCGTGGTGTCGGGGCCCCATCTCGGTTAATCGAGTATGTGGCCTGTCTGTACCAGGAAGGCGTGACGGTCCTGGAGGCAGGAGGTGAGGTGTCAGGGGATGTACGGATCGGGCGTGGGGTACGCCAGGGGGATCCCCTATCACCACTCCTCTTCAACCTGGTCGTGGACACGGCCTTGGGTAAGCTGCCCACAGAAGTAGGGTTTGATCTCGCCCCTGGGGTGCGAGTAGGAGCATTGGCTTTTGCCGATGATGTTATCCTGCTCGCAGAAACCCGTGAGGGCTTGCAGATCGCCCTCAATGCATTTGCTAAGCAGCTAGCCAGGTGTGGACTTGTGGTTAACCCCGATAAGTGTGGGTCGGTCTCCTTGGTCCCGTCGGGTCGCCAACATAAGGTGAAAGTTGTGGATGGGGGTTTTGTCATAGGACAATCCCCCATCCCATCTCGATCCGTGTTGGAGGTTTGGCGGTACCTTGGAGTCGACTTCATGGGGGTGGCCACCATTAGTGCCAGCCGTGTGGACCTTGGTAGAGCGCTAGCTCGCGTTACCAAGGCTCCATTGAAGCCACAGCAGAAGCTGCGCCTCCTCCGCACGTACTTACTGCCAAAGCTGACCTATGGGTTAGTCTTTGGCAGGCTTACGGCGGGGAGGCTGCAAGAGTTAGATCGACAAGTTCGCTCTGCTGTGCGCTCTTGGCTGAGGTTCCCACCTGGTGTCCCAAGTGCCTATGTTCACGCACCAGGTCAAATCCGGTGGGCTTGGCGTTGTGTCTCTCTCGGCATGTATCCCTTCACTGCGCCGCCAGCGCCTGCTAGCCCTTCAAGGGTCGAGCTGGGAGGTCGCCCGTGCGGCTGCTGATCTTGATTTTGTCAGGCAGCAGTTAGCATGGTGCGACCGAGCAACACCATCTGCTCCAAAACCCAGTTCGTCTGCTGAGTTCGCTGCTGCGCTGCATGAGTCAGTAGATGGTAAAGAACTCCGACAGTGCTCCGAAAGCCCTGTCTCTTCCCAATGGGTAGATTGGGCTTCGGAGGGCATTGGGGCCCGCGACTACCGACACTTCCACGCCGTCCGCATGGCAACACTGCCAACAGCGGTACGGTGTTCAAGGGGTAGTCGTGGGACAACTCTACCCCTTTGCCGCGCCTGTCGGAGTGGAAATGAACATCTGTATCATGTAGTGCAGCAATGTCCTCGGACTCATGGGGGCCGCATTTTACGTCATGATGCGGTCGCCAAGCAGATAGCAGGTGCTTTGTCATCTAGCGGCTGGGATGTTGAGAGAGAGAGATTGTATCACATGCCAAGTGACCAGGGCAAGAAGCCCTGACATCGTTGCCGTCAAGCCCGACCAGTCTTGCATTATCCTGGATGTCCAAGTTGTCAATGGCAGCTTGGACATGGAGCAGACTTGGCGGGCTAAGATAAGAAAGTATGATAGAAATGATTTACGGCAAGCGGTGTCGGAGCTAAAAGGAGTGGCACCCAACAACATCAGGGTGATGGCTGCAACCTTATCATGGCGCGGAGTGTGGTGCGGGAAAAGTGCCACGGAGTTGCGTGAGTTGGGCATCTCAGTAGGCGTACTCCGTGGTATCACCACCCGTGTCCTGCTCGGCTCATATTTGAACTGGTGGTCGTTTTATAGAGGCACTTCCCTTCATCCTTCTCTCCCACCCCCACCTTCCTCATCTTCCCTCATCCCTAGGGCCGGCGTCGGGTGAGTCCTGGGCGTCCTCCCCATTATTTTATTTATTTATTTATTTTCTTTCTTTATGGCGTGCCCCCTCCGTCAAAAAAGACATTTTGTCTTTGAGGGGAGTTTAAAAAAAAAAAAAAAAAAAAAAAAAAAAAACGGCCATAACTCCCACATTTTCCACCCGATTTCGATGAAATTTTCAGGGATTATGTGGATTAGGTTGTAGATAGTCCCCTATGAAAATCATCACCTTCGGACTGATAGAAGCGACTGCGCATGCGCAAACGTGAATCCCTTGTTACAGCCGTAACTTCAACTGTCCCCCAGGGGTCGCGGGTTCGAATCCCAGCCGAGGCTAAGTATTTTTTTTGATCCAATCACATACATCTACTCACTTAATTTTTCATCCGAATTTGATGAAATTTTCTAGGATTGTCCAGATTAGCGTGTAGATGGTCTCCTATGAGGGTAGTGGAAGGTACTTAGAGATTGGTGTTTTGAGATTAACAACTATGCATCTGATCATCTATATAATCGGGTTATGGATACGAGGAAGCTATGTGCCACACCCACTTGGCAGACGTTTGTTATTATTATATCATAAACATCAGTCTGATAAAATTACTCTTTTCTTAGTCGAATTCTTATATACGTTTACGCTCTGAAGTTGTTTTTCTTTACACTCTCAAATCACTCAGTTGTAATTGAAATCCTTTAGATTTTCATCGAGCAAGTACACATGCCTACTGCTTTGGCGTACACAATTGGGACTGGAGTTATTGCCATTATTTATCACTTATTATTTTACTATTTACTAATTTGAACACTGATTGAACACTTTTACTGATTTTTACTGATTTGAACACTGATTTGAACACTTTTACTTATTATTTTACTATTTACTAATTACAACAACAGTAGTATCACAATAACTTCCTTCAGTCAGTACAGAACGTAGTCGTCAAATATCTGAGGTAGTCGTCGCTCTTTGGCAGGAAAAGTAAGGAGAATCTGGAGTTCTAAGCCCTGGAGTTTTATAGCCCTGACGAATTAGAGAAAATAGGAGAAATAATTCATAGTAAAGTAATTCCTTAACCAGGCTCTTCCTTCACATGTGGTTAATCATACCTCAAAAGTCCCCTAGAGTTGGGGGTGAGCTCGAGGAGGGATGTTCTTTAATTTTAGTAATAGTAAACAAGTCGCTAGAACGCTTACTTTTCGAGCTATAGGCAGAAAACCGAAAAAAAAATCGAATAAATAGGAGAAAATCCTATTTAGAATAGGAGAAGTTTTGAGGTCTGATTAACCACGTGTGAAGGAAGAGGCTGGTGAAGGAATTTCGTTACTATAAATTTCTCCTAATTGCCCCCCTTTTTTTTAAATTTTACCACGATATATTGTTGCCTATTATTTATATGCCTGGAAAGTTTTAAATCTATTGTTTTTGTTTCTGTTGAAAGCCTGATGCTATATCAATTTATTTTGAAAGTTTCCGACTTTCTTTCAAACCGAATGAGAGCCAGATAGTGAGTATGAGTTGGTTGGTGCTCTCTCCTCATGTATAGCTGCAGTTGAGCCCTGCGGAAGGAAATATATTTTCCGAAAGCTGCGTGATAACAGCGTTTTTTTTTCTGGAAGACCCGTCCCGATATTTGACAAGTGGCTCAAAGAGTATTTCAAGAAAGTCCAGCGATATATTGATAATTTTCCCAGAATTTCGAAGCGTGGGTTCCATTAGTAAGCCTTTAACAGAAACCGAAATAATGAAAAATCATGTCATCTACCGAAACATTTGATATTGTTATGGATTTGAGAAGTTTTGCATGTGACTTCTACTTGGCGATGGTTTTGGTCAGCATAAATAATAAAAAATAGTTCCAGTTTTGATGTCATGGGTGTTATTTCTCTCTTGAATGTAGAACTTTAACAGTGGTGACAGCGGTGGGATAACGAGCTCATTGGGTAATGAGGATGGACTGGGGACCATCAGGGGACCAACGAGGAAACGGTAAAGAGTACTGAGGAGGAGGCGGCCTAGGGAACGATATGAGAGATCTTCCGAACAGGAGTTCTCCCAAAACTGGGTAGAGGAGGATAAAAGTTGCTGCATCGAGTGCGATGTGCCCTACTTCCACTCAGTGTTTTGCTCTCAAAAAGTGGAAGCAGCAAAGGAACTGGCAAGTTATGAAAAAGAAGAGGAGGAAAAGCGACTTGGAGATTTGAAATTTACCAAAAAAGATTCTTGTTACTTGACGACAAACTACTGTGGCACACGGTTACGTCGAGATGAAAAGTTGCCAGGTGCCAACAGCACAAATGAAAAATTAAAGCCGTCCAACGCAACTAATGAAAAAGATCAAATCATCAGAAACTACAAGACAAAAATCGAAGCAATGGAAGTTAATTTTGAAGAAGATAGGAGAGCTATGATGATGGAAGTGAACTCTCTGAAAAATGCATTGAGTGAATCTCAAATCAACGAGAACTTCAACAGAAAAACAGTCTGCAATTGGAAAAGAAGCTGAAAATAAAAGTAGATCTACTGGTCCTACAAAATCAGCTTTACGCCGACAAGTTCTCAAAAATGAAAACGGAACTGAGTGTAAAAGAAGAAGAGAATATCGATACCTCTGCGCCCAAAGGGCCAAACTGCTTCCGGAACTACTATTTCTAAAACGCGAACGATTGTAGCGAGGCCAGTGTACATGAAGTCAACTAGGTTTTTTTTGTAATTGGTCCAAAATCTATGTAAGATTGAATTCCAAACCGTTTTTTAATCATCCGCAATTTGTAATATTAAGAAAAAAAGATAAACTGGGAAGAGGTCCAGTTTGGCCCTATGGGCATAATTTGACCTTGAGATCTGTGAGCGACAAGGGGCCAAACTGCCAGTTTGGCCCTAAGGTTTGCGACTTTCCTTCAACTGGAAATTGCTCTGGTCAATCTGCAATTTCTTCTTCAATTAATACATCAGTTGAAATTAAACGTTAATAAATTATTATAATTAACAACCCATTTTTACAACTCTCTGGGTATTTTGTACCTGTCCAATCACTTATATTTTCGTCTTTCTTTGAAACCCCGATTTTAACTCACGTAGGTATGGTTGAATAGTGCCATTCTATTACCAAAACACAGAAATTAAGTAATTTCTGAAACACGGATAACGAAATTTTAATTATTCCAATAGTAAATGAACAGCATAGCATTTGAAACAAATCTAAAAATCATTGATTTTATCGTCATCTATTCAGCATTCTCCTCTTCATTTGTCTCAATGAGCTCATCACGTATGTTGAGCTTATTCTTCATCTGGAAGTATTCTGCGTGGTACTGGTGAGGAATCGCCCCTTTGGTACACAAACTGAAGGAAAAAGCAGGAGTGGTCACATTGACACAACTGGACGGCAAGAAAATTATCATTACACTTGACAAGTTACCTATCTTTCTGGTGTTCAGACTTGAACTCAATTGATTCAATGCAATTTGATTGATTTAGTTGTTTAACTGAATCGTCTGTACCTAAGCAAACATCAGGACTTGAAAGAACGAACTCGATTCTGCCAAATCGAAACTATTCGAATAATCATTATAATATAATGAGGTATAATGGTATGAAGGTATATTATACCTCTCTCAGTTGTTGTAGGGCCCGAAAAACCATGAGCTGAGATCTGGTTGAGAACACTTTCCCTTGCTCCCCCCTTCGAGTTCTAGCCATCGTTTGAAATCACCTTTTCCAAAACCACATTCGAGAAAGAACGAGTGGAGGGAGAATAGATTGTACTAAAAACAATCAAAAGAAACGCCTGCCAAGTGGTTGTGGCACATAGCTTCCTCGTATCCATAACCCAATTGTAGGTATAGTTGATCCGATACATAGTACTAGTCTCAAAAAACATCGATCTCTAAGTACCTTGCACTACCTTCATAGAGGACTATCTACACTCCAATTTGAACAATCCTGAGAAATTTCGCCGACATTGGATGAAAAAGTAGAAGTTATGACAGTTACAAATATTTCACGTTTGAACATGTGAAAGTTATGGCTGGTACAACGAAATACACGTTTGCACATGCGCAGTAGCAACTATTAGTCTGTAGGCGATGATTTTTATAGGGGACCATCTACACGCTATTCCGTACAATCCCTGAAATTTTCATTGAAATCGGATGAAAAATGTAGAAGTTATGGGTGCGCAAGGATTTCATGACAGACACACGGACAGACAGACAGACACGGAACCAAAATTGTTCAGAAAGGTCCGAAACGAGTGGAAACTTTGTTTCTGGAGAACATTTTTTTTAAAACTTGAAAAGTGAAAACAAAGCTTCCCCTACCTTGGTGGACTCGAACGCAAAAACTGATGGAAAAACAATACCTTTACATCAGAATATTTTGAGTTACGGCGTTTTCAAAATTTCAACCGTTATTTTTCAACCCTTAGAAGTGACCGACATCAACCAAAATCTTCGGGGCACAACTAGACCCCAAATGGAGCCTACATACCAAATTTCATCAAAATCGGTCAATGCTAAGTGGGGAAAGTGCCGCGTACGGCGGACGGACGACCAAATTTTTATTCGATTTTTGGATTCTACGTACCTTGAAACGTCAACCAACAAATTTTGAGGGGGGAGGGGTTAAAAAAATGGTTTATTGGTCGATTCCAAAGGTTCATTATTGAATATAATATAACAAAAACACAGGATGGAACAAGTTGGTAGGTAGTGGACGTGAACATAATAAAGGGTCAGAGATCGATTTTCTAGTCAGTTGTTGTGGTTCTGTGCCATTATATTTGTCTCTGACACGCAAATAGCAATCAGAGTAGTTTGTGGCTGCGTTTTAGTTGGTGAGATCAGCAGTTTGGCCCTATGAATCACGTAGATGGATGCAGTTTGGCCCTAATCACTTTTCGTTTAAATTCCAGTTTGGCCCTTCGGACTTCTGACCTTGAAACCGATTTCAGTTTGGCCCTTTGAACAAGAAAAAGCAGTTTGGCCCTTTGGGCGCAGAGGTATCGATATGTCATTGGCAGCCAAAGTGAGAGCAATCGAAATATATCATTTCAAATATATAATTTTAACAATAACGAGTTCCGTGATAATCGCTGAACAACTCCCCAACTATGAATAGTTGGAAATGACATGCGTGGTGGAGCGGCGCAAGGATATATCCCACCTTCAAGACCTATCGGTCGTGCGGATCATTGCCTACCCCACACCTCACTGGCCCATCTCCCTTCTTCGAGATATCATGATAGGTATCAGTAAAACCCAATTTCAAGCTGCCAATTTTTACTTCCCTAAACCAATGAAAAGTCTGTGAAAATAAAGTATTAAAACATTCATAAACCAAGTATTGTTAATAAATCATTAAAAATTATTATCAAACCTTATTTGGTTTATTTTCAATTATTAACCTCTGGAATCTGTGGATACATTGTTGACCCCCTCTCAAAATTTTATAATTTAATTAAAGGTACGTACGAAATATCCAAAAATCGAGTTTAAAAATGCCGTCCGATTTTTATGTAATATGGTTTCGATACACTTACAGGTGTTATTTTGGTTTACTATTTTCAATAATGCACCTTTGGATTCGAGCAAGAAAAAGTATGCCAAGTGTGTGGCACATAGCTTCTTCGTAACATGATTGGGTATAAGCCACTGGGAGGCCACCACAACCAAATAACCAACCAAGATTGAGAAAAATCGGACAATAGGGAATTGAGAAAATTATGTACAATGGACTTTTTCAAGATTTTGAATGCTAATTGTATGTATGATTAGGTATCAGGATTAAATGTATAAGGGCTGTCTACCCATACCATCCTTCAAAATCTCAGTGAAATCGGAACAAAATTATGGAAATTATGAGTACGACAAGGAATTGTTGAAATTTTGCGCAGGGCAACGAAATTATTGAGGTACTATTTGATCCCTTACCAAAGTAAGCCAAATGGGTGTGGCACATAGCTTCATAACACGATTGTATAGATGATCCGATGTATAGTGGATAATCAAAACTTGGTAGGGCACTATCTACTCTTCTTCTCGCATAGTCCCTGCAAATTGCATCAAATTCTGACAGAAAATGTGGAAGTTACGGAGAGTTACAAGAGTTTTTTGTTTGCGAATGCGCGGAGACTACCAATTGTTGGATCACAATGATTTTATAGGAACCCATTCAGACTCTAATCAGAACAATCCCCGGAATTTTCATCGAATTCGGACGGAAATTTGCTCAGAGACTGCTATCATTGCGAGGTCGATAAATTTGATAAGGATTCATCTACTTCCCAAACTGAAAACTACATAAAAAATCAATATATAAATAAATTCCTATAGTTTTCCCCGTTTCAAAGATTTGCTTACTTACAGACAGGATGACACAATTCAAAATTGATCAGGAATATCACTGAATTTAATGGAAATTTGGAAGTAATACCTTGTTACCACGTCTTTACGTATGGCTACTTGTTACCACGTATCATAAAAGTATTTTCTATTCAGAAATGTAATTACGGTGATATTGAAGATATGGAAGAACACACTACTTCACAACGGTTCATTAACTACTAATTTATACCAACTTGATAAGATACTACTTACGCAGGAAACCAACAGTGAGATTGATTCACAAAATAGAATTATTTACGGCGGACGATGACGTCACATTACCTACTTAGGTATCGTTACACTGAAACCGTATGAACTTACATGATCTAACCGGTAACCACAATCTACGTGGTGGAATCCACATCCACATTCGGTTAACTCTAATTTTTACCAATTTATTCAAAATTAGTGAATTATTGGTAGGTGAAGTTTGGTACTTAGGTATCCTGGCTTGTTATAAGAAAAAATGAGAAGCTGTGAGAAAAGATTAGTACGAATGAATGACTTTGCATTCGTGTTGAGAACGATTGACCATCATTTTGTCAGAAACACTGACTTGGAAGTTGCCCTTGTAGTATGACTTGAAAGAAATTGAGTTTTCTTGATTGTTGTGGAGAAGGAAGCAGAGGACGTCAATATACTTTATTCACATTAAATGTGAATAAATTTTATTCGGCAAGCGCTTTCGGGGCAAACTATGGCCTCTTTTTCAAGTCTAATTGCAGAGTGAACATAGGCTTGAGAAAGGGGTCATAGTTTGCCCCGAAAGCGCTTGCCGAATAAATGTGAATAAAGTATAGTAAGTAGTAAGTAAGTAAAGTAAGCAACCATTTCAGGTTGAATTTTCGTCCGACTGCCATTCTTGGCGTCGCGGACGTCATCAGCTGTCTCCCTAAGGGGAGATCAGAATTTGTTCTGATGATTTCGCTCATGGCTTCCCAAACATCACCGCCCTGGGTTGGAACGAGAGATTGCCGATCTTCTAATAGACAGAAAACTTTCTGCGACGACCAGACTCGAACAACGCGCGTCCCTGCTAGACGGTCCTCATCTTATCACCGCAGTCCGGTACACTGTCCACTAGACCACCGACGCCCACAGAACAACAAGAAATTGAGTTTAACATTGCAATAAAAGTTACTATAAAAGTTGATTTGATTATTGTAGATAGTGAATATTGAAGAAGTCAGGTAGGCTACTCAAGAACGTGAACCTTAAGTTCACGTGAGAAGTCCACTACATTCCTTATTTATCTCGATGAGCACACAAAATCAAATTTCCACAAACAGGCTCCATAATATAAAATAATTGTTACCAAGAATGTTGACATACGTAATGAATAATTATAGGTGTGTATCTACCGTAGGTTTACTTAGAGCTCATCGAAAGTCCTTTCTTCTAAGTACTAATTCGTTCAATTTCCATTCCCCCAGCATAAAAGATACCCCTGTTGGGACAAAATATTGGGACAAAACTGGAGAATAAAACTCAGAAACCCCGAAAAACAGTAACGGAAACGAAAGACTTTAGCGGGCTACGGGCTAAACACGCGACTTGAACAGCACGACACTCCAGCTGTTTCTTTCGCATCTCTACCGTATGTATTTCTTCTTCTTCTTCTGCGTGTTTCTCACCTGTTAGACGGAAGCTGACTCTTTTCTCATTTCTGAACTCATGCAAGCTATAAACCAATTCTTAATCATATAATGTCCTTCGATGTAGGAAAATTGATTTCTGTCATATTTTAAGCCCCTTCTTTTGAAAAAGGCCGTTTGAAATTTACCAAAGTTGCAGAAATTTTGAATAATTTAGTCGATGCTATCAATTCACTTGCATCTCTACCGCATGTATTTCTTCTTCTTCTGCGTGTTTCTCACCTGTTAGACTGAAGCTGACTCTTTTCTCATTTCTAAACTCATGCAAGCTATAAACCAATTCTTAATCATATAATGTCCTTCGGTGTAGGAAAATGGATTTCTGTCATATTTTAAGCCCCTTCTTTTGAAAAAGGCCGTTTGAAATTTACCAAAGTTGCAGAAATTTTGAATAATTTAGTAGATGCTATCAATTCACTTGCATCTCTACCGCATGTATTTCTTCTTCTTCTGCGTGTTTCTCACCTGTTAGACTGAAGCTGACTCTTTTCTCATTTCTAAACTCATGCAAGCTATAAACCAATACTTAATCATATAATGTCCTTCGATGTAGGAAAATGGATTTCTGTCATACTTTAAGCCCATTCTTTTGAAAAAGGCCGTTTGAAATTTACCAAAGTTGCAGAAATTTTGAATAATTTAGTAGATGCTATCAATTCACTTGCATCTCTACCGCATGTATTTCTTCTTCTTCTGCGTGTTTCTCACCTGTTAGACTGAAGCTGACTCTTTTCTCATTTCTAAACTCATGCAAGCTATAAACCAATTCTTAATCATATAATGTCCTTCGGTGTAGGAAAATGGATTTCTGTCATATTTTAAGCCCCTTCTTTTGAAAAAGGCCGTTTGAAATTTACCAAAGTTGCACAAGTTTTGAATAATTTAGTCGATGCAATCAATTCGCTCGCATCTCTACCGTATGTATTTCTTCTTCTTCTGCGTGTTTCTCACCTGTTAGACTGAAGCTTACTCTTTTCTCATTTCTAAACGGGTGTGCGTCGATGTACCCCGCGCCGATGTACCCCCCGGGCATAGTGTCCCCCGTCATTCATGACCGCGGAGGTTTTCATTCATGACGGGGGGCACTATGCCCGGGGGGTACATCGGCGCGGGGTACTTCGATAGCAACCCTTCTAAACTCATGCAAGCTATAAACCAATACCTACTTAATCATATAATGTCCTTCGATGTAGGAAAACGGATTTCTGTCATATTTTAAGCCCCTTCTTTTGAAAAAGGCCGTTTGAAATTTACCAAAGTTGCAGAAATTTTGAATAATTTAGTCGATGCTATCAATTCACTTGCAGGAACTACTACTTAATTATTTACCTTTTCATAATTATCATTATTATTGTCATCATTATTATTATTTATTTTTTTCCTCCATCAGGGAAATTAGTTAGATTTTGTCGAATTTCAGCTGGTTTTTTTTTTCATCTCTTCTGTATGTTTTTTCCCCATTAGACTAGGAGCCGAGGCCGAAAACAGTAACCAACATTCAATCAAGTCTTCCACGGTGAGAAGGAAGACGGATTTCTGCCATACCAATATCCCGTCTTTTATAAATCGTGACCGTTTGAAATTTCTCAAATTGGCAAAAATGTTGACTCACTTAGTTCATTTCAATCAACCCACTTGCAGGTAAAAATTATTCTATTAATGGAAATGGTTCCAATTTGTCGAATTTCGTCTGTTTCTTTTTTATCTTCATTCGAATTTCAGCTGACCAAATTGCGATCATTGTTTCTTGAATATTAGAATTAATATTAGATACTAGATTTCTTGAATTAGTTTCGTACCGTACTCAGTTGTGCTTCCTTAGCAACCAAAAATCAAATATCGTATTAAATACGAAAAATTATGATAAAAAATTGTTTAATTACCTAATTATTATTTTAAAAACATTTTAGTGTCGAATGACACTTCCCAAACCTTTGTAGGACCACCCGTTTGCTAAAGATTGTGTTAAATTTTTATGAACGATTGAAACCATGACGATCAACAACGATTATTAAATACGCGTTTGTTGTGAAATCAATCAGGACATGTAGCCCTGCGAACCCAGCTCCTAAGATCCGAACCTCCCTCCCACCCCACCTACCTCTGGTCCTTGAATGACAGCTGTTTGTCTCTCTTACTCTGTTGGATACGGTGAGTCAGAAACGCATCGAATAGCATTTGAACGTTCGCTGTCGGAGGTGAGCCAAATTTCAGCTGATCAAATGCGTAGTACTTTTCTCGTTTCTTCAAATATAATTTCATGTAAAGTAGTTGTACTTCCCTAACAATCAAGAATCCCAATCGTATTGAAGGGTTCCACAACTTAGGATAACAATGTTTTGCTGTTTTCTGTCAAAATAATCTTAATTGTAAGCCATAGGCGACAAAGCGATGATAGGTACTACTAATGGAAACGCTGTGTTCTTTGCTGACAGGTGATCTATACTGACAAAAATAAAGCTTTGTGTAATAATTTGCAGCGTTCTTAGAGGTAATAGAGCCAGATACCTTGGTGGTGCATCGTTGGATAAGAGGCAATTAGCCGCAATTATGAATGAAACCAAACCCCAGAACATCAGGAAGCTTTCATTCAAACTGCTGTTACTTAGCGGCAAATTACAGGAAGGTAATAAATTAAGG
Organism: Apolygus lucorum; assembly: GCA_009739505.2. Classification (NCBI taxonomy): domain Eukaryota; kingdom Metazoa; phylum Arthropoda; class Insecta; order Hemiptera; family Miridae; genus Apolygus; species Apolygus lucorum. The sequence continues at coordinate 18,873,340 of CM019171.2, forward strand.
TTATTAATTTAAGTAAAATATTAAACTTGTAATTAACCATTACTTAAGGTGAATGTATTTGTCAAACTGTAATATTGTGTTTCATTCAACTCCTTCTAAATTTGGTGTTTATAAATAATAATAATAAATAGGGCTCGGCATTTTGCATATTTGCATATTTTTTTTGCAATATGCCCAAGCTGTAAGGAGTCCAAATATGCCATATTCAAGCCATTTTGTTGCTCCAAATTTAAATTTATCGTGCATATCGAGGGTTGCCTGGCAGAATAAAACCAAGTGACTGGAAACAAATTTTAGCTGCGTAGGTAGCACTTGGTCATTTCTGCCAGGAAAATGCAAATCGGATACATAAGGGGTGGATCGGGGTACTGGAAAGGGCATTTGAGCCCTTTATAGTTCCTTTATCATGGAGTTAACAATACTAGCGTGTAGAGCAGGCTTACGAGATATATGAACGTTAAAACCTCAATTTCGGGAAAAAATGGACTTGGTCACTTCTGCCAGGCAACCCTCGATATATTTGCATATATTCGCAGTTTTTGGTATAAGTGCATATAATGGGCATTTCTTGACAAAAGCCATATTTTCCAGTTTTGTCAGCTATTTCCTCTAATGGGGAGGCGTTATCATGGCCCGGAAAAACAGGTGAAACCGTTCGAGAAAAATTAGAGTGTGTACTCAAACGAAACCCTGGCTGGAAAACTGTCGTTGTGTTGGCGAAAGTGTTGGAAGGCGACTCACCAAACACCATCAATTGGTCATACACTCCTCAAGAAGTGGCGTCTTTCAAATATCTACCAATTGTCTCAGCAGATGTGGAGCGGTCATTCTCCCGTTTGAAACTATTATTGCACGATTTGAGAAAATCTTTTGCAACTGAAAATTTGGAAAAGCACTTGGTAGTACAAGCTAACATATTTTAACAATTAAATGTTTTGTCTAAAAACTGAGTAAAACTATTGTAAAAACGCTGCAAATCATTGCTCAAAGGTTTATTATTTTCTGTATAGATCACCCTTCTGTGTAGATCACTGGTTCTCCGTCAATAGCACCTACCACCATCTGTATTCTCCCTTGACCTTCCCTCTCAAATTTCAGCTTCCTGCGTTCAATAGGATTGAAAATGACTTCGGAGCTCACTCGGCTGATCAGTGATCTGAAGAGTGAAGAAGATCTCCTCGAATGCTGGAGACGCCTGGAAGAGCACTTCCATTCAATAGGATTGAAAATGGCTTCGGAGCTCACTCAGCTGATCAGTGATCTGAAGAGTGAAGAAGATCTCCTCGAATGCTGAAGACGCCTGGAAGAGCACTTCCATTCAATAGGATTGAAAATGGCTTCGGAGCTCACTCAGCTGATCAGTGATCTGAAGAGTGAAGAAGATCTCCTCGAATGCTGAAGACGCCTGGAAGAGCACTTCCATTCAATAGGATTGAAAATGGCTTTGGAGCTCACTCAGCTGATCAGTGATCTGAGGAGTGAAGAAGATCTCCTCGAATGCTGGAGACGCCTGGAAGAGCACTTCCATTCAATAGGATTGAAAATGGCTTTGGAGCTCACTCAGCTGATCAGTGATCTGAGGAGTGAAGAAGATCTCCTCGAATGCTGGAGACGCCTGGAAGAGCACTTCCATTCAATAGGAGTAAAAATGGTTTTGGAGCTCACTCAGCTGATCAGTGATCTGAGGAGTGAAGAAGATCTCCTCGAATGCTGGAGACGCCTGGAAGAGCACTTCCATTCAATAGGATTGAAAATGGCTTTGAGCAATGATTTGCAGCGTTTTTTACCCACCAAAATTTTGTTTACCTACCAACTTTTTTTACCTACCAGCTAGGTACTACCTACCACACCATACTGGCTTCACACCTTCACAATCAAGTTTATTAAAAAGAACTAAACGCTTCACACTCGATTGGAAAAATAGAAAGCTTCATATGGAAATTTGATTACTGGTTACGCAGAAGGCAAAACTGTATACAAATCGAAGAAATGAACAGCGATCGCATTTTAGTCCGATAAAATTTGAATGGAGATTAGACCTCTTTTGCGATTCACACTCATGATTCTGTTTTATCGAAGGAAAACCTTCAAGTACTCGTAGGGACCGAACGGTTTGTCCTACAGAGCTCCGGGTGGTCTCAAAAATTTTTTAAAATTCAATACTATTTAAAATTGGTGAAAAAACGATACCTTTATTTCGAGAGTTTTCGAGCTAGGGCACTCTTGAAAATTTCAACCCTTAATTTTCACCCCTTAGAAGTGACCTACATCAACCAAAAGCTTCGCGGCACAACTAGACCCCAAATGGAGCCAATTATACCAAATTTGAACCAAATCGGTCCAGTGTTGCTAAGAAAAGTGCCGCGTACGGCGGACGGACGGAAATTTTTTTTATTCGATTTTCGTATTCTACGTACCTTGAAACGTAAAACATCAAATTTTGAGGGGGGGTTAAAATTTTTTTTTTCTTGCTCGATTCCAAAGGCTTATTATTGAAAATAATAAACCAAAATTGTATAAAATGATTTTGTATAAAAATGTACATAAAAAAAAAATTGAATAAAATTTATTCAATTTTTTGTATGTACATTTTTATACAAGTATTTAATACAAGCAACTATGTACTGAAAAGACTTTGTTTCCCACTTATTATTCAATTCCACTTATTATTCCCACTTATTATACTTGTATTCAATACAAGTAACTATGTACAACAATTGTTCAGCTATCTTGCGCATATTTTGAAGGCATATTTTCGGATTTTTTCGCGCATATGTACAAATGCATATATTGGGCATCTACGTGCATATTTTGAGGTTTTATTTCGCATATATTGCCGAGCTCTAATAATAAAAGTTCAACGTCAACTGATTGGGAATGGGGTCAACTGGAATTAAACTCGTTCTTTGTCAAGCTTTCGGTAAATTTATTACCGTCTTCAGGGCTCGAAGGATGTTTTACTCAGTGAGCATACCAAGCGTCAACACGAAACGAGATGAGACGCCACCATAATTATTGAAGAACAAATAATTGTATGGTATTAAATGAGGAAACAAACAATTAGACAAATATAAAGATGTATAGCAGCTTTGGCCATAATAAAAGTTGGTTTAATCTATTTTTACCGACCTTTTCTTCGGGTAGGTTGCGTACGTGGAGATGGACCTCTGACCGGAAATAGTCTTACTGCTCCCGCACTTACAGCACTTGCTCCCCATGGCCAGGCATCCCCGGCCTCCGAGGTGAAGATGTCATAAAGACCGAGATGTCCGTCCGATCCGACCGACCCGCGATGAACCTGCACGACGTACCCCCGAGATGTCACGAGGTCATGACCTTCGTCTGGTCAGCGTCAACAGAGGTTTTGTCTTCTGTTTCTGGGATTCTTTATTCAAAGTGCCCAACCGCTCATACAGCCGTTCGCGCGCTGACTGCCCTCCTTTCTCGCGGACTTGGCAGAAATAGTTTCCACTACCACCTTCTTTTTTCGGCATTGGCAGAGGAATTTTTGCCCTCCGATTCGAAGCTCCCAATGGTTTTTTATCTTTATGTCATTTCTATTCGGAGATTATTGTGTCATATTTTCTGTCCATCCCGTTGCTGTCCGCCTTCAGTGATCGCACGAACAAAGTCAACATCAACTGTCACGGCAGACAGTTCTCAGCTGTTTGGTTTATTTAGAGCTTCATACTACCTTATCCCTGTGAATGAATTATAATGGAGTTTACTGCATACAGGGTGTCTACACTTAAGATGGGCATAACTCCAGGGTTCGATTCTACTAGAAATTTCCAACAAAAAACGTCTCTTAGCAATGTTCTTTTAACCCATTCAAAATTCATTTTTTTCACTTTAAAGTTTTTTTCGCGTTTTCGACCTTACGGCACTGATATGGTCATAACTGCATTATTTCTCCTGAAAATTCAAATCTGACTACACCGTTAGGAAGAGCGTTAAATTCCTTAGCTACTTAGTGCAAAATCAAAATCTTTCAGCAATAAAATAATTTCAAAAAATCAAGTCAAAAAGGAAACTTGACTTTCTTTGACCAAAGTTTTTACTCTAAATCCCTGCTCATTTCGATGGGCGCTCTTCGGAGAAAACATGCTCAAATAGTCAGCTCTCCAACGGTATATAAATTTTTCTTTTTAGCATTCAAATTGGAGGAGTAAATGAAGTTTAAATGTAAAAAAACGCGTGTTTTCCAAGAAAATCCAGTATTTTAAGCGGTTTATGGTCCCCCTTGATCTCAAGATGGCTTGACGATTTTGGTATAATTTTCTTTGTACTTTTTTACGCTGAATCCAATGGTGATACTTCCGAATGATTCCGACTGCTAGAAAGTGGATTTTTCGAAGAAAACCTTCGTTTTTCGTACATAAAATACGCATTATTCGTGGATACGGTAGTGAGCATAAAGTAACACCTTTCTACTCAATAAAAACACCGAATTTCTAGCAGATTGAAGTTTTTATTGAGTAGAAAGATATTACTTTATGCTCACTACCATATCTACGAATAATGCGTATTTTATGTACGAAAAACGAAGGTTTTCTTCGAAAAATCCACTTTCTAGCAGTCGGAATCATTCGGAAGTATCGCCATTGGATTCAGCGTAAAAAAGTACAAAGAAAATGATACCGAAATCGTCAAGCCATCTTGAGATCGAGGGGGGCCATAAACCGCTTAAAACATTGGATTTTCTTGTAAAACACACGTTTTTTGACATTCAAACTTCATTTACTCCTCCAATTTGAATGCTAAAAAGAAAAATTGATAGACCGTTGGAAAGCTGACTATTTGCGCATGTTTTCTCCGAAGAGCGCCCATCGAAATGGGCAGGGATTTAGAGTGAACACTCTGGTCAAAGAAAGTCAAGTTTCGAAAAATTTTTGAAGTTTACTTTTTGACTTGATTTTTTGAAATTATTTTATGGCTGAAAGGTTTTGATTTTGCACGAGGTAGCTTAGGAATTTAACGCTCTTTCTAACGGTGTAGTCAGATTTGAATTTTTAGGAGAAATAAGGTAGTTATGACCATGTCAGTGCCGTAAGGTCGAAAACGCGAAAAAAAACTTCAAAGTGAAAAAAAAGGAATTTTGAGTGGGTTAAAAGAAAATTGCCATAACATTTTTTTGTTGGAAATACCTTGTAGAATCGGACCCTGAAGTTATGTCCATCTTAAGTGTAGACACCCTGTATAAGTCCTCTCGCTCATTAACAATTTCATGCAAGTGGATTGTGATTTGCAGTTTTCCGCGATTGCAGTCTCGCTGCATTGTACCGAAATCAACGAAAAAAGTTATAGAATCTAGTTGAAACATTATTAACAAAATGAGTAGGTATCTACTTAATAAAAAACGTAATTTCGTGAAAATGTAATGGAGAAAACCTATCCCACGAATCAAAATGTCCAACTTATTGAAACTATTCAATGTATCGTAATGTCCGACGTATTTACATTTCCAATGTATCGAAATGTCCAATGTTACAGACTATTCAAGGTACAAGAATCTCAACGGTATAAAAATTTACCATGTACCAAAATTTCCAACGTATCAAAATATCTAACGATCTGTTCCTCGGTGCTCATAAGTTGTGCTTCGACGACCCTGCGCATTCATGTCATTTTGGTTTACCATTTTCAATAATGAACCTTTAGAATCGATCTTTACTGGTTTTGTGAAATGTTGCATCTGAGGACTATAGATTTTTTCGATCTCAGCGCTTCAAGCGGCCATAAATGAACACTCCAGGATGACGTCATCTTCCCACTTTTTTTAAACTTTCACATTTTCTACATGGTTTTGTTTATTCGTTGAAATGAAAGTTTGCCATAGGTGGTTTTTCGAGGTGCTAAATCCGATTTTGGGGTCAAAAACGCTGCAAATTATTACACAATGGATTATTATTTTTCTATATAGATCACTCGTCTACAAAATCACCAACCATCCAATATAAAGAAAAAAAAGAAAAAAAATCAAAAAAAAAATTAAAATCACCAACCAACGATCGCATTTTGGTCAGCTCTAATTTGAACGGAGATTAGGCCTCTTTTGCGATTCACACTCGTGTTTTGATTTATATATATATATATATATATTTCAATATAAACCCTTAAATTTTCGTAGGGAGCGAACGGTTTGTCCTACAGAGCTCCGCGTGGTCTCAAAAAAATCTAAAAATTCTAGAGAATCTTAAATTGAAGGAAAAACAACACCTTTACATCGAAATTTTTTGAGTTAGGGCGTTTTCAAAATTTCAAAATTGATTTTGGAACCCTTAGAAGTGACCTACATCAACCAAAAGCTTCGGGGCACAACTAGACCCCAAATGGAGCCTACATACCAAACTTCATCAAAATCGGTCAATGCTGAGAGGCAAAAGTGCTGCGTACAGCGGACGGACGGCCAAATGTTTATTCGATTTTTGGATTCTACGTACCTTGAAACGTAAACCATCAAATTTTGAGGGGGTGTTAAATTTTTTTTCTCTTGGTCGATTCCAAAGGTTCATTATTGAAAATAATAAACCAAAATAGGAAATTCCGACATGGTGAAATTCCTCATTCCTAAAATAATGGCTTTATTACACCAAATTCTTTAATTTCTTCAAGAAATTTTCGAGCTACAATCGTGAAGAAAGTCAATAATACGAGTAGTTTTGGGTAGTAGTAGTTTTGTTAAATTTGAGTTTTCCGAAGTTGAAAAAAAAATTAAAATGTGGAAGATGGAAGGACATAGCCCCTTTGTGCTTTACATCGATATGATGTCTTGGTTTTGGGTTTCGAAAATCACAGTTGATTTGATGTGAAAACAAAAACCACCTCTCGATTTTGTAAGAATAATGAAGGACATTGATAGTACTCAAGATATGACCACAGCTTCTTGAGAAAGAAGCCAAACATAAAATATGTATTTATTCAAAAATAAAACTCCAAAGACACGTAATCACACCTCAAAAGATTAAAATAAGAATAAATGTGGGTAATTTAATACGAGTTTCTAGTAAAATAGAACACGGTACGGACAAACCAATAGTAAGAGTGGATATACATACGTGACAAGTATACGAATAAGAATGGATAGCTATGTATTTTATATAAGAGTAGGTACGTAGATCTACATACGACGGCCATCGTTAGAACAGCTAAGAGAATGTAGAAGATGCGACGTGATAAAGATTAGCCGTCCAAAGGCGCTCCTCGCTGCATTTTGGCGAGGAAGTCCAAATGTATCATTTGAACCTGAAAAAATACGAAAAGTGACGTAAATTCAGTATTTTAATACATCAAACCATGAAAGGTAGAAGTAGTACCCAAGACCGAAGCACCAAGGTCCTGATGTTATCATTTTCTGGCCAAAATTCAAATATAAACTCATATCTTCAATATTTTTGGTTCATAATTTTCAATAATGAATCTTTGGAATCGAGCAAGAAAAAAAGTCGTTTAACCCCCCCTCCCTCAAAATTGTATTGTTAACGTTTCAAGGTTGAATCTGAAAATCTAATAAATGTTTATCCGTTTGCCCTCCGTTCTCCGTGAAATTTGTTGAATGGACTCTGTCGTGCCTCCAACTTTGTCGTGTGAGTATTTTCAAATTAACACGTGGAACAGCAACAAAGGACCCCTAACTGCCAAAAGTCAACCGACCCACAGTGGGGCGAAATCGCAAAAATGCGCTTATAATTCAAAATCAACTGTCTAAATCGATATCCGAAAAAACGTCTGCCAAGTGGGTGTGGCTCATAGCTTCCTTGTATCCATAACCCGATGATCTGATGTATAGCAGTTAATCTCAAAACACCAATCTCTAAGTACCTTTCACTACTCTCATTTTTTTTTTTTTTTTTTTACTATGTCACACTATTTGGCAATTCAGCCATAAGCGTTCTTGCAGCCCAATAAAGTCCCGCCTTACGATGCCAGCGGGTTTCGTCGTCCGGTGTAGATATCATTCTTGTGTTCTGCAGGGCAGAACATGTGTCCAAATGGTTCGTGTTCATTTCCTCCCCTGACTGGCACAGGGGGCAAAATGGGTCTCTTGCCAGACCGATTCGGTGTAGATGCTTTTGCAAGTAGTCATGACCCGTTGCAAGCCGGAAACATGCTACTGCTACGTGATGTGGTGCAGAGATGGGTACCCTGTTCTCAGGTTCCAGAAGGACAGCCCACCGTCGCCCCTCCGCTTTCTCCTGTATAGCATTGGCAGTCCTAGTTCTCATGGCAGCCTTGATGATCCGTTTTGACCCTCCATATGGGATGGCGAATTCAGGTTGCTCCATTGCTGCCCCCTGCCGAGCCAGAGCATCCGCCCTCTCGTTCCCCTCAATACCAACATGGGACGGCACCCATTGGAAAGCCAGCTCCCTTCCTCGACCAAGGATCGCTGCAACGCTTTTCCTACATTCCATGACCCTGCCGGAATCGGTTGCGCTGTTGGACGTCACAGCTAAAATGGCAGCCATGGAATCAACCAAAATTACAGCAAATGGTTCATCCCGAACCAGCAATTCCTCCAAGGCCATGAGGATGCCTGCGATCTCGCCGTCGAAGTTTGTCGCCACTCTTCCCACCGGGCCACACTTTTCGAAACAGCTGCTGTACACTCCGGCCCCTGCATGAGAGTTCGCACCTCTAGCCGACCCATCGGTGTATATATAAAGCCACTGGGGCTGGGGGAAACGAAAAGCTAGGGCTTCCAGGGTGAGCGCTTTTAGCAGGTTTGCTGGGGTTTCTTCTTTTAGGACTGGCTCAAGAAGGTCCACATAAAATGCCGCGGTTTGTAGTGGATGGGTGCTCCCATGTTCGAGGAACGGCTGTCTGAGTGGCACATCAATTTCGTTGATAGGGGACTACTCTCATAGGGGACCATCTACACGCTAATCTGGACAATCCTAGAAAATTTCATCAAATTCGGATGAAAAATGTAAATGTTATGGCTGTTACAAGGATTTTACGTATGCGCATGCGCAGAGGCTTTTGTAAATTTTAAGGCCTTGATTTTCATTGGGGACCATCTACAACCTAATCCGCGTAATTTCTAAAAATGTCATCGAAATCGGGTAGAAAATGTGGAAGTTATGGCCGTTACAAGGAATTCACGTTTGCGCATGCGCAGCGGCTACTATCAGTCCGGGGTGATGATCTTCATTGGGGACCATCTACAACCTAATCCGCATAATTCCTGAAAATTTTATCGAAATCGGGTAGAAAATGTGGGAGTTATGGCCGTTACAAGGAAATTCACGTTTGCGCATGCGCAGTGGCTACTGTCATTCCGAAGGTGGTGATTTTCATTGAGGACCATCTAAATACTAATCTGTAACATTCCTGAAAATTTCATTGAAATCGGATGGAAAATGTGGAAGTTATGGCCGTTACAAGGAATTCACGTTTGCGCATGCGCAGTGGCTATCAGTCCGGGGGTGATGATTTTCATAGGGGACCGTCTACACGCTAACCCGCAAAATCCCTGAAAATTCATCGAATTCGACAATAACTTCGTATAGCTATCCCCGTTACAAGGATTTCATGACAGACCGACAGACAAAACCAAAATCGTTCAGGAAGGTATAAAACGTAAAACGCGAGAGGAAATTTCGATTTTGGAGAACTTTTTTTTTAACCTAGAAAAGTGAAAACAAAGCTTCCGCTACCTTGGTAGACTCGGAAGCAATATAGGTATATTAAAAATGAATTGATTGTGCTTATGAAGGGACTGCTGAACCATCTTAAGAACCTTCAGAATACGAGTAAAAATCTGGCGTAACTCCTCGATTTCCTCATGTTTTGGGATAATCCACCAACATAGCGTAATGGATGCATCTAAATACTAACTTTGTTAGTGAATAGATACCAATAATAGCAGATATACCACCGTATTATTATTAAACGCCATATTGTATACCATCAAACTCATACTATCCCTGGTATGAGTAATAGAGGGTATCGAGGGGTTGTGCAAGCTCCCTCTATCAAGAGGTGGATGTGCAATACATTAGAGCAACATGCCACTATACTGCCGCGCTAAGCCAAGAAGTCGTAACGTGAAAATTTGACCAAATTGAGTTATTGGTACCCGGGGGTTTTGGGGGTCAATTTCTATCGATTCTCGGAGTTTTAGAGTCGTATCTCTACTAGAAATGCCTCAAACAAGCCTCCCGACTTTCGCGTTAAGGTGTGTTAACTTGATTTTGCTAAGAAACTAGTCGTATCAGAGCGATTCAGAAGAAAAAAAAATCGTATCTCGACACTGATACGGGAATCTGCCAATTTCGACGATACGACTTCTTGCATTAAATCGGCATGATAAGACTTTTTGCCTCTGAAAACTCAACATTTAGCGGTGACTTTACGTTTATACTATAAGTGAATAAACGTTTATTTTTATTGATTCAGCAGTTTTTTCTTACACTCTGAACACAGATGTGAAATACGATTGACTTTGAGCCAAGTAGGATGACATAACAACCAATGTGAAATGGTTTCTTGAATTAAAATGTTAATTCAAATGAATTAATGTTTCAAGAATTAAAATGAACAGAATAGTCGTAACTTCGGGTTTACGAGAGCGTAATCTCGTATCATCGTTTTTTGACAATGAGGAATTTCACCATGTCGGAATTTCCTATTTTTGACCCCAAAATCGGATTCAGCACCTCTAAAAACCCCCTAAGGCAAACTTTCAGCCCGAACTTCCTAATTTACGAATAAACAAAACAGTGTAGAAAATACGAATGTTTAAAAAAACCGGGAAAATGACGTCATGCTGGAATAGTTCATTTATGACCGCTTGAAGCGCTAAGATCGAGAAATCTATAATCCCCAGATGCAAAATTTCACGAAACAGTAAAGTTCGAAATCGAAAAACTGAAGAAAAAAATAGAAAAAGCAAGATGGTAAAATTAGGTTTCCCCTGTTTTTGTTTGACAACTTTTCTCTTAGAAAACACGATTTCGTCGTCCCAATGGGCAACACTGGGAGGAGACGGCGATCCGAACAGCCCAATCAGCGAGCGTTCCCACTGCACGTCTGTTTTCCCGGTTAGTTTTGAAATTAAAAATTTTGATTGTCTCCCAAAAATAACAGGAGACTTATTTTCCGAAATCAGCCCGATTTTCATCTATCCCACACCATTAACTATTCAGGAAAAATGCAAACAGAAATCGGTGAAATTCCTCATTTACACTCAAAAATGGCTACTGATTTCTTTGAAGAAAAAAAAAAAAAAAAAAAATTTTCTTTTTTGGTAAAAGGAGGGAAAAAACCCGCGAAAGGATTATTTCGCCACGAAACCTATTAGGTCGTTTTCCCGAAAGTTTGGTAAGTCAAGATACGACTTTCTGGCTTAGCACGGCAGTATAAGCGAAGATCCGATTTTGCTGAAACTTACATCCGGTACTGTGTCCATGTCCCCAGCGAGCTTGACGACTCCCTCGACCTGATCGATGGTGAGCAGCTCGCCGACCGCTTCTCGGTAGTCGCCCATAATCACTTTGACTTGGTCTCCCTGAGATGGTCGCACAGGCACCAACATTTCACACTCGACGTTCACGCAACGATCTTCCATCGGCAAGAACAAGACGCAAGTGCTACCCTATAACAGTACAAGCCATGGATAGAGTGAGACAACCTATTGCTTATTTAAGTACATAGAAAAGAGAATCACCAGGATGGGTTAAAATTGGCGTGACAATGGACAGAACTAGCCTGGAAGTAAGACTTCTAGCGTTCGAAACAGTCTTGTGCGTACTTGAACAAGTCATACTTCATTCAATTCTAACTTGATCCTGACTTTTAAAATCCAAATTTTGTAATTTGAAAAGGATATAAATACCAAAAGAAAACATAGGATGTCGTGAAAGCACTTAACTGCAAAGAGACGTTACATCTTTGATTGGACACTACTGTCTATGGTAAGAACTCTATACCTATCTATTTATTTATTATTAGTTGTACAATAGTACATATTAATAAAATATTTAAATGAACATTATATTCTTCTACAAAAACAACTCTTCTGCAGGGAAAGAGACTAAAAAGTCTGTAGTACCCTGCAAGAGTAGTGCCAAACTAAACAATTTCAGGTTGAAAGATGAAAAAACATAAAAATTAAAATGAAAACACATAAAAATGTTGAAAGAACATAAAAAAATGATGAAAAAAAACATGAAAAATTAAACTCATAAAATAATGAAAAAACATACAAATTAAAATTAGAGAAATACGAAACCTATTCCAACTTGTAAACCAAATCATTGTAACCAAATACCGTCGTTGCCTCCTTATTCATATTTACAACTACACAACTTCAGTTCAATATTTTCCAATTATCATAAAATTGTGACCGTCCATGGGAAAAGGGACCTTAAGTTAAAATGGCAAAATGTTCAGGAGAGCAGTTTTAAGAAAAAATGCCAAAACAATCGATTTTCGGGTTTTGATCAATTCTGATGAAGCAACTATCCCTCTTTATGGAGATACAGGCCGTTTGCAAGGTTATATCGATTAAATAATCGAAAAATGGAAAAAATCGAGAGAAGGTCAATCTCAACAAAAGGGACCTTAAGTTAACCACCCCCCCGCTCCATAATTCATATGGAGCGGAGGAGGGGATAACTTAAGGTCCCTTTTCCCAAAGCAGTGTTCCAACAGTTTCCAAGAGATATTATCTCTTGTTTTTCTATGATTTGGCCAGATTTTTGCTTGTTTAATTTAGAACTTGAGAGAAATAAACTGATAGGTACGAAATTTCTGCTAGGAAGAGGTAAGTAAGTGGGGATGAACCTGCGTCACTGCCAACCGGTCGCAAGACTAATGGCCCAAAAATGTTCAGATATTGGTTGTGAATGAGTACCTAATGGATGAAAAAAAAATTGGCTCAAAATTCCTGTTAGAACGGCGAATATTCACATTTGAACACTTGAAAAATGTTGGTAAACTTTGAGGCTTGTTTTCTGAAAACTGTGTTTTTCGAAACTCAAACTTCGAAAACTCATAACTTTTTGAAAAAAAATCGTAGAAAATGTTCAGATATTGGTTGTAAATGAGTACCTAATGGATGAAAAAAAAAATTGACTCAAAATTCCTGTTAGAACGGCGAATATTCACATTTGAACACTTGAAAAATGTTGGTAAACTTTGAGGCTTGTTTTCTGAAAACTGTGTTTTTCGAAACTCAAACTTCGAAAACTCATAACTTTTTGAAAAAAAATCGTAGAAAATGTTCAGATATTGGTTGTAAATGAGTACCTAATTGATGAAAAAAAAAATTGACTCAAAATTCCTGTTAGAACGGCGAATATTCACATTTGAACACTTGAAAAATGTTGGTAAACTTTGAGGCTTGTTTTCTCGAAACTGTGTTTTTCGAAACTCAAACTTCGAAAACTCATAACTTTTTGAAAAAAAATCGTAGAAAAAATTTGAAAACACCATCGTGTTCAGCTACTCTTCTACTATTCGAAAATACCAATAACTCCATTTTCACAAAATCTAACTTAAGGTCCCTTTTCCCACATTATCTGTACGCGCTCAGAATTATGTTTTCTGCAGCATCTCTTCCTAATCTAAGTATCCATTCAACGATTTTTTCTTGAAAGATGTTCGACTATGTAACAGTGGTGTTTTGAGGGAGGAATCCAGAGCTCGATGAACAATAAAAATAATATAACTGGGACTTCTGGTAGTGAGAGAGAGTGCGGGTCTAGGGGCAGCCACATTTCCCAATTATGTAAATCGGGTATCATACTCATGATGCTGGTTTATTTGAACCATGGGTGGGGTTTTATGATACTGAATGAGAAGCGATTTCAAAAACAATTGTCTTGGGCTAAAAACCTTAAACTCATCGAACAGTTTTTCACTGGAAAAACTATTATTAGGCCCCCTCCTAATAATAATCTTTATAACACTCTTCTGTAAAACATCAAGTGACCATTCTCTAAGTGACCTGAAAAGGTGCCACCCCATGCCACAATACCATACTGTATGGTTGATTGTACTAAGGCCATATATAGTAGTCGGTGCTTGTCACGGTTAAAAACCCTCACAGCATGATAAAAAAACAAATAGAATTTGGCGCAACTTTTTACAAACAGCAGTAATATGGTTTGTCCATACTAAACCTTCTTCAACCATAATCCCCAAGTACCGATAGCTATCTACTTTTTCCAACGGATTACAAGAACACTTCGACGGGCAACTATGAGCAAACAAATTACGAGATACTAAGGGCGGACTTTCATATTTACTTCCTCTAGTCATGTTTTTTTTTTTTTTTTTTTTTTTTTTTTGGCATTTAGCGTTCATCTGTTTAGACATCATTTCTTAGAACAATATACTTATCTGTAGTAGTCAAAGCTTCTCCACGCTACATCCTAGGGGTACATGGCTACATTTCTAACGTAAAGATCCGGGATGACTGGATTACGTCACAGTCGCTCTATTTGTCATAGTCTGGGTGGATTGCTTATTACAGCTGAATCTTAGAACAAAACTTACGGATATTCCAGTGATGGTTCCAATCTGACCAGCCAGACCAGAGTCGCCATGATTTTCCTTCACCCGCACCTCGATATTCGTCGTGTACCACTCAGTATTGTTGAGTACGTCATGCCCTGAAAGATACGAAGGTCAACTTCAGAAGGCAATGGGGAGTGAGATGAATTGATAAACTACGATCTGGTATATCTTAAACGATAAAATCCAGACTGTGACCACACTTACCGGCATTGCTGGGAGTGTACGGTGAAGAACCACCGCTGCCGCTTCCTGGGGTTCGCGGGCTGTAGGAAGTGGGTGAGGGTGACCCGTATGAGTGGACTCCGCTGGCCGGAGATGCTGAAGCAGCATAAGCAGAGCTGCTGCCTGAAAAGAGAGAAACCGTGCTTTAAAATAGTACAGAAACATGTTTCAGAGTTACAATATAAGTCTATGTAAGTTATTCAGGACGGCATTTGCAGCTCTTTAATGAATAGCTTCTCCTCCATAGTTCAGGGATTTCAGAGATTCTAATCAACTCTGAGACCTCGTTCTTCATTCCATCTTTCCATCTCTTTTATCATTCTTCATGACATCTCTGGGGCTCGAATCTTCCGAATTTCACATTCCCAGGGTTACTTTTGGTTTTCAGTCCACTAAAATCTATATAAATCGGAGCGATAAAGGGTCTACACCTTGGACCATTTTCAAAACCACATTTTCTTCGACATCAACCTCTTCCTTTTAATGCTTCAGAACTCAATCTTAGCAAGAAGTGGGTAGTTGCAAAATACTTGAAAGATGAAACCAAACGTTATTTTTCCGACTCCTAACAATTCCCACTCTTCCATTAGCCGATCTGCAAGCTCTCAGTCTGAAGTTGCAATGGGGAATTTGCCTCAATTATAGATTTTGGAATTTCAAGTAAAATTCTATAATGGGGCCCTAGAATAACGTTCAACAACAGGAATACCCAAGGGGGAAAAAATACCGTAGAAAAAATTACCTAAACAAGTGAAGTCTCTGTCAAAAAACACCGTTAAAATCGAGTGAAGCAGAGGACGTCACACCCTGAGGTTCCTCCCGCAAAATAACGTGAAAACCAGAGATGGGCGAATTCTTATTTATAAAAACGATTATGAATACAAATCATATCCGCGATTTTAATTATGAATACGATCCGCAATTATGATTATGAATACGAATACAGGTATTAATATGAATACGAATACGAATACAACCGTATTCACACTTTGAATACGATTCCCCCCGTACTCGTATTTTGGCTACGATTTTATTTTCCATGATTTCCCTAAAAATTGAATTTTTTAAATGATTTTCCCTGAAAATCATAATTTTTTTATGATTTTCTCCCGAATTTTCGACATATTTATGACCTAACATTGTCAAAATAATCAATCAAAATTCGAAACGCTCACACATTCTAATCGGATTTTTCACGCAGAATCGAATGAGACCAACCCCAGGTCGCTATGACCAACCAAATAGAAAGTACGACGACATTCCCGCTGAAAATCGTTTTTTTTTTTTCAACAATTTGCACTGAAAATCATTTAAAAATTATGATTTTTACTGGAAAATTCAGTTGGTCGTAGCGACCAACCAGTTGGTCTCATTCGAATCTGCGTGGTAAAAATCCTATAAGAATTTGTGAGCGTTTCGAATTTTGATTGATTATTTTGACTATGTTAGGTCATAAATATGTCGAGAGTTCGGGAGAAAATCATTTTAAAACAGTATGATTTCCTGGAAAAATCGTTAAAAAAATTAAATTTTTAGGGAAATTATACAAAAAATCATAAAATCGTACCCAAAATACGAATACGGGGGAAAATCGTATTCAAAGTGTGAATACGATTGTATTCGTATTCATATTCATACCTGTATTCGTATTCATAATCATAAAATCGCGGATATGATTTGTATTCATAATCGTATTTATGAATAAGAATTTGCCCATCTCTGGTGAAAACTGACCAAATTCACACTGCTGTGCTCTCTTTTAGCAAATAGTACCAAAGAACGTCAACAGATAGCGTAGTAAGCGCCCTTGTGACCACACGAAACAATCCACAGGTAACTTAAATAATGTGATTCAAATAAGGAAAGTAACTAATACAGAAACTAAATAAGAGAAGACGAAGACTAATAATACTTGATA
The DNA here is from genome assembly GCA_009739505.2 of Apolygus lucorum. NCBI lineage: Eukaryota > Metazoa > Arthropoda > Insecta > Hemiptera > Miridae > Apolygus > Apolygus lucorum. Next base: position 18,890,006 of record CM019171.2, read on the forward strand.
AACTAATAGGTAAAATTGTATTGTAAGAAAGAGTGACCAAAATTTTTTTGTGGTCATTTTTGTGTCTGGGTGTTCAACCATGTAAGCTATAGTTTCACTTATGCTTCCAGAGATAGCACTACTGTAGTAAGGGGCACAGATCCCCCTATGAAGTCAGATTGGTAAGAAGGTCGCAACATGGCTCCACCCATACAGATTTCTGCTACATTTAAAATGTCCATCTTTCTTAAATTTTTAAATTTTTTGATGCTTTTTCGAGCTGTAAACTATGGGTTTCTTCAATGTCAGTGAACCCTCTTTCGAAAAAATTTTTAAAAATGAGTAGAATTCCCCTTTGTGACAACAATCAACTTACTGTTATATCCAGTTGGTGATGGAGTGGAATCGTACGGAGAGTAGGATGATCTGTCCGAGCCGTACATGGTGTTAGGGGTGAACGGAGCGTTGGATTTGGTGAAAGAGTCATCCTCGAGGTAATTGTCGTCGTCTGGACGCCCAGGAGTCGCTGAGGGATCCCAAGTTGGCGTTTTCCCTCCGTCCTGCAATGGAGTCTGACCTCCGCCATAGTGAGGAGTGCGGTTTCCTGAAAAAACATTCATCACAAGGTGTAGTGAAGTAAGAAACCTATTTTTCTGTTGTGTTCACAGCAAATTATCATGTTCTACATCGTTTTCAAGCATGTTTTCTCCACATAAGACATAGTCCTTCATAAGACCTCTATGATTTACTAGGGACATCGTCGATTTTAATGAACTGCTGTATAGATATATCATGCAGGATACCCTAATAGGATTAGAAATTTTAGTAATAATGAGACTAAGGGCGGAATTCATAGACAAGGCTTGAATGTGAGCGAGCACTCAATTATCTGAGTTGAGGGTCGGCCTCGACTCAACAGTCCGTATTCATAGTTGATTGAGACGGCCCACTTAAGTGTTATGGTCGCCTGAGTGCACACTGAGCCTGAGGGGACGCTCAGGGGCTACTCAACTCATTTTCACCTTAAGTTGGCAGCCTTGGTGGGGATATTTCTCTGTTTCATGGATATTTTGGGTAAAAAGCACGGGGAAATTTCCCTCTCGTATTCTGCACTGATCATGAGTTATAACCTTGTCACCGGTTCTCTGTGGTTATAACAGTAATGAAAAGTTTGTCATTGCATTTTCGTTACTGTGGATGTGCATGCTAATTTCTCTATTTTGTCCGATTGCCTACAAGTAACCATTAGTTTTGAGTTATTAGCAGAGGTGAATCAATCAAATTGAAGTCTGTTCAATTATATGAGGGTGCTGACATTTTTTCGGAGTTTGTAACTTGATTTTTATCTCCGCAATTTCATCAATGAATTTGCTGCCATCGGACTCGACTATATTGCTCTGAAGAAGGTAAGAAATTATGATTTCCTTAAATTAGCAGTAAAAGTATGTATCTACATGTAGATACGATACGAAAGAAAGAACCACTATTCGAGGTAATAAACACAAAAATACATTTTGGTATCCTTTTTATGAGTGTCCTTAGGCACCATTTTACAAAATAAACCCATTGATTGTTTCAGACAAATTAACTTCTCCCGGCCAAATGAAGAAGGTTTATCCACAAGCAAATATACGAATATTTATGACGCTTGGAACCCTTCAAAACCTTTACATACATTATTTATTCACCTGTGTGGAACAATATAAAGCCCGAAATAAACTCGTACCTATATGGATGTTTTTTTTATTCAACTTGTACTTTATTACCAACCCATATAATTTTCTACTTTATCATTTTACTAGAAAACAAGAATGAGTATTGAGAACGAAGGCGAGAATGTTTGACAACTTCAAGAAAGAAACTCACAATCTCGGAAGATTTCACCGAGTTCGGGGAGAAAATATTGAAAAGACTGTTACAAGGAAATTCAAGTTTGCGATGATCTTCATTGGATATTTTTGACATAAAAACTTGACTAATCGCCTTATTTTTATTAGACAAACAAAATAGATAGGTAGTTGACTTGCTATACACTATTTTCAGTAGGAAAATCTGATAACTGTGGCTGAGGGGCACTTAAGGTACCTCCGGCCAGCACTCAGGATTTTGCACCATTGAGTCGAAGGTGGGCCTCAACTCAACGCTGAGTTTAGTTGATGAATACCGTTGAGTGCACCCTTGGACATCGCACTGAGGCGCCCTCAAATCTTGTCTATGAATACAAATGAGTGCCCGCCAACCCTTATCGATGCATTTGAGGGTGCACTCAGACTAAAGTAATGACTATGAATTCCGCCCTAAGACTAATGATGATCACTTACCTTCGTACAGTGGTGTCTTGTTTCCCAGAGAGTACTGGGGTGTCTGGGCCCCACCATGGCTGGGCGTTCGGTAGCTCGTCCAGGATCCGTCCTGAAGGAACAAAAAAACGTAGTGTTATACAATGAAATTATACAACATAAAATCACTTCGAAATTGGCTCATTTGAACAAGTGGCGGGAAGATGGTGATCGATTTAAGCTAGCCATCAGTAAACACTAGACCTCTTTTTGGTGGAAGAACGTTGTGTTGTCGAACGGAGACAAGACTTGATTTCGAACTGTAATCTCTCAAGTATGCATCATAAAAAAATGAATACAGTTAAATTGCTTTTCCATTTTTGTCCTCAAATTGAGGATACTGGAGAACGCTGAAAGATGCGCTCTGAAGCACGTTCAAGTACGTTCTGCAGTAATCTTGGCAAAAGCAACATAAGCGAGAAGTTCTTCCCGCCACGACAGATAAGGAATATTTATTCCTTTAACCTTCATCCAATCGCGTGGGCGGAAAATGGCCGCCAGCGATGAATGTTGCCCGCCAAAACATAACTGGCACTCAAGAGACCGGGAAGATGCAGTTGTATTCTCTAGTTATAGCATTTACAAGTCAAATTCACCCTTTTACAAATCAAGTTCACCCTTTTACAAATCAAATCCACCCACTTTGAGTAATGCGAGAAATGCGTTGAAGGGCATAAAAATGGAACTGAATACAACAAAATAGGGGTTTATTATATATATTATTATATATCAAAAAATTCCAACAACAAAAAGCAGGTAGGAAAAAAAACAACAAAAAAAGGTCCAGAAAACCAAACAATCAAAAATTTGTTAAACCAATGGCTGGCCTGCGGCAGCTGTAGGGAGTTTCACAAGTACGTCAACCACATAATTTGAACAATCGTTGTTACTTATAGTAGAAACACCACGGGAAATGACTTCCGTAAGGTCGTGCTGGCGATTGAAGTTCCCCAACTCACTCCTTAAATGAGCCTCGATTTTTGAGAATGCGTATTCAGCTGGGTTGAGGAATGGTGATTATCTCTTTGAGAGTTTACGCTGAGTTCTCTTCAACAATGTTTTCTATAGCCAATAGAACTGAAGGCGTTAGTTACTTAGTTCGACAACCCCCCCTTCGGGTTTTGAGGCAAGGTACAGTCATTATTTGAGTACCGCCGAAAAATCCATTTTGCGGTGTGATAATTTATGTAGGGCAGCATCCTTTATACTGTGGCCCTCGTTTATCAAACGTATTAATAACGTTTTTTGGGCTGTAGGTATCTTATTGTATCGGCGCTGACCTGTTGCAACTCGAGGCGGGGTTTCGTCTTCTTCGGATGACGATGTAATAATATTACCCCTCGGGCGTACACTCCTGCGAGAGGAACGCAATCGGAAAGCCTCGCTCTCATTGCTACATATGCTACTGAACGATTCTGACTGACTCATATCTCATTATTATGATACTGAACCAAAATAATATTCACTTCCACAACTGAGTCGACAAAGGTCGACAAAGGTTATCGTCAACACACAGAAGGAATACTACACAGAGAGAAGGAATACTAGGGTAGGTATATTCACGAAAAAGGAATGCCACTAATCCTATTTATTTGCCACCGCCGCATTTCTCGCATTACTCAAAGAGGGTGGATTTGATTTGTAAAAGGATGGATTTGATTTGTAAAAGGGTGAATTTGATTTGTAAAAGGGTGAAATCGATTTGTAAAAGGGTGAATTTGACTTGTAAATGCTATAGACACTTTTCCACAAGATTTCGTTAACCTTTTCCTCCTGCGTTACGTTGGTGGCGTCAGTACATGTTCAAAGTTTGAGTGACTAAGTTCGGCGGTGAAATGTAAGTACATTTTTTTTTTACTTCATTCAGCCGAAGTGAGTAGCTAAGTATGTTTCGGAAGAAATGCCGATAAAAACCTAAGATGTATTTATCCTTTTGTGATGTTTGATTTGGTACCTATTCGTATTGCTTCCGAGTCTATTAGGATAGCGAATCATTGTTTATACTTTTCCATTCTGAATAATGTGTATGAACTCACTTATAAGTTAACCAGTCCAAATCCTTGTCGTTATCGAGTTGAAGTACCAAAAAAACCATTGCAATAGGGGAAAATGTGACGGGCGGCTGTTAGCCGCCCCGCGATCGCGAGTGTGACTCAAGAGAGCGCAAGCGGATGAAGGTTAATAATAATTATTCGTTTAAATAATAATAATAATAATAATAATAACAATAATTCGTCTGACTCACTCTTGCTGGGGCTCCAACAATGTCAATACGACCGCGATCCACAGAAATCGTCTTGCAAGACGTGTGTAACTCCACTCGAGCTGTCTGAGCAGTAGCGTCCTTGACGATACCAATGTTCCCTGGATAAATCACGAATAACTAGATGAGTATTTACCACATTATTCGTAAACTATAATGATTTATGATAAATAATATGATAGCGAGGACTAAAAAAATCCAGTACAGGATGTATAGCATTTTCACGTCAAATTGGAGGTTTTCCATTTCAAATTGGAGGTTTTACACATCAATTTGGAGGTTTTACACATCAATTTGGAGGTTTTACATTTCAACTTGGAGGTTTTACATTTCAAATTGGAGGTTGACGGAAATACAAGATTTAATTCTGGGATAGCAATAACAACAAATTAGCGAGAACATTCAACTAGTAAGAATGAACATAATGAACGGAAAAGAATGAACAAATTTTTCAACGTAAGTCTCTCCCTGCAGCAGCGGCTGTCAGGTGTATCATCATTCTCATAACTAGAGTTAGGAATTTGCACATTTTGCATATCTTTTATTATGCGGTATATCTTTGTGTTTGAACGTTTTGAAGGTTTCTGAAGGGTATGCGGTGGTTAAAAAAAAAAAAAAATGCGGTGGTTGAAATGTGGTTGTGGTGGTGCGGTGGTTTGAAATTAAAATTGCATACTTTTGCATATTTCGGTCATTTTGGGAATTTTTGCATTTTTTTGGTCATTTTGAGAATTTTTGAATGTTTTGCAGCATATTTTACCAGTTTTTTGCGTATTCTGGATGTTTTTTTAAAGTCAGTGCTGGAAGATGAAAGAGCTCCCTGAAAAGGCTGTCATAAAATTGCTTCATATTATCAATGCTACCTTCAGGCTGAAACATGTACCATCCCAGTGGAAAGTTGCGGAGGTCATTATGATTACCAAACCAGGAAAGTCACCTAATGAGAAGACAGGATATCGGCCTATTTCACTCCTCCCTGTCATGTCCAAACTTTTTGAAAAGCTGCTGCTTAAACGGCTTAAACCAATAATAGAAGACAGGAATTTGATTCCAGATCACCAGTTTGGATTCAGACAACAACACTCTACGATAGATCAAGTCCATCGAATCACAAACATTATAGAAAAGGCCCTAGAAGGCAAAAAAATATGTGCCAGCATTTTCTTAGACGTGGCTCAGGCCTTTGACAAGGTTTGGCATGAGGGTCTTGAATATAAACTGCACAGGGATCTCCCAAGACAGTTTTATTTACTCCTAAAATCCTACCTTGAGAACAGACATTTCAGGGTAAAGCAAGATGATCAATACTCCTGCTTGAAGCCTATAAAAGCAGGGGTTCCGCAAGGGAGTGTTCTCGGCCCGGTACTTTACATATTGTACACAAGAGACCTTCCACAACAAGAAGACACAACTGTTGCTACGTTTGCAGATGACACGGCTATCCTCTCTGTTGGAGATGACGTGGAAACTGCAACTCGCAAACTTCAGACGTCTGCTAACAAGATAGCCAAGTGGACTAAGATGTGGAGAATGAAGTTGAATGAAACAAAATCAGTACACATCAACTTCACTAACCGAAAGATCTCAGCCGTAGAAGTCGAGATCAATTCTAACAAAATTCCGTACGCTGATACAGTGAAATACTTGGGGATGACCCTTGACTCCAAACTAAATTGGAACAATCATATCGAAAAGAAGAAGCAGGAATTGAAGATCAAGTTCAGAAGAATGTATTGGTTAATGGGAAGGAATTCCCATCTTTCACTTCACAACAAACTGCTTATATATAAGCAGATTCTTCGCCCTATCTGGGCCTATGGGATATAGCTCTGGGGCTGTGCCAAAAAATCAAATATTAAGAAAATCCAAACCTTTCAGAATAAACTACTGAGAAGTATAGTTGGAGCCCCCTGGTACATGCGAAATGACGATATCCATCGAGATTTGAAGATAGAGACTGTCAATGAAACTATTGTCAAATACGCAAGGAAGCACGAACATCGCCTCCACAAACATGAGAACCTGGAGATGCTCAACGTTTTGGACAACGATGGAGAACTTCGGCGCCTCAAGCGAAACAAACCACTGGATTTAATTGTGCTGTGCCAATAGTTCTTAGTGCAAGTGAAACCAAGTGTTCCCGATCCTGCTAAAAATACGGGCTAGGTTTTGCTGAAAACCTGCCCTACAGTGAGATTGAATTATTCTGAAATGAAATATTGCTAGATGAGTTGTATCTTATGTTCAGTTGCAATAAATTAATCACGATAAAAAAAAAAAAAAAAAAAAAAAAAAAAAAGTGCTGGAAGTTGACAATATTCGAAATCGAATGTTGGAATGTTTTGTCCCCTCACTCACATCACCCCAGCAGCTCTGGTCTGCCGTAGGTGCTGTTTCCGACCTGCTCGAAAAAAGTTCCCACTGGCATGGAACAACTGGAAAAGCCGTCAAGGATAAACTGGAGGGGGTCCTATCGAAAAATCCAGGGTGGTCTTCAGTGGTTCAAATCGCGAAAATTCTCAAAGGAAAGACAGCTCATGGGACTCTCCCTACTCTCCAAAAGAGATTTCCACTTTTAAATTTTTGCCTATTGTATCTTGCGATGTAGAGAGATCGTTTTCTGCATTGAAAGAAATTTCAAGTGACAGGAGACACTGTTTTACACCTGATAATTTGGAACGTGTAATTGTTGTCCAATATAATATGTAGTTCATCTTTACATTTTATACCTATTTCGTATAAAATTATAATAGTAAATAAAAAATGTATAAATGATTTTTTGAATAGCTTGTTTACTTTACCTGATGCTTCATAACTTTTTCTATGGGAAAAAATGGCTAAAATAATATGGAACATCCTTTCTTAAAATACTGAAATTCCAAAGTCGTATGCAGTGTTAAGGGCAAATGCATATTTTTCCAGTTTCCAGTGCATATTTTCGGGAAATTTTCGTGCATATTTTCCGAGCTCTACTCATAACATAATTTGTGCAGTCAGATGTGGTGACAGTTGCAACGCTTCGGGTTATCGTGTCACACAGGTCGTGGTTTGTTTGAGGCTCACTGAGGATTTGTCTTGCTGACAACTTGATTTTTGAAAAGCAGTGCTCCACTGGATTCAAGTTGGGTGAGTAGGGGGAAATTTTCACGTTAAACCCCAATTCGATCATCTTACTGGTAACTTGTCCAGCTCGGTGAATCGCTGCGTTATCCATCATCAGTGATAGTTGGGTTCGCCACTTTTTCGTGCAGCTCTGCGATAAATTCCTTTAACCATTTCCGTCAACCTCCAATTTGAAATGTAAGACCTCCAATTTGAAATGTAAAACCTCCAAATTGATGTGTAAAACCACCATTTGAAATGGAAAACCTCCAATGAGGAATTTCACCATGTCGGAATTTCCTATTTTTGACCCCAAAATCGGATTCAGCACCTCGAAAAAACCCCTAAGGCAAACTTTCAGCCCGAACTTCCTAATTTACGAATAAACGAAACAGTGTAGAAAATACGAATGTTTAAAAAAACCGGGAAAATGACGTCATCCTGGAATAGTTCATTTATGGCCGCTTGAAGCGCTGAGATCGAGAAATCTACACTCCCCAGATGCAAAATTTCATGAAACAGTAAAGTTCGAAATCGAAAAACTGAAGAAAAAAATAGAAAAAGCAAGATGGGGAAAATTAGGTTTCCTCTGTTTTTGTTTCATAATTTTTCTCTTAGAAAACACGATTTCGTCGTCCCAATGGGCAACACTGGGAGGAGACAGCAATCCGAACAGACCAATCAGCGAGCGTTCCAGCTTCACGTCCGTTTTCCCGGTTAGTTTTGAAATCAAAAATTTAGATTGTCTCCCAAAAATAACAGGAGACTTATTTCCCGAAATCAGTCCGATTTTCATCTATCCCACACCATTAACTATTCAGGAAAAATGCAAACAGAATTCGGTGAAATTCCTCATTTGACGTGAAAATGCTATAGAACAAGGCAGTACTCCAGTAGTGGTCTGACAAGCGCCACAATGCCTACCTAGTAGGTAGACGATGTAATCATTAATTCTTGGTTATGAAAATCAACAACGGCATTTTACCTTTGAAAGGGCCTTTGGAGATACGAATAGTCTTCCCAATAAGTTCCCTGTCCCTGCGAAAACCGCCCATTCCTCCGCCACCTCCACGGCCTCCTCGACCTCCACCTCGAGCTCCGCCGCTGGGATGCATCGGTGATGAGATCCGAGGTGACATGAAGCCAGTGTTGGTGAGGGCCAAAGAGTCAGCTCCCTGTATAACAAAACGAAACATGGTTATTTAGGTGTCACTGATTGTAAAATTCTGATCAACGATTCAAATAATACATATACAACTAGCCATGGAAAAGATTCTGTGAAGCATCGTCCACACCAGTATCGCACGCCTGTTCTGAGCCACTCGGAACTCTCCTTGATGTAAAGTCCAAAATCCACCATTAGAGCACCCCAAAATCAATTATAAAACATAACTGAAGTACATTACGAGTGTTTCTATAGCACCTTTGTTAATATAATGCTTAATTCAAGTTAACTAACTCGTTTACTTACCTAAAGAGGTAATTCACAACCTAAGGTTAGGTGTTACTGTGTGAGAAATTAAAATGCAACTACCGTCAAGTCTTGACCTTTAAATGCTGTTTTGCTTTGGCGTCGTCTTAAAACGTAATTTTTTGTCGATTTGCGGGGAAAAGGGCTATTTTTAGCCGTTTTTAATTTAATTGGAGAGTATCTACTAGAAATAATTTTTACCTCTGCGCTGAAGGAAATTGTTCTGAAAGCGCCAAAGAGGGTGACAATATTCAGGGTAATTTACCAGGAGTCCCGCTGCCTCTGGAGCCAGTAATCATGCAGTGGGGATCCTGGTTAGCAGTTGCTTCTTTCTACGTGAAGCATCTCCAGGGGATCAATAAAGTAAAAGAAAGCTGGAGGACGATGCTGCTTCAGTGACTGCGGCCAAAAGACTTGGTAGAAAATTCCAATCCTCCATCAGCAAATCTTTGAAGGCCAATGTGGAAGAGGAACCAGGAAGAACCCAGTTTTTCGAGAGAAACGACCACTTCAAAGGCTTGTTTTCACCTTCAATTGTTTGATAAAGTCGAGAATGAACGTTAAAATCATCAGAATTCGTTGTTTTGTCGAGAGAAACGACCACTTAAACTCAAACTTTTATGTGTTAGTATTTTTCCGTACTAAAACTTTTTCCCCTCAGATTGCCGGAACTTCCCACTAAAAGATTTGACGCTAGGGCTTTTTCCAGGGTTTTTCGGAGGGAAAAATGTCCTGAGTTTTCCAGTAGAGTAATATTCCTTGAGTATTCCCGGTTTTTCAGGTCGCGGGACACCGTGTCGAGTTTTTGTGTGATTATGTTCGACAAATATTTCTGATACGAATTGTGATTTGGAATTACATTTTTGTTTTTGACATTTTCATGTCTTTCATACGGCACATAAAAAAACGTCTGCCAAGTTGGGTGGGCAGTATAGCTTCCTCACTCATTGTAACATGGACGTACAGAATCAGTTGGCGAAAAAATTATGATTCTTTATTTAGCGGTCCACCGTCTAGGACCTAACCCACACAATCCCTGAAAATTTCATCGAAATTGGTTGAATAGTTGCGGAGTTTTGGTTGTAACAATAAATTTAAAGTTCGCGCATGCGCAGCGGCTATTGCTTGACCAATTTGATTGAAACTTATAGGGTGTCTCTTAGAAGTTAGTCCCTAACTAACCTCCAAATTTGAGCAAAATCGGTTCATTAGAAACCGAGAAACCGAGGTTCCAGGAAATTCACGTATGCGCATGCGCACTCGCTCCTATTGGTCCGAAGGTGCTGAAATTTATAGGGGACCGTCTAGGACCTAACCCGCACAATCCTTGAAAATTTCATCAAAATCGGACCACAGGTTAGTATAGTTTTGCCCGGGACAAGGATTGACCACAGACAGACCGACAGACAGACAGACACGGAACCAAAATTGTTCGGGAAGCTCTAAAACGCAAAAAGCAAGTAAAAATTTTGATTTTGGAGGACTTTTTTTTCACTTCTTTCACGAATACAAAGCTTCCCTACCTTCGGTAGTGAGGAAGCAAAAATCGTCACGAAATTTGTTGCGACGAAAATTGCTAACGAAATTTGTCCCAAGTCGCCACAATGATGATTATGACCATCAGAAGTGAAGTTGTTAGGTACTTTACAGGTAGGTACTTTACAGTTTGATATTACCAGATCAGCTGAGTCGAAAATTGAGCTCCCAGATCAGCTGAGTCGAAATTCGAGCTCCCAGATCAGCTGAGTCGAAAATCGAGCTCCCAGATCAGCTGAGTCGAAAATCGAGCTCCCAGATGTCTCGGGAGGGGGGGGGGGGGGCAAAAAAAATGTTTCAATGTGTTGCAGACTCGTATGCAAGCGTTTACTTTAGGGATGGGTATCGTTATAGAAGTATCGATATTTTGTATTGATACTGTATCGTATCCGAGTATCGATATCCCAAGTATCGTTGGGCATGAATATCGATATTTTAAAATATCGAGTATCGATACTTTAGTGTCACAAACTATCAATATTATCCAATATTCTCAAGAAAAATCTTTTTTTTCTTAAAATATTTTTTTCTTATGATTTTTATTCATTTTTTACTATCAAGAGTCCAAGCAGGGTGATTTTTTCCATGATATAAACGTTATTTGTGTAACCAAAGAGTAATGACCCAAAAGCCTCTCTACTTTCTTCATTTTTCAGCCATTATGTTGAATTTTCCGCAAGAACTGTATCGATATTCGATATTTAGAAATATCGGATCCAAAGTATCGATATTCAAAAATATCGGATAGAGCAGTATCGATACTAAAATATCGAGCATCGGTTCAAAAGCATCGATATTTTGAAATATCGAGTATCGATACCCATCCCTAGTTTACTTAGAATGGCTGTCCGGGTCCCAATTAAAGTGGTTCGTCTAAACGAAAATGATGTAGTCGTCCTACCCAATCCGATCGTAGTTGCAAATTTACAATTACAGAGTGTCTTTAATTGACTTTATTCATTAGGTATCATCCTCTTCCTCTCTTTTATGTGCCATATGAAAGACATGAAAATGTCAAAACGTCGATCGTATTTCGGTCAGCTATAATTTGGATATACATGGATACGGTGTTGCTACCTACAGGTAGGTAGGTAGGAATCAATGGCCGGTCTCCTTTAGTTATTACGAGGCAGGAACCATCACCGTTGCTAAGGCGAGCGTTTTGTATTTATCTTTAATATCTACCAACCTTGCTAAACTTTAATTTGACGATCGTATCGCCTTGTAGGCTTCTTACCGAATCACATATTTATTTATTCATGCTCTCAAACCACGTACCTTGTTGCCTCCAGCGAGCTGAATGTGTCTGGTTTTACATACGAATATTCCACCATGTTCGAGGTGTTGGTTGGAATACAAGAAGACATAATTCCTGTAAATGTGTTTGACCTCTCCTTTCCTTCCCTAGAACACAAGAATAATCTTACTATAATGATACAAAACGTTAATTCAATCTGTGGTTTTGGCAATACTTGTGACTTCACCAGAGGGAAAACTTACGTTATGCATACCGTCGATGACGTTCACCATATCTCTACGTTGAATAGTGTTATTTTCAGAGTCTAGAGCATAGTTGTTTCTGTTTTCTTTCTTTTTGTGGAGGGCTTGAGGCTTGCACATGATCACTTTTCCCTCCATACTGAGAACGTGGAAATTCTCTCTCTCCAATCGGACAATGACACCAACTTTTTGAGTGCTGCACAAAAGAAAAATGAAATATTACGTTCCTGTGCACATACAGGGTGGCTGAAAACGGACGCCCATGTTTGTATCAGCTGGGGATTTGGGAGGGGGGGTCTGACAAGGTCACTGACCCATTCCCCTTGTAGGGTACGATGGGAAGTTCAGTAATCATGCCTGCGTGGAGCATTCAGCATCGGTCCTTCGCCGTGGAGACCTTTTTCCAAGAAAAATAAGTGTTTCGAAGCTACCCGGCGCGCCTTTCGCACTCACTTTAACCTTCCTCCTCGTGCTGTTCTTCCAACTGATTATGATCAACGTGAACGATTTTGCCGGCAGATGTTGTCAGTTTTGGAGGACCCACTTGCCCTAATCTTGACATCAGACGAGGCACATTTCCACTTGGATACTACGTTAACAAGCAAAATTGCCGATATTGGACATTGGGCAGCGAAAAAGTTACAGTGTGGTGTGCATTTTCAAAGGTAGGGATAGTGGGGCCTTTCTTTTTTGAAGATGAAAGAGGAAGAGCAGTCACTGTGAATTCAGAGCGCTATGTGGCAATGCTGCAGGATTTTTTCTTCCCTTACCTGGAGGAGAATGAATGGGATACCGAGAACATTTGGTTTCAACAGGACGGGGCAACTGCACACACGGCGAGAATTTCCATGGATATTGTCCGCCAAACATTTCCAGGAAAGTTGATTTCGCGACACGGTGACATTCCATGGCCTCCGTGCTCGCCCGATATCACTCCATGTGATTTCTTTTTATGGGGCTACCTGAAGTCCAAGGTTTATGTGGATAAACCACGAACTCTTCAAGACCTCAAAGATGCGATCACACATAAAATTGCCGCCATCCCGATGGAAATGTTGGATATCGTCATGAGCAACTTCGCCAAAAGGCTTGAACAGTGCATTAATCAGCAAGAGCGCCATCTACTTAGCACAATATTCCATAACTGATTTTTTCTTACTGTACAATAAACTTCCAATCCTAACGAACATTTTGGAATCTATTTCAACCTGATATCTCCAAAATTAAAAATTTGGCGTCATTTTTAAAAAGTGGACGTCCATTTTCAGCCACCCTGTACTATGTGTCTTGAGTTTTGAAGGGTTAATTATAAATGTTTCAAGAAATACTGGAAGTTCATACTCGATTTGGACGAGATCGCCATATTGGAACTGGCCCAAGGAGTCGACACCGGTGGCCATGTCTGTGCAGAGTTGAAGGTCCCTGGGGAGGACTTCCAATTCGTGCATCGTTAGATCTGAAAACAGCACGATTCTGTTCTCTTCAACGCGAACTATGAGTCCTGTGTCCCCTTCATAGCGTCCCGCGAGGACCTTCACGTGGTCTCCGAGCCTGAAGTACTTCTGCAACTCGTTGGCTTGGAACTCCAGAGGTTCCTAAGAAAAGGCAATATCGTGGATTAGAAATAACCACTTGCACGCCTGATACTAAATTTTAATTGATTCGTTCGTAAATTTTACCGTCAGTTCCTCGTGTTTGGGCATCATGAGAACCATGTTGCCATCAACTGAGATGACTTTACCCTGGAGGTTGATCAACTCGCCGCTGCAGACTTCCACGTTGTCGCCAGTGCTGAAGGTGTGATTCACAGCGTCGTCTTTGGTCGTTGCTACTTCAATATCAACTCCTTCTGGAGACTCTTCGAATTTCTCCAATTCCGACAAGGTTGGTTTGACTCCTGTGTAGCCAATTTAAAAAATTAACAGTCTAACCTTTTATATAGATAATATAGAAGTATATTCAACATTTACTGTACATTTCCGGATTATTTTTGGCTTTGATGGAGTTTCTAACAGATCAGTGTAATTAGAGCAATCACCAGAACCTGGAGCAGACAACTTCAGAAGCTGCTCTGTCTGAAATGATGTGTTTGGTAGGCCAAGTGCATCTCCTTATAGCACTTCCCCTAGCTTCACTATGAAGATTCCGCAAACATAACACAATATTACAAAATTTAGGGGGGCTGCTCCGTTCTTTGACCACTTTTCTTAAGGTATTTGGTGCGCCGAATCTGAATCTGACGTCAGTTTTTTTTCTTTTCTCGTATATTCAATATGTAGCTAGTTTTACGATTTTTTTGGTTCTCACATTCTTCACTTTTTATTGAGCACTCATCTTGCTCAAATCTCCTCAATCCGAATAATGTACTTAGTTTTTGAGTAGTTGCTTTAAACCCACTATGTTTCACAAAACGTACCAAACAACACCAGTTCTTAACGGTTTTTCCCTTACATTTTGCCACTTGAAACAAAAATTAAGGCTAAATAAGTGTCTTGTGGGGAACACAACAGAGGAAAATGCGATTAGTCTCATTCTCCTCTGGGGTGTCCCCCCTTCAAAGTAAAGGCCCGAGACACTTATTTAGCCTTAATTTTTGTTTCAAGTGGCAAAATGTAAGGGAAAAACCGTTAAGAACGGGTGTTCTTGTACGATTTGTGAAACAGAGTGTTTAAAGTAACTTTACTCAAAAACTAAGTACATTATTCGGATTCTACATGAAATTTCCTATAAGTCTGAGTACTTTTTGAGCAAGATGAGTGCTCAATAAAAAATGAAGAAAATTGAGAACTAAAAAAATTGTAAAACTAGCTGTATATTGAATATTCGAGGTAAACAAAAAAACTGACGTCAGATTCAGATTCAGCGCACCAAATACCTTAAGAAAAGTGGTCAAAAAACGGAGCAGCCAGACCACCCCTGAATTTTGTAATCTTGTGTAATCAGCCTATGGCAATACCAGAGATCTACTTACCGTCGGCCACTATGGCGCTCATGGTGAAGTTCTTGTAGAGGAAGCCCTTTCTGCTGTAGCGGTTGCCTTCGAAGATGAGGAAGTCACCATCAGATGTGACTTCACCGCCGATCTCTCGGATCGCCTGGGAGTCAAAAGGCTTAGCAGGCGGACGACGCCCTTTCTTTCTCTTCAAGTCGTTGTCTTGGCTCTGTAAAATGAACAAGTGAGATTAAATTAATAAAGTGGTGCGCTTTGATTAGAAGTCAGAATTGAAAGAAAGGATATCTCCCCTTCAGACAGCTCTCTTCTTCAGTTAACTATGTCAGTAACTACGGCCTCATTCAGGTTCCTTCACTTTTTGCCTATCCTATCCTAACTGGAGCTATCCTGCTACGCTCCCGTTGCGAACATGTCCTATCCTGCCCTACCTTGCACTCTGCACTTGATTTAACCACCTTACTCACGTCCAACATCCTAAGGTGTGCCAGCAGAGCTCTTGAATGAGCTGTGCTTGAAACAAGAAACCTGCCTCTCCACCATTCATGCACTCTGTAAACTCTGTAAACTGAGATCATAGGAAGAAGTTTCTGACGACTAAGGTCAGCCCTCCCATGATGTAATTGAGGGCTACAGGATGAAAGAAGATGATCTTCGCAAAGCTCAATGACATCAACTTTTATTTAACTAAGTTCAGAAAATATTAAACCAACTCCCTATATGCTCTGAACTGAAGATAATTAATGAAATATTGTGTATTACATCTTCTTCTCAAAGAACTTTGAAATTAATTATTTTCAAAAAAATCTATACTAAAATGTGGTTTAGTTCATCACTGACCTGGGTATTCCGAAGAGCACCTCGAAGACGGGTGTAATCGATACGAGGAAGGAGTTTCAGATGAACTTGGTTCTGCGCTAAGTCCACGTAATCTACTTGAGCTATGTCGTCCTTGTAAATACCTGGAAAATGATCGGATTTGAACGCCGTGTTCCGAGAAACCCATGGATTACAAACAAGGCAAAACAAAAGTCCAGTACCAGGACCAACTTCAACAGCAGGCCGCCGTAGTTGGGAATCGGTACCGTCGCATGACTGGCCTACTTGGCGGTCAATACATGCCCGCTCACTCTAGGGTAGATGATGTTTACTCTTGGTTTATTTTGATATGGATAGGTCTATTGGCCGACGTGAGCATGAAAATTAAAATAAATAAAAATGCAACGCAACAATTATTTTTTGGAGATGTACGAGCCTACTTAAGGTGCGATTTCTCTGGCGCGTCTGTGGCGGGCGGCTGCGGCTCGC
The DNA here is from genome assembly GCA_009739505.2 of Apolygus lucorum. Lineage (NCBI taxonomy): Eukaryota > Metazoa > Arthropoda > Insecta > Hemiptera > Miridae > Apolygus > Apolygus lucorum. The sequence goes on from CM019171.2 coordinate 18,906,454, forward strand.
GACCAGAAGCTCCCCACTTCTTCAGTGGTCGGCCGTCCACATTCCAATAATGGCACACAGATGTGAATGGGAGCTTGCACACACACCGATTGTCGACGATAAAAAATCGTTCAGCAGCCGACGGTTGCCACTGCGTCCGGCCGGTGCCGGGCAAGAATCGCTGATACAGTGGCGCACAGAACTAAATGAGCGCTTGCACACTCACCGATTTTTACCGGCCGTCCACAGAAGTTCTCGCTGCAAATTCATTCGAATCAACTATCCGCGAAGTTTCGATACTCCCGTTAACCCGACAAATGGTATCAAAACAGTATTAAAAGCTCGGAACTGATATTGATAAAATGTCGAAAAAGTGTTCAATACCTACCAAGAGTGACATTCGATAATTCAAATTTTTAGTTTTAAAATTACATCATTTCTCCCAATGCAGGTAGTTACCTCTTGGAAGAAATAAATCATGTTGAAATAGGCATTGTCAAAAGAAAGTATTGAAAGAAAAGTCTCAATAAAAGAAACATCAGGAATAATTACCGAACTTTTTTGCAGGTACCTAAATCGTATCATGTGCTTGTTAATGTTAGTTATTGGTTTTCTAATCTGGAGGCAATCCTGTATCCAATCAGAGTGGACCTCCCCACTTCTTCTACCTGTCTCATTAGTTAGTCAGTTGTGTCCATCTTGTCTATTGTCTACCGCTCGTGATGTTTCCTTATTAAAACTGTTAAATCAAGTGCTACGTGAGTTTGTCTTTTCGTCACCTCAATCCGCTAAAATTACCTATTATATAAACTACACCTACATTGTTAATGTACTACACCTGCTCGTTAATCTTAGGTATAATGTAAATTACACCTACATTTTGCAGATCGATTTTCATGATACCCCCTTACGCATTTCAGCGTTCTCTTCTGAATTTCAGCATTCTCTTCTGTGGAGGGCCGGTAAAAATCGGTGAGTGTGCAAGCACCTACCAAAGATAAAATATCGGCCAATTTTTTACCGGCCGTCCGAAATAGGTGAGTTGCCTTACAGGAGGGTTGAGTCTCGAGTGGGACGCAAAATCGTTCTGTAGCCAGGCAGGGTTTTGCCGTTTAAATTTTTCCGCATTTCGCCCACACGTTTTCCAACGTTTATCAACATTTTTGGTAAATTCAAAATGATATTTTTAAAAGCTGGGTAAGTATAATATTTGTATGTGTAAGTAGGTACCAGCTATAAGAGGTCCCTAAGCCTGGGAGGTCTTAGGTGCTAAAATCCTATTATATGGTGAAAAGTATAAGGGTATAATCAAATACTCTTCTTCTTTCCAAATCGATGCATTTCGAGCGGTGGTCTCCACTCTTCATCAGGATGTGTATTAGAAAGAGATACAAGGCGGGGTGGTTCGTTCTTAAGATATAGTGGGTACTGCAAAAAACAAATAGTTTTCTGGGGTCAAGGATAGGCAATATTACGAGTATAGTCGTAGGGGACTTAGTAGGAAACCAGATCATTCTTATATGGCAAATGGCTTACTATGGTGGGAACATACCTTAAGTTGCAAATCAATGTTGCATACACAAGTGCTGATCGCAGGCAGTGAAACAAATTGTACAAATTGTGCAAAATTGTACAAATTGTGCAAACGGCCTTTTTAAAGGCCGAACATCAAATGACGAACTCCGCATAAGCTTTTGGAATGCGGACGGATTGACAAATGCAATTTATGTAGATTTCAAAAAGAAATTATTTGAATGTGACTTTGACGTTTTTGGCATAGCAGAAGCCGGAGCTGCAACTGATAACATGGAACATTTTCAAGTGCCCAACTATCATCTGTACTGCCTGAAGCGGTCACGACTGCACTCCAGTGGTATCATAGTGGGAGTGAAATCATCGCTGACAGCCAGATTTGGTATTGCCAAGGCAATGAACCCCACCGATCTCCTGGAAGCCACAAAGATAGATGTTTGGAAGAACGGTGTGCAGAGATCGATATACTTCATATACAATCCCCCAAGGAATAAACCAAATCTGAACTGGCTGGTGAGTCAATGGAACTCGAGGTCTCTGTTGATGGGGGATCTGAATGCTCACTCCACAAGATGGGGATACGCATCTACGGACACCACTGGCAGGCTGTTCGAGGATTTTATCGATTCAAACCCGATAGAACGTGTGAGGTGCGAAAGCTATGCACCGACGTTCCTATCATACTCAGGGAACAGCTCAAGCCCAGATATGATGCTGTCCCACCCGAGCATGTCCCAAAAGCTTAGGCACACTCTGTTACCCTCCCCTAGAGGTTTTGGTCACAAGATTCTGGGTACAGGATTGAGGCTGACCTCGTCTGTTACAGAGAGAGAGAAACCAAAATGTCAATGGAATCTGAGGAAAGCGGACTGGAAGCTGTTTCGAGAGAAGACCGACACTCTTGTGTCCGGTGAGCTCCTCATTCCTGGAAAGGTGGAAGTATCTCTCAAAAATGTTACCAACAAGATCCTGGAAAGTGCGAAAGCGGCAATCCCTCGAGGGAAGATAAAACGCTATACTCCTTTCTGGAACGACAAGCTGAAGAGTTTGAGGGAGAGGCAGGAGACGGCAGAGACCGCGGTTGAGAGTTGCAACAACCAGCAAAATAGGATCCAACTGAAGAAGACAAGCGCTGAATACAAGAGAGAAATTATACACGCCAAGAGATCCTCCTATAGAGAGTTTCTAAGGAATCTAGACTTCCGAAGAGATGGGCTCAAGGCACATAAATTCATCTCCAAGCTGAATAACTGCTCAGAAAGGAAGAAGAACCCTATGATGAAGGGAGACCAAATGCTGACGACAGACCTAAAGATTGCTGAGCACTTCTCCCAGCATTACGCTGGAGTCAGCAACTTCCACCCGAAAAAATCAAACGGGAACCCCAACATCAAAGCACCGCTCGGACCATTGAATGAATTTGAAGACCGAACCTTCAACAGGGACTTCGACGCAATAGAGCTATGTGCAGCACTCTCCCAGTCCCCCAAAAACAAGAGTCCTGGCCCGGATGGAATCATGCCAGAGTTTCTCAAGAACCTGGGACCTCTGGCGAAGGACACTGTGTTGGGTCTGTTCAATATGATTTGGAAGGGAGAGTACCCATCAATTTGGAGAAAGGCAGAGGTGATACCAATCCCGAAAAAGGGCAAACCCCTTAATAAACCTGAGGATTTTCGCCCTATTGCTCTTACCAGCATGTTCTCCAAGGTGTATGAGCGTATGGTGCTGCAGAGGCTGAACCCTTTTTTGGAGGAAAGAGGCCTGCTTTCAGTCAGGCAAGCAGGATTCAAGAGGAATCGAGGGGCTGTTGAACAGGTTGTTCGCTTCTCTCAGGAGGTTAAAGATGGCTATAACCGCGGACAGAGTACGCTGGCAGTTTTTATAGATTTTAAGACGGCATTCGACCGAGTCTGGCGACGGCTTCTACTCAATAAGCTCATCTCATTAGGAGTAGGGGGTAATCTATACAACACACTGTTCCAGTTTCTGGCGCAGAGGTTTATCCGTGTCCGCTATGGAGATTCCACATCAAAGTATCGACAGACCCACCAAGGAGTGCCACAGGGCGCTGTGATCAGCCCAACTCTCTTCACCATCCTGATTGATGATGTGGTGGACTGTATACAGGACATACCGGGTGTGCAAACCCTCCTCTATGCAGACGACTTGATCATATGGGCCACCAGTTCAAGGGTGACAGCACTTAAAAAATGTTTAAATGAAGCACTAGAGAGGCTGAGCTCGTGGGCGGGTGCGAACGAACTGGTTGTGAACCCAAGCAAGACCGAATTCCAGCTCTTTACTTTGTCCACCAAGACACATACTGTCAATTTGAAGTATGAAGGAAATGTTTTGAAGCGAACTTTTGAGGCCACATACTTAGGGATAAAACTTGACACGAAGCTCACCTGGTCCAAGCATACCGACGCTATGGCAGAGAGAGGTACACGCCGTTCAGACCTTCTCAAGAGACTGGCCGGAACGAAATGGGGAGCAAGCCAGGATGTCCTCACCCTTGCCTATAAAAGCTATGTACGCCCGGTGATGGAATATGGGGTGGAGCTCACAATCACATCCTCGGGCGTGGTGAAAGATAAGCTGGAATTGGTCCAAAATAGAGCTCTCCGAGTGATAACTGGCGGCCCCTGCTCCACCCCCATAGCAGCCATGCAATTACAGACAGGGGTGGAACCCTTGAGTACACGGCGTGACCAGTTGGCCCTATCACTAATAGAGAGAGTCAAGCGAGGAGACAACCCATACTGGGCTACATTCAAACCCAGCTATCAGCGACTCGTCACCCAGCAAACGTTCGCATCAAAGGCAGAGACGATTGCTACAGAACAGGACCTTGACTTCAGCTCACGTCAACCATTTCTGAGTACGTCTAGTTTGCTACCACTTATGAATGCAGAGCGATTCCTGACCCTGCTTCATCCAGGGAACAAGGATGAATTCCTGCCAGTGGAAATGAAAGCTATAGCTCTCGAAACACTAGCCACTCGATTTCCATCTCCTCCCTGGTTACATGTCTTCACTGATGGTTCTGCGGCTGGAGCCACCTGCAATGCGGGAGCAGGAGTTTACAGCAGGGAGTTCCAAATTTGCTGCCCAGTCGGTCGCCTTGCAACGAGCTTTGATGGTGAGATCAAAGGCATCCTACTAGCTTTGAAGAAAATCGCTTCAAGAGGAGACAAACTTGTTGTGATTCTGGTGGACTCCCAAGCAGCGATCTTGGCGGTGACTTCGAGCTCCTACACAGATTCCAAAGATGTGCTTGAATGCCGGCAAATGGCCCACGACGCAATCCAGCAACGAAAGGTTATTGTCTTCCAATGGGTACCCTCTCATTGTGGAATCGACGGCAACGAGCGTGCGGACGGGCTGGCTAGGAGAGGAGCTGAGATGGACCAGCCGGACCCTCCAGTGGCATTCAGTGCGTCAAAGAGGATAATAAAGTCCAAGCTCAGCCAGCAAACCAAAGAATCCTTAAGGCTGGCGTCCGAGGGTAAGCGGTGGGCTACCCTCAATGATGAGAGTCAGAGGGTTCCAGTGGGAGCGTCCAGAGATGTATCTGTCGCATGCTTTCGAATGGCTACAGGTCATGATTACCTTGGGAAGCATCTACACAGAATAGGACTGACAGATGAACCATCGTGCCCTCTATGTAACACCAACGAAGAGATGACTCCAACCCATCTCGAAACATGTCCAGCACTAGAGGAACCACGACAAGCCATAATACTGACAACTGACTGCCGGTGGAAGCGATCCGCTGCGCTATATTGGGCTGCTCGAGAGCGCATGGCACAACTGCCTGGCAGCCATTGAGCCCCGTCTCCATGGCAGCCGCGCTATGGCATAGTTAAAAAAAAAAAAAAAAAAAAAAAAAAAAAAAAAAAAGAAACAAATTGTAGGTACAATGGTGGGTAAGTGCAGGCAGCATACCAAAAAAATTCGGACAGAAGGGATTACCCTTGGAGAAACTGTGAAAGATACAGATAGGTTTTTATATTTTTAGATGTCAGGGTTGTGGGTATTTATCATTGTGTATATGCACTAATAACATGGTATATAATGCTTATAAGAGTAAGAAGGACAATGTGGAAAACATAACTTAGCATAAGTTAGAAGGTAGTGGTAAAAGGGGAAAAGTACCTTCTGGTTGATTTGCCGCTGCAAAGTATTTTTTGACTGGCGTTATTAATACAATTTTATAAGTGATATGGTATTGACAGGCTCTCATTTCAAAAAATAGGCATCTTCAGTTGGCATCCATTTCCAGGGCTAACATGAAACAAGAAAAGGGAACAAAAGGGGGTAGAAAATAAGTTGTGAAAAGTTATATGAATTCTGGACATGAACAATTGACAAGCCTGTCAATACCATATCACTTATAAAATTGTATTAATAACGCCAGTCCAAAAATACTTTGCAGCGGCAAATCAACCAGAAGGTACTTTTCCCCTTTTACCACTACCTTCTAACTTATGCTAAGTTATGTTTTCCACATTGTCCTTCTTACTCTTATAAGCATTATACAGGGTGTCCAAGTAACTACGCTCCCCCCACTTATGTTCTCTAATAGTGTAAGAAAAAAAATCGGATTGACGCTATTCTTCATAATTTTTAGCGTAGAAACCAAAAATGACAAAATTGCGCAGTGCGCAATCGCGCAACCATGCGCAATCATGATCAACTTTGTTTTTTCAAATGAGAACCCCCATTTTTTATTGCAGATTCGGATTTTACGTCAAATTTTATGAACATTTTACTTCGACAACTTTTTTTTTTGGACGCGCGCAGCCCGCTCAGCGAGCGCTCAAAGATGGGCAACCCAGAGATTGCGCCAAAGTTGAGATGAAGGTAAACCTCAAGTGCGGTACATCACTTAGCACTGTTTTTCTACGCTGAATCGCGTGGTGATATCCCTTTCTTGGTTTGATTTCATTTTACCGTATCTACAGCCGAAAAAGTCACTTTTTGAGGAGGAAATCATCGATTTTCTTACAAAGGGTAATGAGAAAATCAGAGGAAATCATCCTAATAAAATGTAACAAAATTAAATTTTTAAAATTTTAAAATAATGGAAAACTTCTACATACCTAATTATCACAAAATTTTACAAAATAATTTTCAGTCTTCTAAAAACATGATTGAATGAACAATGATTGAAACAATTAAGCGATAAACTGTTCGAACAGGGCTCCTCCTTCAGAAATACACGCCCCTGCTCTGAGCAAAAATTTTTCATCGATAGCATTTGCGATAGTTTCCCGTTATTTTACAATTTTAAAAATTCAATTTTTTTACATTTTATTAGGATGATTCATTACCCTTTATAATAAAATCGATGATTTCCTTCTCAAAAATTGACTTTTTTGGCTGTAAATGAGGTAAAATGGAATCGAATCAAGAAAGGGACACCACCACGCGATTCAGCGTGGAAAAACAGTGCTAAGTGATGTGTCGCACTTGAGGTCTACCTTCATCTCAACTGTGGCGCAATCCCTGGGTTGCGCATCTTTGAGCGCTCGCTGTGCGGGTTGCGCGCGTCCAAAAAAAAAAGTTGTCCAAGTAAAATGTTCATAAAATTTGACGTAGAATCCGAATCTGCAATGAAAAATGGGGGTTCTCATTTGAAAAAACAAAGTTGATCATGATTGCGCATGGTTGCGCGATTGCGCACTGCGCAATTTTGTCATTTTTGAATTCTACGCAAAAAATTATGAAGAATAGCGTTAATCCGATTTTTTTCTTACACTATTAGAGAAAATAAGTGGGGGGAGCGTAGTTACTTGGACACCCTGTATACCATGTTATTAGTGCATATACACAATGATAAATACCCACAACCCTGACATCTAAAAATATAAAAACCTATCTGTATCTTTCACAGTTTCTCCAAGGGTAATCCCTTCTGTCCGAATTTTTTTGGTATGCTGCCTGCACTTACCCACCATTGTACCTACAATTTGTTTCACTGCCTGCGATCAGCACTTGTGTATGCAACATTGATTTGCAACTTAAGGTATGTTCCCACCATAGTAAGCCATTTGCCATATAAGAATGATCTGGTTTCCTACTAAGTCCCCTACGACTATACTCGTAATATTGCCTATCCTTGACCCCAGAAAACTATTTGTTTTTTGCAGTACCCACTATATCTTAAGAACGAACCACCCCGCCTTGTATCTCTTTCTAATACACATCCTGATGAAGAGTGGAGACCACCGCTCGAAATGCATCGATTTGGAAAGAAGAAGAGTATTTGATTATACCCTTATACTTTTCACCATATAATAGGATTTTAGCACCTAAGACCTCCCAGGCTTAGGGACCTCTTATAGCTGGTACCTACTTACACATACAAATTTTTGGTAAAGTCGATCACTTTTTCTTTCAAAAATTCTTCATCTGCGTTGTTAACCTTCCCCAAGACAAAGCTCTTCAGATGGTTCTCAGTTTCTACATGGCTTGAGATTTTCAACACTCTTGAAATAAACAGGAATTTTTAAGGATCCCTGATGTTCCTGAAACCAAAATGTACAAACGGGTGCACCTCGGTGCACTTGATTTTTTCAAAATCTTAATTGTGATTACTTTTTAGTCACATTTCCAACGCAGAGAAAACGTGGAAAGTGGTACAATTTGTTGTAGAGCTCAGTAAAGACAAGTGAATAATAGATATTCATCCCTCTATGGTTAGATTAGCACTGCCTAATTTCCTGAAAAAAAATCGGCCGAAATGAAGAAAATCCATCATCTTACCCTGGTGTGAGTCAGCCATTTCACTTCCGGCTTGGAGAAAAAAAATGAACTCTTATTCTGAAGCTTGACATTGACTGACTAGATGGACACTCCGTTTTTTAGTCGCTCTCATTTTCTCGAACGTTTGAACTCTATCCTTACGATTATAAACAAATATTTGAGGAAAGTGGCAATCTGGTCAAGGTCTCAAAGATGTTTACTTTCGTTCGGGATACGTCCCACTGCTTCAGAAGCCGAGACGAAAATTACATTTTTTTGCGCCAATTTCGCAGAATAGCCCACTGTGCGCCGGCCCGGGAAATCGTACCTTTGCCGACAATATTTTCGGTAAATGTACAATAATATGTATATCGGAGATTAATCTCCCTTATTACTAGAATTAAATGAAATTCGCAAAAACTGCAGGTTTATTCATCGGACAATACTATAGAAACTTGTCGCCTGCGATGGTTCATTTCGTATCAGTCATTTGAAATATTTATTGAAAATCCAATAGACATATCCATACCATGATTTTTTAGCGGTAAAAATTTCATTTTTTTCGAAGTTTTACTTCTGAAACCAAATTTGGAGCGTTTGTTTGTAATAAACCTGGCTCCGGCCTTAGAAACCGATAAAGCTGTCACAAAGGAGTGCGATATGAAGGTTTTTCCGCCTTCAAACACGAATTTCTCCCCGGAATTCGATTGTAAATAATTTGTTTTATTAGACCGTCCGAAAACTCAGCTTTTTGGCCATTTGTAGGTTACAGTGAGAAAAAATTGAGGAAGATTACCAATGCTTTCAAAATATTTAATAAATCTATAATGTCCGAGATTTGACAAATTTTACTCTTCAGGCTAATACCCCCCCTCCAAAATTTGCTTGAAAAATATTGGTTCTGAAACTGAAAGCTGGAAAATTTAACGCTCTTTCCAACGGTATATCATATTTAATTGTCCACAGTATCCAAAGGAACATATGGACGTTTTAGTGACTTAAGGTCGAAAATACGAAAAAATCTTCAAAGTGAAATAACTCGGAAACGAAGCATCAAAATTTTAAAAAGCTGAGAGACAGCTTTTGCTCGGCTTGAGTCGTAGAATCTAACCCTTGTCAGTTTCAGTTACGTAAGGTCAACATTCTGTATGATAACAATAATTAATTACTAACTAATGAATGTTCTCACCTCTTTTCAGTCTAACCCACTGTTTCGGTCTCAACCCTGTTTGAACTTTGACCACTCTGAGGACGTCCGTCATCTCTTTTATGGGCACCAACTGCAAAAAGCAGAGTAACATTAAATCTACGTAAAGCAAAAACCAAAATATGATACGTCTTCTACGAAATGCGAAAAGATTAACATGAATCAAACGTGAATTTCACCTTTTGTTTCCAATATCCCCCTCTGAGGCTGCTGACGCCTTCGATGGCCTGTTTGATGTGAGCATGCTTGAAGGCTTCGATGTAAATGTAGCCTTTCACAGTCTCCGGAGAAATAACAGACTTGATCTGGAGAGGAGTTTCCGTATTTTGGAAAGCGATGAATTTTCTCATGAGAAGAAGCGCAGTGTTCTTTTCTTCTCCCATCCGACACCGGATCATCCACAAATTCGGATCTCTGTAGAATAACGAGCGTTAGGGACGAACTAAGTGGACTTCAGGCTCATTTCAGAATCTGGCAAACACTTACTTGACACTGGGGAGTAGAGTGTGTTGAGTGATTTCATCGGACATGTCTTCTCCGCCATCTCCAAAGTGTCGTGCAGCTATTGACTCATCAGCGTATTTTCTTCGGAGGTACTCTTCTATTTCGTCTTCTTTCTGAGAGCTGAAACGAGATTATCGGTAATTAATAACTTTGTAATGATCCAATTACTTACCTATTTTAGTTCTAAAATAAAGAGACACAAAGGGGAACCCCTGAGTGAGTCATCGAAAGGTTGGTAGAGTGAGGTAAACACGTCAGACTGACGTCACCCTCCTCTACTCAACCTTACCTGTTACCTGTAATATAAAAGGACGACTCAGGGCTTGCCCTTCATGCAGTTTACTTCAACACTTTGACTTGATCATTTCTCTCTCCTTCGTCTCATCTACAAGCCCAAGTTCCTCAGAAGCATCGGTAGCCATCATGCTGGCTTCTGCTCCCATCTTCCTAGCACTTGTCTTCCCCAACTAGCCACTAGGTAAATGCGCCATCTCCCGCCGGTCTGCGTTATTCGCGCCGAGGTCCGCGGCTTGAGCAAACGTTTACACACTCCTTCCCTCGGTAGGCAGTAATGTGCCGGGAAGCCAGTGTACTGCTTGCAGATAGAAACAATGCGGATTGCCGATTTCCCAAAGGGTATACCTGCTAATATAGACGACTACCTGTTCCAAAATCTTAGGTAGCCTGGTGAGTCAGGAACCTCCATACCTCAGACCTTCGTAATCCGAGCAACTCGAATCATAATGAGGTAGAAAGCCCCTTCACTCTGCATATTGTTAGGAAGAATTTACATCTCGAATGTGAGTTCACTTGCCCTTCTGATTTACCATTCATTCGCCGTTAAAATTTGAAAAAAGCATCATCCTTTACTGGAAGCGTGATTTTATTTTTGAATGAATGAATGTACAATTCTTTTCATTGATAAGACTTTTCAAAGTGTAAGAAACCTAATTTATTATCACTTTACGAGGTGATTTTTCACCCATCAGAACCTCAGAAATAATTTTTTGTAGGCACTAGAAAGATAGGAAATTTGACGCTCCATCCAACGGTGCCCTTATTTTTTTTCATTTATACGGTAAATTAAGGTATAGTCTGGTCAAACCTCGATGGCACTTGGATTTACTAGTACACTGACACAACAACGAGTTAACGAAGGATGACCGAACTCAGTAGTTGAACCGGCAAACCTTTCCAAAGACCACCTCAAGCCGTCGTTTCTGTGAGTGTATTAGTAACAGACCTAAGACTCCAAGTGCCATCGAGGATTGATCAGGCTATAGTTACAGTAATTTTACTGACAGAGTGAAAACACAAAAAAAATTTGAAATTGAAAAAAAACTTTGGTAAAACATGGAGTTAACACTACCAGTGCCACCTCCGTACATGAGATGGAAGGCCTTTCGCACGCTGTGTGCCAGGTCTGTCGCATGTATGGAGCTACTACTTTTGGCGGGGGTTTCACGAAAATCGTTTTCCCCGCTTCTTTTGCACCTGACTGTCCACCAAACGCATAGAACCTGTTGTTTTGATCCCCCACAGTGTCTTACAAGGCTTGGTTTGAGTCAAACGCGTGGATTTTGCACTTTTTGCCGCTCAAAGGCACCGCTCCACCTGAGCCAAGTCAATTTGGAGGCACCTGGACGCACCTCGAATTTTGGGGCAGCAGCGAAGGTGTTAGAACAAAATTTGTTAGAGAAATTTTCTTACAACTAGTTGTACAATCGGGCCTTGAAGTTCATCTCAATAGTAAAGAATTGGGAACCTCTGCTTTAAGGAAACCCCAAAGCCCTGGCAGACCGCAAATGGTCTGTAATAAATCAATCCTTAAACTTCATCATCAGTCAGTATTCAAAAACCCTCGGTCTTATTTTTACTGGCTTGAGTGAAAGGTAGAAGAAGGACGATGTTTTTTGGGACTGTAATACACATAGACACGTCACCAGGCCATCCACATTCTTTCTATCTGAAATTAACAAGCCATCGAGAAGGCTTGTTGACAACACACTGAGATAGCAAACTCCATAATGGAAACATAGTGAAATTCCTTACTTATTAGTTAGCTATAGAAATAAAGTTCACAGAGAAACGTAATCTATATACATAAAACGCCAACCGTACGTACGTTCGTACGTATGTCGCCCGAACGTGGGGGTCCCGGGTTCGATTCCAGGCCGCGACATCAAATTTTTTTCACATATCATCAATTTTTTTGCCTGCTTTTTGCAGGCGTTTCAGCTGGTATCTAATAATGTGGTAAGTTCACAACAGTTACCAGTTAAGAACTGCTTCTCTAGGTTTCAATCCTCTACTGCTTATTGGGGCAATACATGATTGTTTCAAATTAATATTGAATGAGAGTAGCAAAGCGAGAGTTTTAATCATATTTATTGAAGAGGTAACAGGAATGTTTGGGAAAAGGCGCGAGAAATGAGGTTATCTGATGGATTGAAGCTCATCTAAACGGCAAACGCTCAAACTGTCCCGCTGAACTAGTTTCAGAGCATCAGATGATGAAGTGTCGAGTTTTTCAGGCAGCCTTTAATGGATTTTTAGAGATAACGCGCACTAATGGACTTTCATCATAGCCACTCGTCCAATTTTCAGATCCACATTCAGTTTTTTGGCATGAAGAACTATTCAGTTCATCTCAACTAGCATAGTTGGGGAATAGTTTCCATTTTAATTCCTCAAGTGCTAACCATGTATAAAATCAATTAACTTCAAGTACCTATTAGGTGTAAATATGACAGACTAGTGTCAATCGATTTTGCCTCAAAATGTCAATAAATTGCCTCACAGGATTGAAGAGAGATGGAGATGTGCCATAATCAAGTAACCACCAGCAGTTTCACATCGTCAGGGCGCTCACGACTGAGAAATTCACTCAATATAGGAACCGTATTAGAGTTATTTTGACAATTTATTCTAAAGCACCAAAAAAACTTCACTGTGGTGTCTTTACTTACTCCCAAAGGACGTTTCCTCTTCTGCGCCCTTCGATTTCTCTAGCAGTGGGTCCCAACTCGTCCATCTCATTGCTCACTATACCAATCTCCTGGACGCCTTCCTCCCACTCGTCTTCTTCCTCAGGCTCGTCGTCCACCTCTGCCTCGTCAATGATGAATCCTCCAAATCTGAAATTGAAGAAAACCAAATTAATCAGAGTTTTAGCAGATTATGAATACCAGTCAAGTCATCCAATCACAAGAATTGGATTCAGAGCTAATAAGTTGAGATCGAACGGACCTGTCATGCTTCTTCTTCTTTTTCTTACTCCTGGGGCCTTCGTCCTCTTCGTCTTCCTCTTCGTCGTAATCCTACACGAAAAACGTAAGTACAATTAATTAATCAATAATAATTAATCGATTATTGATAAATATTACAAATTAGCTTTTGGACTCTGAAGACATAACTTGAGGTAAAACTTACATCTTCTTCGATTTCGGAGTTGAGATCTTCACCTTCTGGCTCCTCTTCACTCCCACTCTTTTCGACTCTGCAATTCATTCAATGGTTATCAATGACAAAATACATGGATTCTTCAAAATATCTATATATTCTTCAAAAAATCATAATCTGAACTACTTATAATATATTTTACCCGCAGCATGTTCAGCCGCGTCTGTATAATATATGATTAACGAAAGAAAAGGGAAACCGAACCTGTTATCTTCTTCAGCTTCTGAGCCAGAGCCACTGCGGCTACCACTTCGACTCCTGTTACTTCCGGCACTCCTAACGCTGCCAGCTCTGCTGCCACTTCCGCTTCTACTTCGACTTCTAGAGCGAGAGCGGCTTCGACTTACTGACCTCCCTCTTTCCTGCTTTAAAGACAAAATAACTCATAAGGAATCCAAGTGGTTACTAGGCTTCGATATGTATGGATAAATCAAAACATCTCCTTAAATTGCGAACAATGGGGTATTTCAGTCAATTTTTTTTATTTATTTTTTCAAAAGAGTATGGCTCAGGAATAACGGTAATCGGGTCTGTTCGTCGAGAAAATGTTTTTAAAAAATCAGAGAAGCTAAGGAAAGTTGAAGATTTGAATGGTGTGACGTAGCTAGCCAATCGTGACGTAGCTAGCCAACTGTCTTTGAAAAAAGTATCCATGCACAGAAACCCTTGGAGGACCTCTTGGATACTACAAAACACTACTCACACAGGTGTGCTGCGTAATCCATGCCTAGTGTGTGTGCATTTATAGCGGCCCGCCTTTTTCAAACGTGTGATCTCTTTAATTAATTTTTCTACCACATGTTATAGTATCATTGGGCTAAAAGTTGGAGTATATAGGTTTTGAAGGGTGCTGAATCCAAATTTGAGGTCAAAAACCTGAATTTCCGACCCACCGAAATACCCCATTGTCTCATCATCTCATCGTTCCATCGTTTTCAACTAGTTTCTGGTGAAGTAAGGTGAAAACTCGTTCCACCCCTGGTTGGATCGTGTTGGAAAACGTGACCAGGTAGAAAATCTAGCTGCCCAGCAAGGCTCAGGGCCTTCCGATTAAGGGTCGGTTTATCAGTCACCAAAGTTAATTGAGGTTTATGTATCCCTGTTAACTTTAACGATGGGATAAATTATGGATACTATAAAGGTGCTGTTTATCAGTGCGAAATTAACCCACTGGTAAATATTAACTGACTGGTAAAATTAACACTTTCCATGCGAGTCCCAAAACGGCGATTTCATCACCAACACGGATCTCAAACAGGGTGGTCTTCCCGATAGCGCAGGGTGCCTACCGGTAGGCACTTTTTCGCCGCTCAACAGCCATATGTTTCTTCTTAGTTGAGCCAGTTGGTAATTTTTTTTCAACAGGATTTCTCCATGTGATTTCGTTTAGTAATACGCGTTCTCCACTAGGTTGCGTTCCGGGCACAAAACGGGTTGGAATTTCGCCCGAAATTAGTAGTTCATACAACGTATAGAAAGCACTCAAAACGTCAGCCGCTCAGAGGGTGGGATTTTGTTTGCCTGCCGGTAGGCAATCTGCGTGGAACGTGTCAACTGTCTGTTAGGCCGAATAATCGATTATTTACCCAGCTTATCAAGAAGGCTGTGAAAAGCTTACAATAGGTTTGTTCCAGCAAGGCGACCGTGGTCGACCGCAGTCGACCGGCACATGCGCATTACGACTAACCACTGTTCCAGCTTGACAATCTACCCAACTTTGCGGTTGAACCATTGTTCCAGCAACTCGACCACGGTCGACCCAAACCCGACCGCTTTGAGGAGTGCGGTCGCGAGCGGTCAAGATTGGAAACCTCACACTAAAGAAACCTCCTTAACCTTCTCATTTCAAAACGAGCTCCGCAGTGGAAGGACCTCCCAAGGTGTTTTGGTTGAGAGTTTATAGTCATCAGAGACAGGTACAGTAGACAGTAGATGTGTTAATTAATGGATTTTTTCACCCTCCTGTTGGAAGAACTTTTTTCAGAATCGTGTGAAGCTTCAACCCAATGTCCTCAAATTTCTCGCTCTCACAAAGGAAACCTTGAAATCTGTTTACGCCCTCGTGAAGATAAATTTGCATTAAAATTGTGACTTTTCTATAACATCATACCTATACAGGGTGTCTACCATTTGGATGGACCAAACTTCAAGGATCGATTGTACAAGTAATTTGCTACAAAAAATGTCTCCCGGCAATTTTTTTCTTAGCTCACTCAAAATGCCTTTTTTTCACTTCGAAGTTTTTTTCGCGTTTTCGACTTTACGTCATTAAAATTGCCGTAATTCCTGTTATTTACCAAATAAATTCAAATTTAAGGATATCGTTGGGAAGAGCGTTAAATTTCCAAGCTACCTAGTGTAAAACCGAAATCTTTTAGCAATAAAACATCTCTAAAAAATCAAGTCGAAAAGCAAACTTCAATTTTTTTTCGAAATATGACTCTTTTTAAATTGAAGTTTTCACTTTGAACGCCTGTCCATTTCGATGGGCGCTCTTCAGAAAAAATATGCTTAAATTGTCAGCTTTCCAACGGTATATCAAGTTTTCTTTTTTAAATTCAAATTGGAAGAGTAAATCAAGTTTGAATGCAAGAAAACGTGTTTTACAAAAAATCGCGGTGTATGGTCACTCTCGATCTCATGATGACTTGACGAGTTTAGTATCATTTCCTATGTAATTTTTCACGCTGAATCCAATGGTGATACTTCCGAATGGTTCCGACTGCTAGAAAGTGGATTTTTCGAAGAAAACCTTCGTTTTTCGTACATAAAATACCAACGCATTATTCGTAGATATGGTAGTGAGGATGAAGTAAAACCTTTCTATTCAATAAAAACATCAATCAGCTAGAAATTTTATGTTTTTATTGAGTAGAAAGGTGTTACTCTTCTACTTTGCTTGCTTTGGATCTGTACAATATTTTTTGCCATCTTCATCAAAGAAACAGTTTTTAGGAATTTTAAATGATTACAGCAATGAGAAAAGGTATTTTATTCATTACGCATCCTATGCGACGATAAGCAGGTATGGAAACCTGAAGTCACACATACTCAGAAGTAACGCGATTTTCGACCAACTAGCTGTTGAGTGTTCCAGCAGTGGTTGAACCACGGTGATTGTCACACAACCGCGATCTATAAGGCTGTGGTTTTTCGGCTAACCGCGGTCGGCTCTGCTGGAACAAACCTAATCAAATCTAGCTTCCTCCACATAAAAAAATCGTTTTTGCAGTGTGTTTTGCATCAGAAAAAAGAATAAATTAGAAGAGGATGAAGCTATGTGCTTTGTTGTGGTTTTGTGTTCTTTTCTCGATCTCGGTACATATTTCCTTCTTGGCCCGGCAGTACCTATTGTTTTTTGTTGAAAATTGTCTGGTCATGACAAGATCCCGACCACCGTGCCACTATGTCCAGAATTTTCAAATTTGCAGACGAAATGGTTTGTACGTTAATAGGGAAGTACCTTTTTCTTTTTCGATCATTTTTGGCCTGTGGCCCTCCTGGCGACGGTCGTTGGATAAATCTACTTTACCGCGGGGTAAAATGTGACTGATAAAGCGGCCCTTAGGCACATTCAATCAGTCATTTGTGGTTCCATCGGCTGGGACATAAGTGGAGATTCCTTGTGAATCAACAAAACCAATTGTGGGCGAGTTAATGGCTTACCCCACAACAAACTTCGTCTGTTCGGTCTGGTGATGTATGGACGGAATATCACAAACACTACTTACTTCAACCTCGCTTTCACTGCCCCCTGGACTCCCTGGAGGGCTACCTCGTGCACTTCCGACATCGCTTCCTTGAGGACTCCCAGGTTCGCTTCCACCGGCGTCAGATCCCTGATAGCTCCCTGCCTCGCTACCTCCCGCGTCGCTGCCAGCCTCGCTAGCTACATCACTGTCGTAATCAGACATGCTGAAGGATCAGCTGCAACAGAAAACAAGTTTTTTTCAGACACAGTCTACCCAGGATAGGCGGTAGACGTACCTGAATGGAAGGAATTTCTGGAATAGTAGAATAGAATTCACGATCCCAGACACCTAAAACTACTGCATTTGTGAAAGTGTTTATTCTCCCTCTAAGGGGAAAGCATCAATAGTGGACACTTTGGAAAAAAAAATTGTAGAATAAGGTTTTGGGTTGAGCTAGGCACTTAATCTAAAGTAATATCCAATTAAACGTGAAGAACAAAAAGAAGACGTTAGGGTTAAGGTGAAAAACAATGACTCAGCATCTAAACAACCAGTCAGTGAGTGTAGTGATTTCGTGCAGGACGTTGTGAAAAATGCTAAGGAAAAGAAGGTAAGTTTTAAGAAATATTCATATATAATCTTCAAATATTTGTGCCCATTGTTTGAATAATCACTTCACTAACTAATTAGATGATTTTCCGGCCGCTTAACTTCGTTTATTTTGGTAAACTGGGCTTTTTAAGCATGTCCGCTTCTAGTGCAGCAAAAATGTTGGATGCTCTAGTAGTGGACACCCCTGTTCACTACTGGCGCATCTTCCCTTTTTGAGAGAGGTTAATTTTTTTTATTTGCCACTTATTCATTTACATTGCAACTAGCTCACGATACGATTTTCAAATGAATCTAATGTTGCGGACCAGAGGCGGACAGGGGTGTCCTCTACTAGTACAAGAGATGTCCACTACTAGTACAGAGGTATCCTCTACTAGTACATGAACTGTCCTCTACTAGTGCTCACTTTATTCTTCTACTTGAATGGCATTTTTTGGGATTTTCTATTGATTGTTTATTTTTACTTTCTTCAATAGCAAAAGTGAAGCACAGAAGAAAAGAGGAGGAGGGATGCGAAAAAAGAAAATTCGAAATTACTCCCAAGAACAATGAGGAATTTCACCACGTCGGAATTTCCTATTTTAGACCCCAAAATCGGATTTAGCACCTCTAAAAACCCCCAAAGGCAAACTTTCAGCCCGAACTTCCTAATTTACGAATAATCAAAACAGTGTAGAAAATACGAATGTTTAAAAAAACCGGGAAAATGACGTCATGCTGGAATAGTTCATTTATGGCCGCTTGAAGCGCTGAGATCGAGAAATCCATAGTCCCCAGATGCAAAATTTCATGAAACAGTAAAGTTCGAAATCGAAAAACTGAAGAAAAAAATAGAAAAAGCGAGATGGGGAAAATTAGGTTTCCTCAGTTTTTGTTCGATAACTTTTCTCTTAGAAAACACAATTTCGTCGTCCCAATGGGCAACACTGGGAGGAGACGGCGATCCGAACAGCCCAATCAGCGAGCGTTCCCGCTGCACGTCTGTTTTCCCAGTTAGTTTTGAAATTAAAAATTTTGATTGTCTCCCAAAAATAACAGGAGACTTATTTTCCGAAATCAGCCCGATTTTCATCTATCCCACACCATTAACTATTCAGGAAAAATGCAAACAGAATTCGGTGAAATTCCTCATTTATCTCACACATATTTTAAAATTTTCTGTGATTTCAGTGCCTTGCAACAATTTCTTCCATGTGTTTGTATGATGGAATAAATTATTATACATGATTATGAACCAAATTTAACATTGTCTTGTTGATATATACCACGTGTCCACTACATGGTCATCAAGTGTCCACTACATCGACATTCAAAAATTTTAGCAGTCCATTACTGGTGTATTCTATTATTCCACAAATTTTGACTCTATTTCTTCAAAAATTTGTGATTCCATCATTAAAATCAATGAAAAATGTCTGAAGAACATGCAGACACCCAAAAAACAGTTTTAAAGCTAAAAATGTATGAGGAAACACAAAAAAACGCACACGATTTTTTTAACATGTCCACTACTGGTGTACATGTTAACTCTAATAGAGTAACCCGTGGAAAGTACCTGTTTATTCTACCTCTACACCTGGAATCCGAGCCGACCCGCATCCTGAGCAAATGAGACGATCGAAGTTTTGGTAGATACATTATTCTGTGATTTTAGAATCGAATTCACTTTCCTTTTACAATGTACCACCGGGTACCACCATTCCATTCATTGCCCATAAGTGGTCTGATAAAAGTCTCTGATGTCTCTGGATAAGGGGAAAAGAAAGAAGTCGAACCTACCAGTCCCAGCGATTCCATTTAACCAGCAGTTTAAATGTACCTATTTTTTTTTTAACTCCCTCAAAGACAAATTGTCTTTTTTGACGGAGGGGGCACGCCATAAATAAAAATAAAAAAAAATAAATGAAATATAATGGGGAGGACGCCCAGGACTCACCCGACGCCGGCCCTAGGGATGAGGGAAGATGAGGAAGGTGGGGGTGGGAGAGAAGGATGAAGGGAAGTGCCTCTATAAAACGACCACCAGTTCAAATATGAGCCGAGCAGGACACGGGTGGTGATACCACGGAGTACGCCTACCGAGATGCCCAACTCGCGCTACTCTGTGGCACTTTTCCCGCACCACACCCCGCGCCATGGCAAGGTCGCACCCATCACCCTGATGTTGTTGGGTGCCACTCCTTTTAGCTCCGACACTGCTTGCCGTAAATCATTCGTGTCATATTTCCTTATCTTGGCCCGCCAAGTCTGCTCCATGTCCAAGCTGCCATTGACAACTTGGACGTCCAGGATAATGCAAGACTGGTCGGGCTTGACGGCAACAATGTCGGGCTTCTTACCCTGGTCACTTGGCATGTGATACAATCTCTCTCTCTCAACATCCCAGCCGCTGGATGACAAGGCACCTGCTATCTGCTTGGCGACCGCATCATGACGTAGGATGCGGCCCCCATGAGTTCGTGGACACTGCTGCACTACATGATACAAGTGTTCATTTCCACTCCGACAGGCGCGGCAAAGGGGTAGCATTGTCCCGCGACTACCTCTTGAACACCTCACCGCAGTTGGCAAAGATGCCACGCGGACGGCGTGAAAGTGTCGGTAGTCGCGGGCCCCAATGCCCTCCGAAGTCCAATCTACCCATTGGGATGAGACAAGGCTTTCGGAGCACTGTCGGAGTTCTTTACCGTCTACTGACTCATGCAGCGCAGCAGCGAACTCAGCAGACGAACTGGGTTTTGGAGCAGATGGTGTCGCACCATGCTAACTGCTGCCTGACAAAATCAAGATCAGCAGCCGCACGGGCGACCTCCCAGCTCAACCCTTGAAGGGCTAGCAGGCGTCGGCGGCGCAGTGAAGGGATACATGCCAAGAGAGACACAATGCCAAGCCCACCGGATTTGACCGGTGCATGAACATAGGCACTTGGGACACCAGGTGGGAACTTCAGCCAAGAGCGCACAGCAGAGCGAACTTCTCGATCTAATTGTTGCAGCCTCCCCGCCGTAAGCCTGTCAAAGACTAACCCATAGGTTAGCTTTGGCAGTAAGTACGTGTGGAGGAGGCGCAGCTTGTTGTTAGCAGTAAGATTCATTTAGACGCTACCGCACCTAGTATAACAAAGTGTTATATTGAGAACACTCCAAAATCGAGTTGCTAAATTGCTTTTTTGTTATAGATTGGTTGACAGTTCATTCTTTCCATAAGGGAAGGTAGATGGAATATCTAGCAATATGTACCCACCTATCTCAATAGTACTTGAACTATGTTCATCTTGATATTAACTCTCTTCAACTTTAAAAAGAATACTTTTATCTACAAAAGGAATCAGGAATACAGTATCGAACCAGATGGTAAAATTCAACCACACGTAAAGCACATCCTTACGCATCAAACGACCAAACAATACTTACAAAGTGACGAGTAATCTTTGACAATAAACAAATCCACAGCTTTCAATAATACTTTCATTTCACCGGGGGTATTTTTAATTAACTCAATAAATTGTGCAAGAAGGAATCGCTGTCAGACATGTTTTTAGCAACTTTCAACTAGGTCGATAGGTTCGTACCCTAGCTTCCTTTTCCTTTGTGGTACTTTTACGACCGGGAAATTATTAATTTGAAAAATCTAATGGAATGATTATTAAGAAGGGAAAACGTTACCTTTCCAACTGAGCTGATGATCGAAATTCTGATGAAGTGAACGATATGGAAAGACAGTCCACTTCAGGGAGAAATGAAATGCGGTCGGTCCAAGCCCGTGCGCATACTCCGTCGAGGAATGTTTGCCCTCACTTTATGCACTTTTTATGGTAGATAAGCCTCAACAATAACCCTATCCTGTCGTCAAATTATTGAAAGATAGTTGATAATCACGGGAAACTACGAAAAACTAACACAAAATCACAGACGAATTGACACGACTAAAATAAATGGCGAAGTTAGAAAAAGAATAGAATCCCGTAGAATCTACAATCGGTTGAGATCTTGTCATGGAAGGATGGAAGAAGAACCAATGTTGCCCTCCGGTCTCAACACCGGAAACATGGAAGTACGGAGGTAGTGCATGGAGGTTGTTAACTACGATAGATGGATGTAGAGCATGCTTCACCTCGAAGCTCGAACCGGCGAAACTGGTTTACAAGTAATATAATAGTGAATCTGGTTGAATATTGAATCAATATTCCAGTTATATTGTGAAATTAATCTGAACACGAGTGTCCTTATGGACACAAGCCGAAAACGTTTGTTTCAGAGATAAAACATGGGTAGGTAGGTGCTCAAGTACACTAGCTAATTTCTTTATTGTGTTACCAATATTGTATGTGAGGCGGAAAGCAAAAAGGGACCTCTTATCGGCGTTCGTCAAAATGGAGTTATTGCTATTTTCTCAATCTGTATAGATTTATGAAGACTTTGAGACCAAAAGCATCCTTGTAGCTCAAAAAATGACGAAGCTGCAGTATTTCAGTGTTTTATAACAGAAAAAATGGATTTTGAGAAAAACGACCATAAACTTCAAAATGCTACCTTAAATTCTTAAATCGATATTTTCTTATTTAGGTTACTTTCGATTCGATTCGATCTTTCAGGCCTATACATTCGGGTTCTAGAGGGTCCAAGGATCAATAATCGATAGAATGTGAAAAATCGATACTTTCTACCTTCTTCCAGTTTTAAGCCAGCTTTGCCGACAAGAGGTCCGACAAGAGGTGCCGACGAGAGGTTTTGCTTTCCGCCTCACATGTTGTGATATTGCATAAAAAAAGTTTATGCTGTGTTACTTACTGGAAAAAAGAATGAATATCTACTTTTTTAGTCTGATTTGGTCATATTTTCAAATTACCTACGTTTTTATTTATTCCCACTTTGTTGAAATGATTTTTAATAAAATGTATTTCTTTTACCAATTTTAATATTCATGGTTTTGTACCTAATTTGATTTCCTAATGTGAAAGTCAGTGATCAATGGTGTACACATGCACTTATATGCTAAAAATATTATATTATTCGAAGGCGACCAAAACGCCGCCCTGCTCCCATCAGTGTGAGCTCGTTAAGTAGGTACCTACCAGGTACTAGAGTTTAAAAATAACCCTAGCTCCATCAATTTTGTGAGCATAGTCATAGAGAGAGAGCATAGAGCAAATTCATATCCTATACACGATAAAAATACCTATATCATCAATAACAGCGATTCAGATGGTTCCCAAAATGGCAGTAGACATAATCCTTCACCACATGGATCCATGCTTTCCCCCCTCAAGAATCTCTCTTTTTTCCAGAAGAATTCTCGATCTGAAGATTGAAACTAGTTACTCATTGTGAGGAACAAAATAAAACAGGAAGAAATAATTTTATATATACATTTTATTCAATAAAACGTACCTATGAAATGGTTAGTAGAAAAGACACATGCTCAATTACTGTCTTAACAGTCAGTGACGTACCCACTGGAAAACGCGAGACTCATAAGCTCTAGAGATCGTCATATAGAATAAGACTATCGAGCGTTTGTATTTGAATACTCGAAAATGGGGTATTTCAGTCAATTTTTTTAAATTTTTTTTTCAAAAGAGTATGGCTCAGGAATAACGGTAATCGGGTCTGTTCGTGGAGAAAATGTTTTTAAAAAATCAGAGTAGCTAAGGAAAGTTGAAGATTTGAATGGTGTGACGTACCTAGCCAACTCTTTGAAAAAAGTATCCATGCACAGAAACCCTTGGAAGACCTCTTGGATACTACAAAATTCTACTCACACACGCGCGCGGCATAGTCCTTGCCTTGTGTGTGTGCATTTAAAGCGGCCCGCCTTTTTCAAACGTGTGATCTCTTTAATTAATTTTTCTACCACATGTTATAGTATCATTGGGCTTAAAGTTGTAGTATATAGGTTTTCAAGGGTGCTGAATCCAAATTTGAGGTCAAAAACCTGAATTTCCGACCCACCGAAATACCCCATTGTCTTAACAGTCAGTGACGTACCCACTGGAAAACGCGAGACTTGTAAGCTCTAGAGATCATCATACAGAATGAGACTATCGACCGTTTGTATTTGAATACTCGAAAATTGTTAGACGACTTCATCTTAATCTAAAAATTGACTAACACCGTTGACTAAACAAACTGTACAATAATGTGGAAAAAAAATTTGTTTTGGAGGACATTCTTTTATTTTTGCCTAGAAGTGGAAAGAATGCTACCGACTCTGGAACATGAGTTATTTTGCCTAAGGCATGGAATTAACCACACATTGTCAGGAATTGTTCAGGAAACGTAAGTAAGATAGAATGATACCATACTACGTGATTATCTATCGCCTTATATCTGTAAATAGAAACATACTAACGGTGCCAACTGAAGCATATGCACACAGCACCAACACAAAACGTATGTCTGGCTTTGTTCCTGTTCTAAGATCACAGCAATACACCAACACTTATGCAGGCACATTGGTACAAGTGTTAGACGCTTTTAAGTTGACGTTTTTGAGTATAGTCGACAAACTGGTTCCAGGTCCGCATTCGAAGGTGTTTGGAAAATCCACGTCCGCTGGTCGCTCGTAGAGGATGTGCAAGGTTTGCTCCCACTTCACAGGCGCCAAGATCTGCTTGGGAAGCTGCCTACGAACGTGTTCAGCACCTCTGTTGAAAAAAGAAAAAAAATACGTGAGCGTCATAAAACACGGACGAAAAACGTGGCAAGCCTCAATAGAATTGATTCATTTTCCTACTTGTAGATCTTGCCGTCATAGTTGGAATGCACAGCCAAAACTGGGTCTTGCAGAGGCACTTTGTTGAGTGCCTTTCTGAACACATGGACGGCTGGAGCCATATGAGGAGTGTGAAAGGCGCCTGATACCGGGAGCCTCTTAAGGCGCTTCAGCTTGAACTCTGTCTTGTTGTCTTCTAAAAATTTTATCGCCTATACATGGAGAGAACTGGTTACTATAATGCATAAAAAATGATCAAACATGCTTCAGGTTCAAGTAGAGATGGGCGGTATTTAACGTAACAGTTAAAAATAACCTATTACCGGGTTTATTCCGCTTGGAACCTATTACCAAAATAACCCTGTTATTAAATAACGTTTCAGGGAAGGCTCCAAACTGTGTGGAGCCAGATTAATAGCTTGGGGTTAATTATCAAAAAAGAGGGAAAATACACTAACACGTAAATATGTCAGGAATAACTTGATAGAAAAAAACAACTTAGAAAGGAAACGAAAACTAGAGATCAATGGAATGATACTTTGGAATGGAATAACAATATAACATGATAAACAAACTGACAAGAGTTAGGTAATTACTACCTAACACGTCACATCAATAAATGCAGCTCCACTCCAAACGCCATCAGTTCAGCTGCCCATTACCATCACAACCGATACACCAATCTGTACAGTACTTCAATCATTCATTTCTCAATTCTCATTCATCGTCTTATAATGTAACTTGAGTTAGATCATATTTCATTACAGTCATATAACTTATTACTCTTCATGAATTCGTAGTTCTTTATCTACAAGTTAAGTCATAATAACTTAACACAAACGAACGTAGGTCGGGAACAAAAAGAAACGATACCTTGGAATGAGCTTGTGAGAAGGTCCCTGGGATAACCTATTAATAAATAACAGGTTATTGGAACCTATTACCAACCAAGAGCAGTAACGGTGGAACTTAATACGCAAATGTAACCATTTCGCCCATCTATAGGGATGGCATATCGAATGAAATATATCGATATATCGATCAAACGATATATCGTCAATGAGATATCGATACCTTCGATATATCGGAGAAAATATATCGATATTTCGATATATCGGAGAAAATATATCGATTTTTCGACGTATCGGAAGATCTACTTTAAAATGTCACATGTGAAGTAGGTACGTGAATTTAATAGTTTTAAAACAATATAAAAATAATTTAGGATGACATTTATGGACATATCGGAGTATCTACTAGGAAAAACTTGAAGAAGTAAGTAGGAAGGTGAATAGAAAAGTTACTAACATCATTTTGAGGGAATTATATCGATATACTCGACATATCGGAAGATCTATTTGGAAAAACCGTGTGAAATACGTATTACCCTACTTTCAAAAGTTACTGGGTATGAATGATCGAAATTCATTGTTTAAAAACTGGAAAAAAGTGCGAAAATGTCATTGCAATGTTAAATTAATTTATAAATTGACAGGGGTATTAGGTACTGTGGACGATCATGATCCTTCAAAATTGAAAATAATTGTTGTGAAAACCTGCTTCACTTCGTATAGTAGGTAGTTTTGAGCTGGACGAGCCTCCATTAATTTTGGCTTAAGTCAAGTATTTGAGCCTTGAGAACCACTGTAGGTGAATACTATGTACACAATCATGTCTGAGCTGAAGTCAACAGTCTGAAATCAACCCATCAGTAGGTACCTACAAAATTTGGAATCAAATTACTTGATGTTTTTACAAGTACAGGCGTCCCTTCTCGTCCATTCATTTCAATAGGTATTTAATTTTTACTAAAAAAAAAAAATTTTTTACTTGAAAACAGGTCGTGATATATCGTTAAATATATCGATATTGACCGATAATATCGGTTCTCTATATCGATATAAATATATCGATATATCAAACGTAATATATCGATATATTTCATATATCGATATATCGTTGCCATCCCTACCCATCTATAGGTTCAAGTGATAAAAAGCACTCGCAATAATGATAAGCCAACTCACTTCTTCACTCCCGGCCACTATTTTACAGTGAGGGAACAAATAGTTCGCAATCCCACAATATGGCTCTTCAACTCCAAGGGAAGCTGCGTGTTCTTTTGCTCTCTTGCAAGCAAAACCTAGTTGGGAATCCGGGCCATACAGGACAGTCACCATGGCGCCTTTGTACATTTCAGCAGCGGCTTGCATGGCTTCACCACGAATCTTCACCAGTTTGACAGCTAGAAATGACGAATTTTGGAAATCACACATCACGGCCAACGTTCCACAAATGTTTGATCCTAGTTCTTAAATAATTCGAATACTTACCCTTAGCGAAAGAAAGAACTTCGGCGAATACTAGAGCTGTAAGCTCTCCTAAACTGAAACCAGCAGTTGCGATGCAGTTTTCTATGACGCTGGGACGCTCCTCTTTCAACATCTCGAGGGCTGCAAGAGAGCAAACCAGGATAGCTGGCTGCGCAAATTCCGTACGGTTCAGCTTCTGACTCGGCCCTTCCTGAACGAATAAAAAGAAGTTCAACACTATTAGACGGTGAGTATTTTAAACACCAAATCAGGCAATAAATTTATATGTCTTTCTTCTTCAAATAAAGATAATACTCTTACTTTACACAGTTTGAGTAAATCGTAGCCAAGGATCTGACTGGCTTCCTTGAAAAGATATCGGGCAGCAGGGAAACGAGTCAAGTCTTTGCCCATCCCTACATACTGTGTTCCTGCAAAATGTAAATGTAATGTTGTCAACCACAACGCTCCGTCAACAAGATCACCTCGACAGTTACTCTGTCTCAAAGGTTACTGTACTGGGTGGGGGTTAGTGCTACCAACCCCAACGCGGATGGTTCATAGTACCACCGCTAGGGGGCTGAGTCCAATGATATATGGACCGTGTTAAGCAATAACCATCTAAATTCAAAAAAGCTGACTTAGGGAAACGCATGTTTTCCTAAAATGCTGCCTCCATTTCAGATATTGCTATTTTACTGCACTATTGCTTCCGAGTCTACCAAGGTAGCGGAAGCTTTGTTTTCACTTTTCAAGGACGAAAAAAAAAAGTTCTCCAAAATCAAAATTTCCACTCGCGTTTTAGAGCTTTCTGAACAATTTTGGTTCCGTGTCTGTCTGTCTGTGTGTTTGTCATGAATTCCTTGTAACGCTCATAACTATACGAAGTTATTGTCCGATTTCTATGACATTTTCAGGGATTGTGCGGGTTTGTGTGTAGACGGTCCCCTATGAAAATCATCATCCCCGGACTGATAGAAGCGACTGCGCATGCGCAAACCTGAATTCCTTGTAACGGCCATAACTTCTACATTTTCCATCCGATTTCAATGAAATTTTCAGGGATGTTACAGATTAGTATTTAGATGGTCCTCTATGAAAATCGTCAACTTCGGAATGATAGTAGCCACTGCGCATGCGCAAACGTGAATTTCCTTGTAACGGCCATAACTTCCACATTATCCACCCGATTTCAATGAAATTTGCAGGGTTTATGTGGATTAGGTTGTAGATGATCCCCTATGAAAATCATCATCCCCGGACCAATAGAAGCGACTGCGCATGCGCAAACGTAAATTCCTTGTAACAGCCGTAACTTCAACCGTCCCCCAGGGGTCGCGGGTTCGATTCCCAGCCGAGGCTAAGTATTTTTTGATCCAATCACATAATATGTGATATTATCTACTCACTTAATTTTTCATCCGAATTTGATGAAATTTTCTAGGATTGTCCAGATTAGCGTGTAGGTGGTCCCCTATGAGGTTAGTGGAAGGTACTTAGAGATTGGTGTTTTGAGATTAACAACTATGCATCTGATCATCTATATAATCGGGTTATGGATACGAGGAAGCTATGTGCCACACCCACTTGGCAGACGTTTTTTATTTGTATAGAACCAGTATGATCTGTCTTCCTTGAAAAATCAAAATCAAATCCTCTCCAATGAAATTTTGAGTCATTAACATTGATAAATTGGTTATTGCATAACTGATTTTATAGAGTGGTCCATTTATGCAATAACCATTTAAGCGATAAAGGAGGCTCTTCTTTCCCCTCCTGCCTGGAGATTATGATTGCAGTACTTCTTAAAACTATGATTGAATTAATGAACATCACAATTTCTCTAATTTTTTTTAATCGAAAATCATAAAATTGCAATTTAAGAAAGAAACTTGATCCCACAACTTTCTGGAACTCAGTTAGGAAACATATTCCTCCTCCGGCTCTTCCATGTCTTCTAAACCGTACCTATCCTTCGATGACGACAGACAAGAAGTCTTTCTTATCGATCTTGTTTACTACAAATTTGTTTTTCTTTCTGCAAACCTTCATTACATTAGCATAATCGTCAAGAGTGTAAGATTAAGATTTAAACTAAACTCCTCCGAGAGCAGAATGTGAAGCCGTCTTAATGCTCCGATTTTGCCCCCCACATTAATCGGCCCGTACAATAGATAATTCGTAGTGGATGAGCTAGAGCATGATCCCAGTCATCCCTCTTCCTGGGAAATCAGCGTTTATTGCAAAACATGGTATCAAACAAATGAAATAAGCAGCCAATAGATGATAAACGTCTACTGCGAATTTTCACTGTAGTAGGTGACAAACAATCAAACAAAAAACAGTCACCTATCACGACTTCGACGCTTTTAGCAGAACTCCAAGTCAGAGAAAACTACCATCCAAGTTGACGGTTTTTGCATAGCTGGAATCTTAGTTTGTAACGCTGAGTTAGATGGTTATTGCTAAAAAAGGATGTGGGTGATGAGACTGTTATGCAATAACGAATTTTCGATAATTCTTGGGCCATGAGTTGAAAATTTTTCAATAATAACAACTGGAGGTTATACGGATACCTCCAGAGAAGAGAAAACTGAAGTTATCTCAATTTGGCCAAAATTCGACTTAGATGGTTGTTGCATGATACGGTCCATGTCTCCTGAAGGTATATTTCTATCTTCGTTCTCTATAATAATGTTAAACTTAAAATTAATTCTGTTCTAATCAACAAAAACAACAACAAAGGTCATCTCTTCGCCAAGCCTCGAGAGGGCAAACCCAGGCGGCAACAGATTCTTAATAGTACTATCGTAGTTTCACGTCCATAAAAACAGGATGTAAAGATGTGAATGTTGGATGCCAAAAGGGGAAGATAGAGAAGGCTTGCTTACAAAGTACAATTTTGACAGGCTCCCAGGACTGCTTGCCTCAGTTCCTTAAGAGCTTCTCAACCCCACCTCTATATTTATCATGTTCACCCGATCCAAAACATGCAGCTCTATCTCTGGGACTTATGAAAGTCTTTATAGTTAATCCTCGGAGCGATAGGCAAAGTAGCGAACGATTCTTCTCCTGTCCATCAATCGCTGTCTCAGGACTTAGCATAATATGCTATATATTTTATTGCTTCCGAGTCTACCAAGGTAGCGGAAGCTTTGTTTTCACTTTTCAAGGACGAAAAAAAAATGTCTCCAAAATCAAGATTTCCACTCGCGTTTTGCGTTTTAGACCTTCCTGAACAATTTTGGTTCCGTGTCTGTCTGTCTGTCTGTCTGTGTGTCTGTCATGATTTCCTTGTAACGCGCATAACTATACGAAGTTATTGTCCGATTTCTATGAAATTTTCAGGGATTGTGTGGGTTGGTGTGTAGACGGTCCCCTATGAAAATCATTATCCCCGGACTGATAGAAGCGACTGCGCATGCGCAAACGTGAATTCCTTGTAACGGCCATAACTTCCACATTTTCCACTCGATTTCGATGAAATTTTCAGGGATTATGTGGATTAGGTTGTAGGTGGTCCCCTATGAAAATCATCGTCCCCGGACTGATAGAAGGCACTGCGCATGCGCAAACGTGAATTTCCTTGTAACGGCCATAACATCCACATTTTCCACTCGATTTCGATGAAATTTTCAGGGATTATGTGGATCAGGTTGTAGGTGGTCCCCTATGAAAATCATTGCCCCTGGACTGATAGAAGCGACTGCGCATTCGCATACGTGAATTCCTTGTAACGGCCATAACTTCCACATTTCCAATCCAATTTCAATGAAATTTTCAGGGATGTTACAGAGTAGTGTTCAGATGGTCCCCTATGAAAATCATCACCTTCGAACTGATAGTAGCCATTGCGCATGCGCAAACGTGAATTTCCTTGTAACGGCCATAATTTCTACATTTTCCATCCGATTTCAATGAAAATTTCAGAGATGTTACAGATTAGTATTTAGATGGTCCCTTATGAAAATCATCATCCCCGGACTGATAGAAGCGACTGCGCATTCGCATACGTGAATTCCTTGTAACGGCCATAACTTCCACATTTCCAATCCAATTTCAATGAAATTTTCAGGGATGTTACAGAGTAGTGTTCAGATGGTCCCCTATGAAAATCATCACCTTCGAACTGATAGTAGCCATTGCGCATGCGCAAACGTGAATTTCCTTGTAACGGCCATAATTTCTACATTTTCCATCCGATTTCAATGAAATTTTCAGGGATGTTACAGAGTAGTGTTTAGATGGTCCCCTATGAAAATCACAGAGAATTGTTTTTCATAGAGGGATTCTATCATAGAGGAATGGTGTCCTGTGAGAATCTCAAATCCCATCAATTGCAGGTCATCGGTAGCTCAGAGGATAGAGTCTTGATTAGAGCTCCTAAGGTCGTGGGTTCGAAACCCAGCCGAGGCTATGTATTTTTTGATCCAATCACATACACCTACTCACTTAATTTTTCATCCGAATTTGATGAAATTTTCTAGGATTGTCCAGATTAGCGTGTAGATGGTCCCCTATGAGGGTAGTGAAAGGTACTTAGAGATTGGTGTTTTGAAATTAACTACTATGCATCGGATCATCTATACAATCGGGTTATGGATACGAGGAAGCTATGTGCCACACCCACTTGGCAGACGTTTTTACATTAAAATATATTATATTTCAACATTCCTCAAAGAACTTTCTTATGATAAATCAGCCCGTGATTTGTACCCACCTTGACCAGGAAACAGGATGACACTGGTTTCCTTGGGATCCACCAAGGGTCTGAGCGAGTGGAGGCCCTGATTTCGAACGACAGCACCCTTTGGATACGGGGAAGTTGCCCAGGCTTCGTCGCCTTTCTTGGGAACGTCGTCCTCGAAGGATGCCGCCTCTTCCAGCAGCCGCTTCACATCGCGTTCTCCGGTGCTTTCTTGTGTCGAGTCGTTCTCCTTCGAGTCGCTGGAGGCGGCACCTGAGTTACCACGGAGGCGGCGAATCTGCTCGCGTCTACCAGCAGCCCCCAGGAGTCTCCCGAGAGGCGACCGCGCGAGTGACAACACGCTAGCCATAAGCTTTTTTAGCCAATTTTGTTAAAAAATAAGTACTAGAAACTACCTGACCTAAAACACAAATTGTGAAAAATACATGATCTACCAACAAGCAAAGATAACAAATCACCTGGGACTTCGCGTCACTCCAAAATTTATGAAGTAGAAATAGTATAACCTGTTTTCATGTAACCTGTTCTTCTTCTTCACTTCTCTCTTCATCATCTTGATGGACTGGGTGTGCTCATTTGTACCCCACGGTACAGTGAAACCGTCCCAAATCGATTCCACTCCGGGGGTACAATGACGGGGGCTCAATGCTCGGGGGGTACAATTACGTGGGGTACAAATGAGCACACCCACAATTCCGGGGGGTACAGCGATAGCAACCCGATGGACTGACCTAGGTCCATGGATGACTATCATGGCGCACACTCGACACCATGGAGTAAGTATTTATTCCATGCTCGACACTGGACTTGAAAATGGACCCAGGGATAATACCAGATCCATGGTTATGGATGTGGTCCATGGACGAATACTTACCATTCTTTCCGGACTTTGTACCTCCATCAGTACATTTGTTTATGTATTTTTTTTGTCTCGGGTACCTAAATCCCTGATAGCAAAGCAGGAGCAAAATCACTTCACTACTTACTTCTTCAATTTTCTCGCCTAGTCTCATTAGTCTCTACTTTAAGTATTAATGCTATAATAAGTTTATGTGCCTACATTCTTGACAAGTGGGTCCTTGTAAATCGTAGTTGATAGGTGTGTTTTGGACTCTATAAATGCTGACAACCACTTTCCAAATCGCAGATGCAGGACAGACCAACAGGAAGACAAGTCAGGACAGGTAAGATGTAAGTTTCCCAGTTTGTTTCTCTTTTAACACTAGAATGACAACCTTATTTTTATTTTTCTAGTTGTTATTTCGACCAACTAAGTTCGCTTTTTCACTCTATGGGATTAAAGAAAAGGTAAGAAACAAAACAAAAATTGGTGAAATGTTTCATTTTTTTTAACAGTAAACACATGGAAACTTTGAATACGTTCGAAACTTGTTTATTTTCTTACATTATTTGAAAAAAACGAAATTCTATATGCTTCTCAAAAAACCAAGACATTAATATTTCAAAATTCAAATACTTTCTGTATCAAAATCAAAAAACGGATCGTCAAAATCGTAAAAAATGTCCGAGCTCGAGAATTTTCACGATTCGCTACATTGTACGATGTTCATCGCACATTGGTCTTTTACATCCCTGACACAATCTTAGTTAGTTTTTTGTCTTCTTCCCTCTTACAGAAAGCACATCGCTGTTTCTTATCAAGCATCGTTTTCCATTGGAAATTGAAGCAATGTCAGGGGTTCCTCCCAAAATCTGCCGAATCGTAAGTTTGAGAGACGTTGGTACGGTTGATTCAAAATTTTCCCCTTCTAGCTCTAGTAACACACGATGGATGTCTTCGGGGTTAGTAAACAAAGGTTTTGACGCCATGTTATTCACAAGAAACAAAAACAAAACTACTAAAAATGGGTGAGAAACACGACTCTGACTCCCGACGAAAGCACAGAAGATCACACGTTAACTACAACACGGGGTCCTTTGGACCCCAGAGCCACTTTATACGCACACTTTTCGATTTCTAGATGGCAACTGAATTATCTGATAGTGGAATCGTGAAGGAGAGGGTTAGAGGTGTATTTAGGAGGGGGAGAGGGGAAGCTGTGATTCACAGAAAAGTGGCATGGCGAAAAGAAGTTTGTCGCTGGGGTCCAAAGGACCCCAGAAGTCATTCTAGGGTTAAAACTAGATAGCTACGTGGAAAGAATGAATACAAAACTTGGTGTACCGTCCACCGCATTTCAGTGATACACTACGGGTATTTTCAACCCTACCTCCACTAGAGATGTGGACGTAAGAATTAACTCAACCCACTACATGTCGAGTAGAGCACAATGTGCTCATGTCATGTTGGGCATGTGTTTAGACGAAGTTCTTTTGTATTTGAGAATCTTTTGTAATGAGAACCAGTCTCTAAACTTGGGCTCACATTGCAGGACACACCTAGTAGTATAGGGAAGTGAGCAGAGCACACTGGTTAGCACTTGAGTGAGCAATGTGACGAAGTGAGGCCCTGTGAATTCTGTAGCAATAAGTAAAACCTATTGAAATATTAGTCCGATTGTTTTGGATTGATCTCTGGGTCCGATCATGACGAGTTTTTGACGTTATTTTGTATACGAATTTAAAAAAATGAAGGGTTGGTCAAGGGAATTCTTTTTTTTAAGCTACTTTTGTTTTTTCGTCTGAATTGACAGGAATTCATGTAAGTACATGGTTCCTATAATATAGGAACACATTAATCAGAATATAATCACATAATCTTCAGAATATATTATATTTTGAGGGATGCATAGCTCTGCATTTTTTGTGTCCCTTCTACTGTGCCTCGTAAAGCCCCTGCCCTTCCCTGCGTCCTAATGTGCGCGGTTTCATTTAGTCCCGTGATTCACAAAAATACTGCCCTGCTGCCACAATGGGCCCCAGGACACCTGTAGGGAATGGAAATCTAATTCCAGATATGACCAAATCGGCTCCACGGCCAAGATACCTAACTGTTAGACAATGGTACTGTTTTGGACCTGCATTGGCCACCTCCCAGCTCATTTTGTATCTCAAGAGAGAGAGCTACTTGGGAAACAGAATGCCATTCATCACTTGAAATGCACTTACTTGATACTAGTTGATGCATCAAAAATCTTGCGCCTTGTTAAGGCAGTCTCAGTCGGTCGCTGTTCATTCCTCGTTCTGGGTCAGTATTTCGCGAAATTGAAGGGGCAAAAACTTAGAAAGTTGTACCTAAATTTGAAATTTTAAAGGATTTTAGAAATGCGTTAGTGCACGGCCCTAGGGAATTGAAAAACTGAAAGATTGCCGATGGAATCATCAAAATCGAACAATAATGGGGTATTTCGGTGGGTCAGAAATTCAGGTTTTTGACCTCAAATTTGGATTCAGCACCCTTGAAAACCTTTAAACTCCAACTTTTAGCCCAATGATACTATAACATGTGGTAGAAAAATTAATTAAAGAGATCACACGTTTGAAAAAAAAAGGCGGGCTGCCATAAAACTTGCGTCTCTGTGCACCGCCCTGAGGGATTCCGAATGCGCTCTTGCGGAGCTGCGAGAAAGTTCACCTCAACTCAAACTCTCCTAATTTTAATGTCTTGACCGGAGCTATGCCAAACATTTAGTGATTATGATGGTGAAGTCGTGGATGATGATGACCGGAGATGATGTTGCGAGAGTTGATCATTTTTGTATTATTATTTACTGATCAATGAGATAGAAAAATTAATCATAGGCATGTGATTTGCGGGAATTACTAGGTGTGAGTAAAGGAACGAGGATGAGAAGTAGGGTGTAAGTTAATGTTCAAGGATTATGAATGGGATAATGGTCACAACGACAATTTGCATTCTATAACAAACAGATAAAGCATTTTCTTTGTGGTGAAATCGAAATACATTGATTTTTCCCATGAGGCACCGAAAGACTGGAATATTTCCACGTACAATCATTATTTTATCAATGGTAGAGAAAAAAAAAGCCCAACTCAAGGTCTCAACTACCTGTCCTAATATTTAATCACGAAGATTCATTCTGGTTCAAATAGATGTCAAAAAGAAAGTAGGTGGAAAGTAACGGCAATAAAGGAGCACTGTTTTGAGGCAACATAAATATTCATTTCCTTCTTTTCAAAATGTTTTGAAATTTCTCCAAGTTTGTCTAAATTTCTTCTCTGTAACCCCAACGTCTCTTTATTTCCCTCGTTCTAATGCAGGTGTAACAGCCTAGTTATCACTTCATATTACAGATTCAGATCAATCGAATGTATTCAGAGAGCTCTTCCTAAATGAGCTACTGCTAGAAGGGACTTAATTATTGAAGACAAAAATGTCCAATCCACTGTCTTGTATTATAGGATACAAGATAATATAAATACCTACACCAAACCTTATTTGCTCCCGCGCATCAATAACATTATTGCAAAGCGACAGTTAGAAGAATGTAGGAATACGAAAACGAATAATACAAATACACAAGCAATATAAAAAAAGTGTCTTTATTTTTAGTGATTTGACTAGGTAGACAGACCTCCAAAGTATAATATCACAACATTAAAACTAGTTGATTAAAAATTCAATCAATTCAGTAAATTTCGACTGAAGATTCATGATGTAAGAAGGGTGAAAAGTATCGCACAACGATTTACTATTTTCTATACGGGGTGTTAAACTCACGTAACTGACACTGGGATTCTACGACTGAAGTTGAGATTCTACGACTCATGCCAAGCAAAAAGTGTCTCTGACATGCCGAGCAATAAGTGACCCTTATTTCACTTGCACAGAACAGCGAGCCAGAAAGAAATCAGAGAACGAGTCGGATGAATAAAGCAATGAGAAGACGGAATTATTTGAAACGGGACAGCACAAAATTTGTGCCACAAATCGCAAACGGACGACACAACAAAAATTAATAATCAAACATTTATCACTGTTATCTAAGTTCCGATTCACAAAACTGCCGTCAGAGTGCATTCGGAATCCCTCGAGGCGGTGCACGGAGACGCAAGTCTGCCATAAATGCACACACACTACGCCGAGCGTGTGTGTAAGTAGTATTTTGTAGTATCCAAGAGGTCCTCCAAGGGTTTCATCTCTTCTCTGTGCATGGATACTTTTTTCAAAGAGTTTTGGCTTGCTACGTCACACCATTCAAATCTTCAACTTTTCTTAGCTTCTCTGATTTTTCTCGACGAACAGACCCAATTACCGTTATTCCTGAGCCATACTCTTTTGAAAAAAAAAAAAAAATTGACTGAAATAAATGATAATGGGGAATTTGCCTCAATTTTAAATTCTGGAATTTCAAGTCAAATCCTATAATAGGGCCCTAGAGTAACGTTTAACACTAGGAATAACCAAGGGGAAAAAATTACCGTAGGAGAAAATGCCTAAACAAGTGAAGCCTCTGTTACAAAACACCGCAAAAATCGAGGAATATAAAAACGACGCGAAAACAACTCCGACAACAGAGTTCTAGCACCGCCACACAAAACGATCCAGTGAAATGGCTACTCGAATAATGTGATTCAAATCTTGAAACTAAATAAGAGAAGATGAAGACTAATAATGCTTGATAAACTAGTAGGTAGAATCGTATTGTAAAAAGAGTGAGTAATATCGTTTTTGGTCAATTTCGTGTCTTGAGTTCTGCGTTCTGCCCTCCTTCCTAGTTCACACACTCTTGTGTTGATCCTTGTAAGCTAAAAGTTCGTGTATGTTCTGCTTCTGTGGTAAGCGCCACAGAACCTCCTTTAAAGTCAGATTGGTGGAATATCCGTTACGTTTCAAACATGGCTGCCTCTTACACATTGCCACCACATTTAAAATTTCCATCTTCCTTAAATTCTCTAAATTTTTTGGATGCGTTTTCGAGCAGCTCACTATGGTTTTATTCCATAAAAATAAACCCTCATTCGAAAAAAAAAATGTGAGGCAAATTCCCCATTGCCATAGAAATATGGGAAAATCCGTTTATTCAGTAGTTTTTCCCATTTTCACTGGCAATTATTGTTCGATTTTGATGATTCCGGTGACAATATTTCAGTTTTTCAATTCCCTAGGGCAGTGCATTAATAAATTTTTGAAATCCTTTAAAATTTCTACTATAGGTACAACTTTTCACGCTTTTGCTCCTTCAATTTCGCGAAATACTGACCCGCAACGATAAACGAACGGCGACCGCCTGAGACCCCCTTAACGCAATTTGAAAATTAGATGGTTTCAAATTTTGACAGTGAAATTCCCACATCTTCACAAATGTGTCTCGCTGCCCTCATCAAACTTTTGGACGGGTTTAGCATTAATTGCAAATTTAGCCATGAGAGTGTGCTTCAACCAATGAAAGCCCTCAATTTTTGTCTCCCCTCTTATTTTCTACTCAACAGACCCCATTTTACTAAATAAAATTAGAAGAAACTTGTATCTTCTTGTGCACATCATAGTAGCTATAATAGGAACTGAACCAACGAGAAAGGAGTTAAGAAACTTCCTGACGGATATACTTGTTCATATACCGTCATTTACACCATAATCGGATCCTTCACAGAAGCGATCTGCCGCCGGGTATTTCTCTTTTCTTGAAAATCCTTCAACTGCGTTATCGCTGATTCCTTCTTTCTTCCTCGTGGGTTCACCGTATAAACGGTTCAAGCTTTTCATAAATTCCGCACAGTAGTTCTTGAAGCTTTTGTACCTTTTAATCTCTTGTGCCATTCTGAAGTAATTGGTTTTTTGAATTTTGTCCAAATACATCCTTCTAATGGTGTCAGGCTCCAAGATTTTCGTGACGATTTCTTTCCCTTCTGGGGATATGGTTTTTTTGAGGCTGCGGCGAAACGACCAATTTCTCTCCATTTGATCTGTTAGAAGTTTCTGAAGGTTGCTATCGTCGAATGGCATAGTACCATTGAGCATAATGAAGAGAATGATCCCCAGCGACCAGACGTCGGCTATCTTAGGATTGTATGGAGACGCACTGACGACTTCTGGAGCTGCGTAGGCTGCTGAACCGCAAAACGTTGTACTCAAAATTCGTTTTCCATCTTCAACACAAAATCTGGCAAAACCGAAATCCGCAATCTTGATGTTATTTCGTTTCGTCAAAAGAACGTTCTCACATTTCAAGTCCCGGTGGACGATTTCCCTCGAATGGAGATAGTCCAACCCCATCACTAGTTGCCTGAACCAAATTTTGGCGTGTTGCTCTTTGAGAACTCCGTGTCGTCTTATCCATTCCAGCAGGTCTCCATTTTCTGCATATCGCATGAATATGTACATTTTGTCGTGTTGCTGGAGTATGCTGTGGAGCTGAATGACGTAAGGGTGGTTTAATGTTGTCAGAACTTCGATCTCCCGCGGGAGAAACTTCTTGACAACGTCTGGAGGTGCGGCGGAACGATCGCAAAGCTTGCAAGCGAGGTCTAATTTCTTTCTGTTCACCGGATCCGTATAATGAGCGATGTAAACGTTCGCATATGAACCTGAACCAATCTTCTCGGATAAAGCATACCCTCTTTCTTCCAACTCAGCGAGCTGAGCTCTACCTGGGAAAGAACTGTTATAAGTTCTCGATGTCGTAGTTCTGTAACTCTCCTCTTCCACGATCTTCCTTATCATTTCGCTCTGTTTCATCGTCTCCCAGGTGACGTCGTCCAAAGCTTTCTTCAAAGCCATTTCCTGGTCTTCGTCCAGATCACTGTCATTCAACCCTCGTCTCTTGGTCCGCTTTGATTCATCTTCGCTGGTGACGTCATAACCATCTGTGTTACTCCCTCTGGTACTCAGTCCAGTATTATAACTTGCACTGCTGGAAGACGTGTAATCGTACTTTCTCGACGCCTCCGTGCTCTCGTACTCACTATCAGATCCACTATCGTCTTTGGACGAAACACCTCGACGCCTCTTGCCACTTTTGGACCTTGAACTCGTGTACTGAACCCGCCCACTACTGCCACTTCGTTTACCCGGATAATTCCTCACAAGAGGCCTGATGGAACCAGCTGTAGCACATCTCTCGTTATCGTGCCGTCTGTCTTCCCTGTGACTCCTTGGAGGAGTATAGTCCTGGCGGTTACCTCTTCTTGAACAAGGATTGCTTTTCGGTTCTGTTCCTCGGGGATTTAAAAGTTTCGTAAAATGCATCTTCATACCCTGATTCGAATATCACGCTGCAAAATAAATAAATCTCAACTGTAAAAGAAAGTAAATCACAATCCAAACTATCTCTTATAGGCCTACCAGAGGAACGTTACGATCTTCCTGTCGCAATGCAGTATAATCCTGAATCAACTTTCTTGAAAAGACGTGATTTGTAGTTCTAAGTTCTTCAGCAGATTTCGCCCTCAGAGCGCAATGTTTCTCTGGCTTGCTGATAAATTGTATTCGATCCTACAATGGGAAATTATGTTCTCTTTCTGTACTTGACAAGCATGGTGCTTACAAAGTGTTCGACTACTTAATTAAGTACAATCAAATACAAATACCCATCAACCATCCAAATATACAATCAACCATCTATACCCTTATTTATGTATTTCTGATGTTACCATCTCAATTACCCACTGTGAATGAATTTACTGAATATCAATATAGATATTAATCCCCTCATCCTGGACGAAGGATTAATATACTTACTTAAACTTGCTCTTAAGAATCATTGGGTGTCTTGCAGAAGATTAGTCTGGTTATTACCTGTAAATTCCAGTTATTTTATTATAGAAATTCCATTATAATCCATTCTGGGCTGTTGGTAATTGAATTTTAATTCTTTAATATGGGTATCATCTTGGCATCTCCAAAACTCCTAGACGTTCGTACCTACTTAGATCGGAGTGGAAAGTTCGCCTAAAGCTTCACAATGCACTCCAAAGGTAATATGAACGGGAAATCACTAAGAATGGTGAATTTATATTCGCTGAAAATACTTACTGCACTCGGTCATGAGTTTTCGTTCGCCTTCACTATGGAATTTTGTGCTTGAGATTCTAAAGACAATAATTTCGGATTGAACACAAAAATTCGTGATAGGTGTGAGATGTAGAATTTTAAAATGGTAGATCGATGATCACATGTAAACATTTGAATCCCTACACTGGGAGTTGAATTTTTTCATTTCCCGTGCTCATGTGAAGCAAATGTTGCGTATTTATTAATTGAATATTTTATTGTATTAAATACAATTTTATTAATTTATTTCATTTTATTATTATTTATTTGTTTATTTATATTTATTTATTTATTTTATTTATATATATTTTTTATTAATTATTTTAGTTTTATTATTATTTTATTAATTCATTTTAAATAATAAATTTTATTATTAACTAGGTTTAAAAAACTCTCCTAAACGAAATGAAATGAAAACGTGTTTATTTGGTGAATGTAATACAAAACAAGGTTTTTACCATGAGACTTGGTTAGCTGATAGGTAATTATTAAATATATAAATAACTTTATTAAAGTCATAATTCTTTTCTCATTTGAATGAAGTATTAAGTACTATTTTTGTTCCAGGAAATCACAAAATGCTACTTTTTTCTTGAGATTTTTTTATATACATTAGATGGATATTTATTACATTGGATTTACATAGACAGTTTAGATTAATTTTTCTATAATTACACTGTTAGGCTATAGGTCTACCACAGAAACTTAGCATCCGTGTGGCGCCCCCTAGGTGGCGGATCCACGAACTATAACAGTTGAGTCAACCTTCCATGGTGAAACCTTGACCCCGAAGTGGGAGCCGTGAGAAATTTGATGCTCGTGTAGTGGCCAGAAATTTCAATTTCGGAAATGCACAAATTTCAATCTGCAGTAGGAGGGAAATTATGTAACTTTTGAGAGAAGAAGTTCCCGAAAAATTATCGTACGCTGATTGAAACCCATTTTGGTCGATCTCCTCTAAATTATTTAAACATAATAATGAAATTCTTTCTTCTTGAGTGGGCCTTGAACTAATCTTTGGTGTAAACAAGATGAAAAAGAGTAAGAGAAAAATTAAGAAAATTTTACAGCAAATTCCTGCAATAATTTCATCTTTGATAACAAACATTAATAATGTAGGTATTAGGAGAATTTTGCTGAAAATGTCTACGATAATTTCATTTTTAATCACATACATTAATAATGCATTAGGAGAATTTTACAGAAAACTTTTACAATAATTTCATCTTTAATTCCATAAATTTCTACTATAATAAATGATAAATAAACTCCCAAAAGAATAATAATGCAAATATAATGGACGGATGCATACGTATAATCTCTGAAATATCTGTTCTGTAGGTAGATACAAACCTTACCTAACTTACAAGTAGTTACACAAAACCATTCTTCAGCATTTCGTTGTCAAACGATGAGCAAGAAATTATGTCTGAGGCCGGGAATTCGAAAATAAGTCCTTGGTAGAAAAT
Source organism: Apolygus lucorum (assembly GCA_009739505.2). Lineage (NCBI taxonomy): Eukaryota > Metazoa > Arthropoda > Insecta > Hemiptera > Miridae > Apolygus > Apolygus lucorum. The sequence continues at coordinate 18,948,313 of CM019171.2, forward strand.
ATGGGGGGTTCGGTGAATGTGGGCGTGGTAGTCTCCATGGATGATCTCTTTGTCTGGAAAATAAAGAATCGAATTGGTATAAAGGCAGATAGATTGTGACGTTTGTATCACCTACTGTATGCTATTTCAGTGATTCTGAAAGAAAGACACTTTTTCACGAGGTAACATTCTGCTTCATGTGAAAAGACTTGCATCATAGTCAACTCCACTCTTCCAATTGAAACAGGCTCAAAAGAACTCAATTTCCCAGAGAAAAATAAATAAGAAAGAAAGAAGAAAACCTACCACTATTCTATAACACTAACGCTTTCTTGCAGTTATTGTGATAACCACTTCTGTCGTTATTGAAAGATTTGGTGTCTTTGGGTTGTTGCACAGAGTATTGGAGACAAGTTAACAGAGGAGAAAGTCAACGTTAAAATGGCATGCAAGCATGTTTGAGGCTGCCTCAGTTGCGCTATCTACTTTCATCTAAGGAACTACTACGGGAACTGATGTGGGGGGGAGGCCACGCCGCTTCTTTTCAAATCACCCACTTCCTTTCGAATGACCAGAAATTGTTAAATTTTTCGTTTAAATTTCTTCGTCATTTTGACTTTCAAGAATTACTCAGGAAGTCCAATCTGGACAGATTTTTCCAAGTTGTCCTTCCAATTGTTGTTTCCCCTACTGCCAGTAGTTCAAATATTCAATCGACAACTGCCACCCATAGAAATGTTTGAAACCTATTGATAACCCGCTCGAATTTAGTCATAAATATCTATAAAATAACTATATTATGTTATCAAATTAATTACTTTGATGCGGCTGGTAACGCCCTAAGGAGAAAAATATGTGTTAACAAGGAGACCTGTTGTGATGATGTTGAGAGAACACGATCATGATCGCAATCTGTTGCCTTCATCTAGAACTACGTCCTGGAGCTCCACCAATCAAAACGCTTCTATGGCTCCCAGCTTTAGCTTTCATCCAAGTGGGTTGTTGTGAAGAATGGGGTAGTTGCATGGGTCGGAATTTCGTGTTTTTGACTTAAGATTCGAATTTAGCGCACTTAAAAACGTATCTGTACCTATTTTCAGTTAGAAATTCCATTTAGTTTAGCCGTATTTCAATATAGAAGTACCGTGCTTTTTAGTGTTGGCGGGCCACTCCTCTTACGTCATCCCTAAACGAGAATCTCACAATAGAGTGCGTTGAGATCACTGCCATCGAGGACAATTCGAGTCAGAAACATTGAAATATAGTTGCAAAATAATGGTGATGATTAACGTGACAACGTCTTATAAATTGGTTTGCCGGGTGACACTTCAAGAAACTGCGTTACGCTCCGCTCACGTTATGCGCTCACAATGAGAGCGAGTGAGAGGGTGAATGAGTTCCAAAGCCATTTTCTCTCCTATTCATCGCAGGAAGCTGAAATTTGAGAGGCAGGGTCAATGGAGAATGCTGAAGGCGCCTGAGTGGTCACTGATCAGCTGAGTGAGCTCCAAGGCCATTTTCTCTCCTGTTGAACGCAGGAAGCTAAAATTTGAGAAGCAGGGTCAATGGAGAATGCTGAAGGCGCCTGAGTGGTCACTGATCAGCTGAGTGACCTCCGAGGCCATTTTCTCTCCTGTTATTATTAAGTATTATAATAAAAAAATTTATTATAATAATAATATTATCCTTCTTCCTACTATACCTACGAATGAATATTAACATTAAAATTATTTTACCACTCAAAGTCGTTGTCACGTAATAAAACTTTCGCCCGTATACCGACTTTACAGGCAACCAATGGTGATGATTAAAAAAAAAAATTGGTTGCCTGTAAAGTCGGTATACGGGCGAAAGTTTTATTACGTGACAACGACTCAGCGCCTTCAGCATTCTCCATTGACCCTGCTTCTCAAATTTCAGCTTCCTGCGTTCAACAGGAGAGAAAATGGCCTTGGAGCTCACTCAGCTGATCAGTCACCCTTCAGGCGCCTTCAGCATTCTCCATTGACCCTGCTTCTCAAATTTCAGCTTCCTGCGATGAATAGGAGAGAAAATGGCTTTGGAACTCATTCACCCTCTCACTCGCTCTCATTGTGAGCGCATAACGTGAGCGGAGCGTAACGCAGTTTCTTGAAGTGTCACCCGGCAAACCAATTTATAAGACGTTGTCACGTCAAAAAACTTTGAAACATATTTTTCAAGCTTTACATGTTGGAATTAATCGTTTAAATTGAAAGTTTTGAAGCATATTTTGGTTATTTTTCTTGCTGTTGCGTTGGCGCTGAAACCTCGCGTTACTTTTACGGTCATGTTATCACGTTATCAGTGGACATCATTTCTGGTGGTGCGGTCTGAGTTGAGTGCGGTCTGAGTTCGTACCATAGTTTATACCGGTATTTACCTACCATAATTTATTAGTTGATTGGTTTGGAAAAGAGAATGTTCTCTGTAAAGTTTCAAGAAGCTTTTAATAAACGCTTGCATACGAGTCTGCAACACATGTCTTCATTTTTTCCCGCTACCTACCCGATAATCTGCTTTCGAATGTTGTTGACAGCTCTTTTAACTCAGGGGTATGTCTCAGTTTCTTCCGTAAGTACAGCGGTTTTGGCAGCATATAATTTATGCAAATATTTAGGGCTTTCCAACGAATGGTGAACGATTTTTCTACGAACACGAATGACGAAGATAAAGTTAGGTAGGAACGACTTGGTTGTAAGTAGAAATCATCAGAAAACCAACCGTAACTTTTTTCGTTTATGTGCCAAAGTATTGAAATAAAATGTCTATAATATAGGCATATTATGCCAAAGAGGAGAGCCATCGATTAGAGTTTCAAGGTGGCTTCCCTGGAAAATATTCCGTATATCGATATTGGCATGCAGCACGATTTTTACGTCAATAAAAAGTTTGTCAGCGCCGAAATAAGAGGAGCCAAGAATGGAGGTAAGTTGACACTTTTGTAGAAAGTAAAAGATCAGTTGTTTTCTTGAGTGTAGTACTTCTTCATCAAAATGGTTGCAGTAGCTCATTTATTGGAAGTTTCATCGTAGTGTTATTATCCTCTACAACGTAGTACCAATGAGTGTTTGTAACTTGTTAAATAAAAGGATGTTGGTTATGTCCAACTTGGAAGAATCTAGCAAATTTGCGAGGTTGTGGCTCGAGTAACACCAGAACACCGCGTTTCTTCACAACCATATAAGGTTTCAGTTACAGTAGAGGGAATGCCAGGAGGAAACGAAATCTTAGATGCAACATGTTTTGATTGCGCTGCTTGCAAAATTCAGTATGATAGCACCTCAAACGAACGTAAACAAACAGAGGATTGCTATCAAAGGACCCCCCGGGCAAAGGATCCCTCCGGCACAGTACCCCCAAGGTCGATAACCTTGCGTCAGGGTGACAGTGGTGTAGGGGTCTCTTGGCCCCCTTCACACCCGTGACGTAGCCCCCACCCCGCAGCGTCCTAGCCGTGTGTAGGTTTTCCCGCCTGAATCCGAGAATCCCGTTCTTTAAAAAAATCTCTAAATTTTTAGGAAGCGTTTCTGGGAGTTTTATTTGCAGATTCGTACTTCAATAGAGATTCTCTACACAGAAAAAATATCATGCAACTACCCCATTATCCATGTTTGTAGATTTTTCAGCATTAACACTAGCTGCTATGATTGCAACTACCTTGATTCTCTCATATTTATATGATGGAGATGGGATAACTGTTATTCCATTCTCCAGTAATCCCTCTTCTTCCAGTTGGTTGTGAGGATCATAAATCACTCGCGTATAAAGAAACAACTGTATTCTACAATAACTTAGCTCAAAACGGATTATAAATCGATTACATAGCTCTAGACCGCCGAAACTCTCCTTGCGGTCAGTTCACTAGCTCGTCCTGAAGCCGACTGACGATTGAAGAAGTATCTAGGGAGAACCCAGGGTCCTCACCACTCTTCTTCCAGGGTGCTTGGCATGGAGATCCCTACTTGGGATAGGTCTAGACTATCTGGGGGCGGCTACATATAATAAGCAACAAACTCCAATCAATCCATCATAAAGGCGCGAGTGTTCGAGACCTGAGGTGTGCTCAAATACAGGGTCTGTCAGAAAGAATGGATGGATTTGAAAATGCTGTTACTCAGCAAAGGGTGGTCTGATAGGGGTGGGGTTGGTCGTGTTCTAAAATGGGGAATGGGGAGTTTCAGTTAGGATCATGGTGTGGAGTGTGGGGAAACGCGTGTATGCTGTACGGCAGTTCTTCAGAAAAGGTGATTCTGTTATCCAGACACAGTGAGATTTCCACGCTAACTTCCAAATTCCACATTGCGGAACAATCCCTTGCTGCAGCACTATCTTGAGATAAGGTCTCCACCTTCAACAGGACCGGGTAATGTGTTGGAAACAAAACCGCTGGAGTGAAATAAAAAGCTGCAACCCCCGAAAAACATGAGAGTAGAGGAGGACTTCAAACAGAGACCGTCAATTCCGATCATTATGTTCAAATGCTGACCAAATTCTTCTTTCCTGCCGCCGACGTGTATGCCTCAGAAAAACTTGGTTTCAACAAGATGGGGCCTCATCCCACACTCCTGGTGCCTCAATGGAAGTTGTGCGGTGAAAATCTCCAAGCCAACTCATTTCCCGCTTAGGTGACATTCCCTGGCTCCCCCGACCTCACCACATGCTATTGTTTATATATAATGGGGGTACCTTAAGTCGAAGATCTACATCAACAAGCCAAGATCCCTTGATGAATTAAAGGGGGAAATTAGGCGAGCAGTGAGAGAAACTCCGAGGGAGATGACAGATTACACAATGTGGTCTTTTTGAGAGCCCATGGATTCCTGCATTGCGGCTCATATCAACGTCTTCCAGCATCTTCCAAACTTGATTGTTTTACGTACAATGAAATTCCCCACTGCAATGTACATTTTGAATCAATGAAAAACATTCTATCTCAATTACTTTTGGCGCAGCGTTATTTAGAAATCCATCCGATCTTCCTGACAGACCCTGCATCTAAAGTGAGGATGAGCTTGATATGTGGCTCCTTAAGACCCAAGAATATGGAATGTAGTCGTTTAAAGAAGGTTGATGTGGCGTCCTTACAAACATGGGTTTCAAGAAGTTCTTGATTCTTCCTTCCGTCGTAGCGTTGAGTTCAGTTTCAGCTGTCGTGACGAGTTGGTCGAAAGTGTCGACTGTATTTCTGATCTGGGTTACAGTCAACTCCAATTTTCTAACTCTCTGGAATAAATCGAACAGTTCTTCTTTCCTGGACAGTATATCAGTGGCGATTCCTGGATTGACTTGACAACTAATCTGGAAAAAAAATTATTCTGTTGGTTATTATAACAGAGTTTAGTAATAATCATTTGGAATCAATACCTACTCTTAATCAGATTTCACCCAAAACGATAGCATTCTCAAATTAAAGTTTGTCCTTCTTGAAGAGAGACATAATCTTGAAGGTCTATAAGTAGTCCGGGAGATCATCCTTTGAGTAACAATAATAGAGGGCGTATCCGCGATCACCCCCAATGACTCTACCAACTGGTATTGCATGTCGTCAGTCCCACTATAATAGCGGCTAATTGATTTTCTCTAACTTTTCAGGAGGCAAAAAAGTTATTTTCACTGAATTTATACTTCACACCAACTTGTCACACAGTCATATTAAGTGGCAACGTACTTCAAATTTATTATCAGATCGCTTACATAATAATAAACATGAGAGTCTAGCCCCCAACAATCCTTGTCAGGTTTCAGCACTACCTCCCGGTTCTTCAACGAACTATCATTCCTGATTACCATAACTACCATTTTATAGGTCTACCACAGAAACTTAGCATCCGTGTGGTGCCCCCTAGTCAACTTTCCATAGTGAAACCTTGACACGGAAATTGGAGCCGTGAGAAATTCGATGTTTGTGTAGTGCCACGGAATTTCAATTTCGGAAATGCTCGAACTTCAATCTGCAGTAGGAGGGGGATCATGTCACTTTTAAGGGGAGAAATCCGCGAAAAATTGCTTGATGATAAGAGATAAGTAGTTCTATGTTCCCCAGCAGAATGCGCCAAAGGCATGCAAAGTTTCTGTGGCAGACCTATAAAGATTGTTGTTTCGTTATCGCTTTTGCTAACCAGTGAAATCTTTTTGAAGATCAGTTTTGAAATTGAATGACTTTGGGCACGTTACGCGTCATTTTCATGTCCATAACTGTTCAGAGAGAAAACAATAAGAGAAACGAAAACGACTACGAGACAACAATCTTAAGAATGGTAGTTCGTTGAAGTGTGCAATGATTCTCTAGCGAGATGATTTTCGTGGGGGACCATCTACACCCCAACCCTTACAATCCATGAAAATTACATCGAAATCGAACAATAAATTCGAATAGTTTTGCCAGTTACAAGGATTTCAAAACAGAAACTGAACCAAAAATGTCCAGAAAGGCCTAAACGAATAAGCGAGAGGAAATGTTTATTTGGAGACATTATTTCTTTTTGAACCTTAAAATGTGGAAAACATGTTTCTGCTACATACGCTATAAATTTCATGCTTTCGGTACTATATACGTACCGACAGCAGGGGCGTCGGGTGAAAAAATTTGTCAGGCAAACAGCTAGGCTGCAAATTATTACACAAAGGCTCTTTTTTCTGTATATATCATGCGCCAGCAAAGAACTCAGCTTTGCCATTGTCACCACCTACCAACCATGTTTTATCTTCACAATCAAGTTTATTTGGAAGATCTACACGCTTCACACTCCATTCGAAGAACTAAAGAATTCCTTCGTTTAGAAATTTTATTACTGGTTGCTAAGGAAGCAAAACCGAGTACAACCCAAAGAAACGATCGGTGATCTCATTTTGGTTAGCTAAAATTTGAAAGATAATCAGGCCTCTTTTGCGATTCCTAATCGTTTTTCTGATTTATCGTAAGTTCAACCCTGGAGTTCTCGTAGGGAACGAACAGTTTGTCCTCAAAAGCTCTGGGTGGTCTCGTTCGATTCTAAAAATTCAATGGTAGGTTACCTATCTTTAATTTGTGAAAGAACAATACCTACCTTCATATCGAGAGTTTTCGAGATAGGAGGGCGCCTTTGGAAGTTACATCCCTTCCATTTCACCGCTTAGAACTAACTGACATCAACCAAAAGCTTCGCGGCACAACTGGACCCCAAATGGAATCCCATATATCAAATTTCATCAAAATCAGTCCATACCTAATAATTACGAAATATTCCGCGGACGGACGGATTTTTTTATATTCGATTTTCAAAATCTACACGTTACCTACCTCAAACGTAAACCATCGGATTTTGAGGGTGCTCAAACTTTTTTTCTTGAAATTAATAAACCAAAAAAGAAACTCTGAATTTAGACCTAATAAGACGTGAAACCTTCATTCTACAATGTTATGCAATTATTTCCAAGTGTCTGTCAACTAGAAAAACGATTAGGTACAGAGAAATACAATAAAATCGGGAACGAGACACCAGCCAACGTCAAACAGCTGCTATTTGCGGCGGCGAAAGAACGAACTGCTTTGAGATAATGTGGTTGGATGGATATGTTATGTATTGCCATGCATGGGTTAATTAGTATCCATAATTAGTATCTTCCACGTTTCTCTGCATTCAAGGTCACGAAACAGTTTTCCGACTGTTTGCAACAGCTGATAGCGAGGTAGTGGGGGTATGGCAATAATTGACCCCGCGCTGACCCCCCGCCGCACCGCCGATCATCGCCTCTCACTCTAAACGGTCCCGAAAAATTCATTTTTTCGAACTGCTTGCCTTGCATCACAGAGTACCAGAGACAAGCCTTGCATCGCCCGCGCTAGTTCGCGTATCATCCGCAATCCGTCGTAGTTACCGACATTTTCAACACTCTGTTGTGTTGCGGGCTAGTATCCAAGACAAAATACGTACTTTCTTATTCCATTCTCCTATTTAATCTAACTTCCTTGATAATAACGAAATAGTCCCTAAATATTATAAAAGTTTTCCAAAATTGGCTAAATATTACATACAAAAATGGAAATATAGGAGAATCTCAACAAAAATTAATTTTTTTATTTGCATATTTGTAGTAAGGCAAACAGTATTTGCTATGTTTGCCTGGAGGAGGCGCCACTCCAAACATTTTATTTTTATTTTTTTTATTTTTATACTCGGTCCGACAGTATAAAAATAAAATATCTATCTATCTATAATCAAATTCCTTCGAGAAAAGGTATCTCTGCATCTATTTAGTCTGGTTGCCTTCAAGATTTTGCCCCTCTTCATGAATGACGAATTCATTTTGTAAAAATGCTATTTATTATTGTGTAAAAAGATGTTGAGTGTAGGTTCTCAACTTAACGAGATTTTTGGCTATAAGAATGAATGGATCGGTCTTGCACACTTGAGTGAGTTCTCGTATTTTGATGTCCGCTGACTTTCTAAAGGTGCGATTTCCCTGGCGCGTCTGCGGCGGGCGGCCGGCGGCTGGCGATTTTGTCATGTACCTACTCAGCCGCCGGCCGTGCCGCGCCGCGCCGCGCTGTAGAACAACGTTTTCTCAGCGGCGCGGCGCGGCCGTCCCCCCCCCACCCGTTTCGATAATGTTGCGCGAGATTATTGTTGTTGCCCATTCACTGGCAGAGGCGGAACTATTGTTGATGGATAGGAAGCCTCACTCACCCATGTTTTTGGCAAGAACAGAAGAGGGATTTTATAATATTCTCATCGACTGTAAAATTATGAACAACTTTTCAGATCGTTCTTTCTGTTGAACTTCAAATAGTTTGACCTCATCGTTTCGTTGGTTAGAATGAAATTGAGTGGAGCAGGAGTTCCAGAACCTACCTATTTCTGCAGTTTTGATCTGATTTCGATCAAATTTTCAGCGAGTAGGAGGGGTAGATCCTAGATGATCTCATATGAATTTAAAGCCCCCATGCATGTCATTGATGATGAAGCTATGTGCCAGTTTGGCAGAGTATTGCTTGTGAGTCTACCAAGGTTGAGGAATTATTGTTTTCACTTTTCTAGGATAAAAAAGTCCTCCAAAACAAAATTTCCGCTCAAATTTTACGTTTCTTCTTGAATAATTTTGGTTTCTGTGTCTGTCGTCTTCTTTGGTTCCGTGTCTGTCTGTAAGTTGGTCCCTAAATCCTTGTAACGAGCAAAAATACATGAAGTTACTGTCCGAATTCACATCATCCATCCGAATTCGATGACATTTTCAGGAATTGTGGGTTCGGGACACTAGATGGTGAAAAATAACGATCATATGGTCCATAGTTTCCGTTCGATTTCGATGGTACTTTCAGGGATTGTGGGGTTCAAACTCTGGTTGGTTCCCAACTTGGTTGCATACATTTGAATGATTGAATTTTTGAGAATAAATATTATGCATCGGATCATCTATAACAATCGGGTTATGGATGCGAAGTAGATACGAGGAGTTTGATTCCAAAAGGTAGGTACTATATCCATTTTGGTCAAACGTGAGAAAAACGCAAAAAACCATAACGACCTGAAAAACGTGCTGAAAACCAATGATGTTATTCTTTATAATATAAAGAAATATATTATATTTCTAAATTATAATAAATATTTTTGAAAAGAAAGGTAAATTAGTTCAAAGTTTAAAATAATTTTGAACGAGATTTGAAATATCAGGTTTATGAATATAGTACTTTTAGATACAAAACTTGGCGTTTAGTACTTTTTGGAATCAAACGAAGTGGATATAGTACTTTTTGAAAACAAGCGAAGTGGATATAGTACTTTTTGAAACAAAACGGATAAGAGACCGCCATTGTGCTGGATACAGTACCTTTTGAAACTAAACGGAATATTCACCCTTGTTTTTCGAGGGAATAGATAATCTTTTGCTTCAAAACGATCGCATTTTTGCGAAGAACTACCCCCCTAAAACCCTGGGCAAGAGTTAACTCAATTTCGATAGAAATGGTCGTTAGTACCTTCTGGAATCAAACTCCTCATATTTATGTGCAACATCCACTTAGTGGACTTTTCAGGTGTGAAATAATAATCTCTTTTCAAAGGGTTGTATTTATGAGAAGAGAAAATGTTCGTTTGGTACTGATCTTCTTGTGAGTTTGAATTTGCCATACACGCCAGGCTCAATACTGTAACTCACAGTAAAATGTAAAAACATTGCGGGTTTGCATACCCTGGTCGCGAAGGCAGCGCGGCTGGACTGCTCACTAGACCAGTTGGGTCGCAGCCGCGGCGGCTGTCATGTAGCCGCCCAGAATGGCCCATGTAGCCGCCGAGACGAGCCGCGGCCGCCCGCCGCAGACGCGCCAGGGAAATCGCACCTTAATGGCGATAAATAAGTACCTAGGCTCTACGTAAATTGTAATAAATCTTACCACATCTACGAGACCAGAAAACTCATCTAGTCGGGTGAGCGTATCATCTATGGCATCTTCCACGGATTTAACCTTGAAAAAAAGAAATAAATTAGGTAATGATAAATAAATTAAATAAGATCATGAAGTATCCAAGATTGAATTCGTGTGGTTCCTTTTTCAATTAATTGTTAATCAACATTTAGATGGTCAAGGCTAGAGATGGGCGAATTCTTATTCATAAATACGATTAAGAATACAAATCATATCTGCGATTTTATGATTATGAATACGAATACAGGTATGAATATGAACACGAATTCAATCGTATTCACACTTTGAATACGATTTTCCCCCTTATTCGTATTTTGAATACGATTTTATGATTTTCTATGATTTCCCTAAAAATCGATTTATTTAAACAATTTTCCCTAAAAATCGATTTATTTAAACGATTTTCCCTAAGAATCGATTTATTTAAACGATTTTCCCTGAAAATCGTACTTTTTTTGTGATTTTCTCCCGAAATCTGGACACATTTATTCCCCAAAATTGTCAAAATAATCAACTAAAATTCGAAACGCTCACCAATTCTATTCCAATAGGATTTTTCACGCAGAATCGAATGAGACCAACTCCAAGTCGCTATGATCAACAGTATAGAAACTACGACGTAATTTACGCTGAAATACTTTTTACGATATCGTCGTCTAAGTTCTAACATTGTGCATCTCAACTTTTATCATTTTACAGGACGAGCAAAAAACTGATTTCCTCTTAATCCTTAACCATTGTAATACTTCTGGAAGCTGTTCAACCTAAATCTCCGGAGCTATGTTCGTCTTAATTAGTTGAAAACCCCGAACAATGGAATTAACAAAATTTCGTTGATATGCACAAGGTTGCTGTAATTTTTTTCCTGAGATGCACAATGTTGACTAGGTATTGGATTTAATTTTTGTTTAACTCTAGGATTAAAATTCTCGCAAGGTATTTAAAATGCTGAAATAAACTGTCAGAATGTCACTAAAAAGGGCCGTTTGATAGAAATTTTGCAATATAAAATGAAATTTTTGTTAATTGGAAATAATTGCTACAATGCACTGTTTCATTGCAAAACAAAATTCAAACTTTAGGAAATTAAAATCTTTCAATATGAAGAAGACTCACAGCACTTATTTTTATTGGATGGGCAATCTCAATAAAAATTATTTCCTTTTCTCTTTATCAAAAATTTGAAGTATTATCACTTGATACACAAAAGTTTAAAAAAGTAAAATTGTTGGTAAAAAAAAGAAAAAATGTCAGCTTGAGAGGAAACAAAAAATAGGTTTTGACATCTTAGGAACTTTCAGTCTTTCCTTCTCCTGTTCAGGAACTTTCAGACTTTTTTTAAACATAACATCGTCGCTTAAGATGCATCATGGCACATCTAACTTACGCCTACTTTTCAGGAGAGCAAAAAAACCGATTTGATCGGAAACATTCAGTTTTTATCATTTTTTATTCATCGGTCTATCTTTGTTTACAATGTACTAACTTGAATTGCATTCAATAGTACTGTAAATATCAAGTCAATAAATCTCGTAGTGTCATGCTGTTGAAATTTTTCCTTTCACTTGTGCTATGATGTTCCACATGTTCTCTGTTGTTTCGTGGTGAAATGGCAATGCTTTTTAGATGCCTGGCTGTGATATAGGTTACTGAAACACTATGAAATGTATCCTTCTCCAAGTGAAAGCACGAATATACGGGAATTAAAAAAGTGAGAAATCATTGCAATATTCTGAAGTTGTTATATTAAAAAATTTCTACCAAGAGGTGTGGCATAAAGATTAATTGTATCCATAACCCGCTTGTATGGATGATACATTGTAGCCAATCTCAAAACATCAATCACTCAAATCATCAATCACCTTGCACTACCCTCATAGGGGACCATCTACACGCCAACCCGCACAATCCCTGAAAATGTTATCAAAATTGGGTAGAAAATGTAGAAGTTATGGCTGTAAAAAGGAATATCGTAGCGGCTACTATCAACGCGATGATTTTCTATGGGACGATCTGCACCCCAATCCGCACAATCTCTGAAAATTTCATCGAAATCGGACAATAACTTCGTTTAGTTTTATGACAAACAGACACGGAGACAAAATTGTCCAGGAAGGTCTAAAACGTAAAACGCGAGTGGAAATTCTGATTTTGGAGAACTTTTTTTTTAAATTTAAAAGTGAAAACAATGCTTCTGCTACCTTGGTAGAATGGTAGCAAAATGAAATAGGTATTATGGAGAAGTCACAATTTTAATGCAACTTTATATTCACAAGAGAGTAAGGAAATTTCAAGGTTTCATTTTTTGTGAGATTGTGAACTACAAATAAATCACGTTCTTAGTTTTCCCAAGGCATAACCTCAAGTCAAGAACCAAGATCACCTGGGTGATTCTCAGAAAAAGCTCAATAATAGTGTTATGGTAGGGTTTCTCCAAATGTGCGTCCTAGTTTTTTTTTTCTAATTTTTTCATTGGGTTTATTCCTGTCTCTGCCTTCTAGAACCTCTTGAAAAATTTACTTTTATCCGAAATTAATACCTTTTCTTTTGTCTTGAAAGGCTCAATTCTCATTACCACCACCTGTAATGATTTAATTTTTGCCTACAAAAGTCTTCTCCTAGGCCTTGGAAAATATTGATTGCGTGAAAAAACGAATGAAACTGAAAGTCTACATGTAGATCTCATCAAAAACAGAGTGGTGTGATTTTTAAATCTATTTGGTGATGCCAATAACTTATTTCAAAAAGTGTAATGGTGAAAAGTCTCATTACCGCACAAGAATCAAGATTTTCCCTCCCATAGCGACCAACAGGACATTTTGGCAAACTTTCGACGAGAATCGTAGTGGCAATACTGCAGAGCGCTAGGGAACTCGCCACCGCCATTTCCCTCGTAAGTTGGTAAGCAGGGGTGGTTGTTAAAGGTCACGTGTCAGGTGCGTACATTTATTGTTATCATTACCACAGTTCAATGATTCTCTTTCAATGTTGGTGACTAATTTTTTTAGATCGCATTTTTCTGTAGCCAACTAATTGCCTTCTCAAACGGCGTAGAATGAGGAATATAGTATGTACAGAACGATAATGGCAAGCTCTCAAATTTTGAATTCTCATTACCACACATCAAACCATCTCATTACCACTAACTTAATAAAGTTCGGTGGTAATGATAATAGGCGTGTGGTAACGAGAAAATGTTGTTAGTTGAGTATTTTAAAGATGAAGTATAAATATTATTTTCTACGTCAAGTATCTATTGACAGTTTTTAAAAATAAAACGATTTTAGGTTTTCGAATTCTGATATTATTATCTCCATATTGCCCTAAGCCCTTAGAATAAAAAAATTCTTATAGTTCCCTTAGGTAACCCTCAGAGATGACTCGCCCTACACTCTACACAGCGGAACAATTGTGTGAACAAAAAAATAATATAAAATGGAAAAATAATAAAATAAAAACCTTTTTAACAAAAAAATGGACCGACCTCAAAAATGATGTCCGTGAACACCAAAAAGGAAAAAATAATAAACTTAGCGAAAACACACTGATGTATTAGGTTGTTGGATATAAATATCTTGTCAACAGATGGTATGTTGGAATACCAAATATTATTTGTAATGTGATTCACACTCATTGTCACACTCATATCCTCCATCATACGATAGCAGTGACGTACTACCCAATAGTTTTGGAACACTTATCTCTACTCGTATTCATGTTTTGTAATACTCACCAGATCATGTGAGTATTACTTAATAACCACAGTGTATCCAGATAGGTAGGTAGGTACGCATTGAAGTCGCCGCCGTGCCCACCTGTAGACACAAACTAATCACCTTCCTTACTCGATGATCTGGTTAGCATTACAAGAGTAAGTACCTACCATTGAGTTACAATGTGCTCCCCAAACTACCAGGTACCTAGTACGTCTCTGCTGCCATATGAGTATGATAGTAAGTGTGAACCTCCCTAGGAAAGGTTGTGACGAGTAATTTGAGACTCTATTATTACATGAGACTGTTTATTTTATTGGTGGATATATTATATTGTAGCAACATACCTTCGGAATCGTTGTTACCTAATTAACGTTCAAAACCGTCCACAATTTTAGACAAAAAGATATATACGTTCATACTCGGTGTGGAAGCATGTCTGTGGTATGTGAGGTATGTACCTATATTTCCGAAAACGAATAAAATGTTGGTAAGTAGAACATCTAGGAGACGTTTGTGTCTACAGGTGGGCACGGCGGCGACTTCAATGCGTACCTACCTACCTATCTGGATACACTGTGGTTATTAAGTAATACTCACATGATCTGGTGAGTATTACAAAACATGAATACGAGTAGAGATAAGTGTTCCAAAACTATTGGGTAGTACGTCACTGCTATCGTATGATGGAGGATATATGAGTGTGACAATGAGTGTGAATCACATTACAAATAATATTTGGTATTCCAACATACCATCTGTTGACAAGATATTTATATCCAACAACCTAATACATCAGTGTGTTTTCGCTAAGTTTATTATTTTTTCCTTTTTGGTGTTCACGGACATCATTTTTGAGGTCGGTCCATTTTTTTGTTAAAAAGGTTTTTATTTTATTATTTTTCCATTTTATATTATTTTTTATTTTTCACTTTTTAGTGGTCCTCAATTTGAATCAGAAATTAATTTACCCGCAGTTTTTCGATCAGTTTTCGCAATGTAGATCTACTTCAATACTGTGCATCATTTCAGTAAGGTGAACTAGAAGCCATAGGGTGGACGACATTTTGTAATCCGGATCAATTTCCATACGTGTAGATGAGTTTCCGTTTATGGATCAGTTTCAGGAGGTATTGGGGTCACTTTCCTTCTTAGCCATCTACTCTCATATCCCTTAACTGTTCGACTTCCCTCATATATCGTAGGTACTTGGTAGTTCTGACAACACAATTCAACAACTCAACCATGACATGATTGACGAGGGAGCTAAGTGCTACATCCACTTGATAGAAAACCCTTTATCACCTAACTGCACTATATACCTCATATTTGGTACGACACTATTCAGTTCTGACGATCTCCTATACCATTACCTACCCAACTATATTATGGATGAGGAGGAAGCTATGTGCTACATCCACTTTATAGAAAACCCTTTATCACCTAACTGCACTATATACCTCATATTTGGTACGGCACTATTCAGTTCTGACGATCTCCTATACCATTACCTACCCTACTATTTATGAATGACGAAGAAGCGATGTGCTACACCCACTTGGTAGAATACCCTCTCATCACCTAACTGTACTATATAACTCATATTTGGTACAGCACAATGTACTTCTGAAGATCTCCTATACCATTACCTACCCAACTATATTACGGATGACGAGGAAGCTATGTGCTACACCCACTTGGTAGAATACCCTCTTATCACCTAACTGTACTATACACCTCATATTTGGTTTGGTACTATGCAGTTATGGCAATCTCCTATACTATTGCCTACCCAACTATATTATGGATGACGAGGAAGCTATGTGCTACACCCACTTGGTGGAATACCCTCTCATTACCGGGTTGTACTATATACCTCATATTTGGTATGACACTATGCAATTATGGCAATCTCCTATACTATTGCCTACCCAACTATATCATGGATGAGGAGGAAGCTATGTGCTACACCCACTTGGTAGAATACCCTCTCATCACCTAACTGTACTATTTTATTTCTATTATTTGGTACGGCACTATGCAGTTCCGACGATCTCCTATACCATTACCTACCCAACTATATTATGGATGAGGAAGAAGCTATGTGCTACACCCACTTGGTAGAATACCCTCTCATCACCTAACTGTACTATTTCATTTCTAATATTTGGTACAGCACTATGCAGTTCTGACGATCTCCTATACCATTACCTACCCAACTATATTATGGATGAGGAGGAAGCTATGTGCTACACCCACTTGGTAGAATACCCTCTCATCACCTAACTGTACAATTATATCCCTAATATTTGGTACGGCACTATGCAGATCTGACGATCCCCTACACTGTTACCTACCCAATCGTGTTATTTGTGTTGAGAGAGCTATGTGCTACACCCACATGGTAGAATACCTAACTAACAGTACTATGATTATCCTTCATATTTGGTGGGAAAACTCACATACTCGAGCATTGATAAACACGTTTGATATGGCTCATGCAGGTTCTGAGCGAATAACCCACCATAATTTCCCCCTTTCTCATCACCGCAGCACCTTTTAGTTATCGGAACCCCCCTCATATAGTATATCATTTTGAAGCTTACAATCAGACCTTTAATTTGACTATACACAAATGGTCCTCCATCGACTCAGTCGGAAGTCACAGGGGAAGAAGAGTGAATGCGGACCGATATTCCCGAAAACGGGACCCACGTTTTTCAACTTCATTCACAAATTTTCGATACTTCTAACAAAGCAAAATGAAATCTGTTTGAAACGGGACCACCACGGATACTTGTAGAACAAATTTCAAAAAGAACCAGACAGATTGGTACCAGAATAAAGAAATGCAAGCGACTCGGACATACAAAAAAAAAAAAAAAAAAAAAAAAAATCGTCGTCCCACGACAACCCGAATTGAGTACCTCCTCTTTCGCGCGCCTTCGGCGCGTTGAAGTCGGTCAAAAAAGGGAGGCTGATCGAAGGCACAGTATGGTCAAGAGTTTCTTAAAAAATATTTGCCTTCTTACTATCCAGTTAATGAAACAAATCTGTGATGTAATTAAGTTAGTTATGTGACGAATATTAACAAAATTTTCAAGTTAATTAATATAAAAAGTTGAAGATTGATATATATTATGTCGTAGACTGATAAGAGTTTTTTGAATGTCATTTGACTGAGTGTTTTAGTTTTTTTCAGTTCTTTACCTACTTGGAATACATTGATACTATTCTGATTTTCATTGATTTTAGTTTATTTATTCCCTCCCTATCAATCTATAGAAAAGAGAAAAATGGAGATTTTTCAATATAATCATCTTATCCAACCAACTGGGCAAGCTCATTGCTTGAAAGGTAGAAACAGAATTGTGAAACTAATACCATATTCTTAATACCAACTGCGCTCCTCATTACCACACTTAAAAAAAATTAGTTCTCATTACCGCCGCACTAAAAATTTTCAAAATGGAAATTTGAGACTAAAAACTGTGAATTTAGATCTATGTTGCGTCACACATTCTTCTTTAAGTTCCCAGGAAACTTGATGAATTTTTTTCACCCAGAATTGTGAAACTAATACGTTATTCTCAATACCAACGACTTAAAAAAAATTAAGTTCTCATTACCGCCGCACTATAAATTTTCAAAATTGAAATTTGAGACTAAAAACTGTGAATTGAGCTCTGTCTTGCATTACAAATTCTTCTTAACGTTCCCAGGAAACTTCATGAATTTTTTTGAATTTTTTGGAGACGGTTCACTTTCTCAAAGTTTGAGCCTTGAAAATTGAGCTTTTTCTGAGAATCACCCACCTAATGTCACATTAGGAATACTTACAGGGATATTGAAATTTTTCTAGTAGGTAATGAATCTTTCATTATTGCTTTGCAATACGCCACTCTGGGTGGAGACTCCATGTTGCATATGGGAACAGCTGAGAAGAACAATGTTGTCCTGACGTTTAGAGGTAGCCAATGTTGACAAAATAATTTTTTGCGGCGATCTTATTGGCCAAACACCAAAACTAATGTTTCCATGGTATCGGGCGCGAAAATTCGTTTCCGATTATGTACATAAGTCATTTTCGATAAAAATTGAGATGCACAATGTTAGAACTTAAGCGACGATATTTTTCTACGATTTTGTAAATTACGTCGTTGTTTCTATACTGTTAGTCGTAGCGACCTGGGGGTGGTCTCATTCGATTCTGAGCGTTTCGAATTTTAGTTGATTATTTTGACAATAAACATGTCCAGATTTCGGGAGAGTCATTAAAAAAGTACGATTTTGAACGAATTTTTGTACGAATTTTGTACGATTTTGTACGAAAAATGAACCGTCAAGATTATTTCTTTCTTTATTTAATAAAACGGAGCTTTCCGCACAATTTTTTTTGGCAACATCAGGTCTACAATCTATCACTAAAACAACGAGTTTCCATTGATCCGGTTGTGATTAGTGGTTCATTACAATTGATCAGATCAGTGGAAATACATTGTATTTTTAATTACTTATTATTGATCCATTAAATTGATTCGATCAGTGGAAACTTGATGTATTTATTTTGTGATTCGTTATCCGGTGAAGAGCTTTGTTTTAATCAATGAAGAAAGTAATATTATGTTAGTTCTGATTAAACACAAACAAGACCACCCATCCACAAAAAACCAATTCAGGACGATGAAGCTCATCGTTAATTAAGACTTGGCTGCGAAATAACCATTTTCTAAAGGATAAGAATATTTGGTGAAAGAATTCAAACATTTGGCAGACAAATTCGTACTGTTTGAACTTAGCTTAGTTGTTTTGTGACGAGTCGTCACAGGGGCTTCCGCCACCGACGATCCCCAAATTGAAAATTCGGCGGAATCCTCCATGCGAGACCGAAAGCATGGAGGTGGAGGTCGGGAGCGCGCCACCAGGCGGCAGCACCGGACGGGTCAGCGCCAGGAAGTGAACGGGTGGGGGAAGGATCCGGAGGGGGAGGACGCGACTGGGGGAGAACGGCCGCCTACCCCTCAGACGTGTCTTGATCGAGCCTCTCACCCCATCTCTCTGTGTGAAAAGTCTGTGTGGAAACTCTGTGTGGAAATTCTGTGTGAAAACTCTGTGTGGAAAAGTCTGTGTGACATCTGTAAACTGAACATTTGGAAACCTGAAGTTAACTGCGAGTCTATCAGTGTACGATTGCGCCCTCCTGAAGATTCAAGTAACCAACGGCCGACCCTAGCATCTCAAACGGACCAAGCCCAACGGATTCTCTCTCAAAACCCAGTACTGGTAAATCTAAAAACTTGTAAAATTCTCTTTCTTAAATTGTTCCTCCTAGGTAATTTGATTCTAGTGATTTTCTTTCGTCCAAAGGACTCATTTTCTTTCGTGTTACGAAACACCACGTGTTAGATTTTCATGTTCCGTAACATCATATGCTCAAGTTCATGTTCCGTAACACCACGTGCGAATGTTCACCTTCCCTCTCTTTTTAGTTTCGAAACACCACGTGGATTGTAAGCTTGGAGGTTATCCCCATCAGGGCCCTCGGTAATTAAAGTCAGTATAATATCATTATTCGAGAAGGGTATCTTAGTCCCGAGTTATATTGTTCCTTTATTATTACTATTTTCTTGTCTTTGAATACTTACCTGAAAATTATACAGGATTCATTTTGTTTACTTACCTTGTGGTTATCATTGGTACATTCCCCGATCAATTTCCTGGTGCAGAGTAGAATCATAAAAGGTACTTACCTGAGAATACTTACCTTGCGAATCGTAGTGAGAACCAAAGTAGAGTCATTAACGTAGAAACAGAACTTGAAAGTACTTACCTTAGACTTGCTGAGATCTCGAAGAACCTGAAAAAGAAAGAAAAGATATTAAATATAAAAGGTACAAATTATTACACAATAACGGAAAAGATAAAAGAAGTCGTAAAGGAAAATACTTACTAAAGCTCAAGCTGGACAAAGATAGGCATTTTTCGGCAATCCCCAAAGGGATACCTATTCAACACCATCTTCGTCGTTTTCTGCTGACTGGTTCCGCTGCTCATAGAAATCACGGTAAGTGAAATTTGGATACTCCTAGTATAGGTGCAGGGGCATTGTAGTGGCGAATTTTAAAATCAAGTTAATAACCTTGCTCGGTCACCGTAGTGTTCACGAAAATTCACCATTACAGTTTCTTAATTTACATGTTCAGTGGTGCTACTTACATCTTGGTTAACGTTTACCACCAAATAGTTGGAATAGTCTTTGGTCAGTTTCTTGGCTTCGTCTTCCATTAGTACGATTAATACTCTCGGTGTTGTCATTCAATATTTCAGAAGTGTCTCACATTCCTGCTTATAAGTAACTACCTAGTTGGCATCAACACCCTACGATTTTAATGTATTGTATGGTATTTGGGTACTCAGTAGTTTTTGGTAACAACTTGTCAGGAATACGTCAAATCGCTTGATAATGAACTCTGAACAGAGTACCGGAGACAAGATAAGGGCTTGTAACCTCCAGTGTTGATAAACCAGCATGGGAAAAATAAATCAGTTTTGAATCTTTCCTTCACTTCAATCTTCTAGGTTTGAGTTGACAGAAATAGGTAATACCTACTCTGTGAAAGTAGACAGATTCCTGTAAAAATAAAGCTTAATTTATTCATTTCAGCTGCTCAGGTACATCCGTAGGAGTATCCACACTCTAGTAGTATCCATGAGTAGGAGTGGGAGGTACCTCCAAAAACGACCGTTTTCTGTCACGCCCCCCCACTCTGCACATGAGTGATTTCTTCTAACGACTGTTTGTTTTCAAGTCGATGTTTATCTACAGATTGATCTTCCAAGTTCCCCCAAAGAAGTATGAGGGAGGCATTTGAGGATTGTGGCCCTTGACCGACCGCTTTGTTTTTTTCCCATAGTGCGTTCCTAACGGATTGTGCATCGAGAGATCAGTGGAGTTGATTATGTTCGTGGCACGGGTCGACTTCTGAGGTTGACTCAGAAGAGACGATGTCCCCGAGAATCGAGGATTACGATGTGCTGGATGTCATCGGCTCGGGCTCTTTCGGTACGTGCTTCAAAGTCCGCCACAAAGTTACATCACAATTATTCGTCTGGAAGGCAATAGACTACGGGAAGCTTTCGGAAGAGAGCAAGAAGGTGAGTCGAACTACCTGTTGTTATCTAGCTACATTGCTAATCCAATAGGTACCTACCTCTTTTTACAACCACCCATCTTTACCTAACCATATTACAGGTTACCCCCAGTTATGGATTTAAGTGGTTTTGTGATATCCTGATTTGCTTCCTGTGTGAAAATAAGTTTGAGTTCGAGTTTTCTGATTGAGAAAAGGACATTGAGAAACCACAAATTAAACCCCTGTTGTGTATAAACCCTCTGATGAACTCTCAGTGTATATAGTGTCTGACAGACACGCAGCAACTGTAAAGTTGATTTTTAGACTTACGTAGATTTTGAGATTTTAGAGTTGATTTTTCGTCAAACCATCATTTTATTAGTTAAAAAAGTAATTAGACTTACTCTCAAGTAGTCTATAGGGGTCTCAAGGAGTCTAATTTGAACAGAATTTCAAAAACTATGATCTATCCCTGTTCAAGGTGAAACACACGAAAATCCACGAAATATGCGGTTTCTGGTGTCCTGGCACCATGGTGGCACCACTAGTTTGTTCCATGGTGGCACAAAGAATACTTAATTCATGAAAATCCAGAGCTGTATTGTTGATGTCATCTCAATTTCATAGTTTGGGTACAGTTAATAAGCAGTAAAGGAACCGAAATATTGAAAAATCGGATATTTTGTGAAAATTATCCCCCCACTCGCCCCTCCCCTTGCGAATTTTGAAACTGGTAAAATCAAGTAGGTACAACTCTGAAGTTATTTGAGTCAAACAAAAAAAGAAACACGCAAATCGGTTGGAAATTGAGGCCTGGGCAGAGTTTATAAGATTATGCCCAAAAACTCACGTTTTTTTTAGCTTTAACCCCCCCGTAAAAGGCAAATTTCGAAATTCCGGCGACGTAGTGCACAACTAGGTAGATAGTTTTCCGCGTCGAAAAAAAAAGAACCAGGAGAATCGGTTGAGAACTAAGGCCTGTGCAGAGTACACAAGATTTTGTTACACACACACACGGACATACATCTTTGGCTTTTTTCGCGGATTTGGATTCAGAATGGTCTAAAACGGATTACTGTGTGGTTATTTTTTTTCTGTTGAGTGTTGTCCTCCTCCACCCCAGATCGATGGCATAAGGACGCCCAAGTCTTACTGTGGGACGTCCTAAAAAGTAAGGAAAACCCAATGGTGTCTATTAGATAAAACAAAGTTTGTGACCAAACTTGGAGTTTTCTGAAATGTTCGTTATTAACTAGGTATTTATGAGAAAAAAACACATGATGGTGGTTTTTCTTCAGATTTATTTTCCTTTGCTTGCTAAAACTTGCTAAAAACTTGAAAATTTGGTATTACTTATACACACAAAAAAACTGTTACATCGATATCTTATTGTATGACCATTGTTTGTAGACTGATATTGTTTATTCTTTCCAGAATCTGGTGTCTGAAGTCAATCTGTTGAGCAAATTGAACCATCCAAACATCGTGAAATACTACGACAGGATTCTTCACAAGGAGACAACTACTTTGTATATAATCACGGAATGGTGCCAAGGAGGGGACTTATCCAGACTGGTGAAGAGTGCCAAGAGGTATCAACTGAAGTTTTGTTTAGTTGTCTATTTAGGGCAGTAGGTTTGGAAATTAATTGGGGCAAAATGTCAGCACAAGTTACGCTTACAATAGAGAGTTTTCGCCACGTCAGGCTCGACGACTTGAGATCGTGACGACTAGAGACAGATGGGGCCAGCAGACGCAGATGCTAACTTTTTTTGGTGGATTTCGAGTTGTCTCAAAATAAGGTGCGGACTCTGGAAGTAACGCTAAAGAGCTCCAACCTGTGAAGTCACTAGAAAATGGCCGATAGCAAACAGCTGATTCAGACTTCAGGGGGTCTCGAAATGAGTTTTTCAGATCGAAAATTAGAATATTTGCTGTATTGAAACAGCAATAAATGTATTACTACTTGGATAGTTACCTATTTACATCCCTTTCTGACCCTACATTGCGATATAAAAAGCTACCTACTGATGATTTTGATCGTTTTCACCTTTAGAAAGTAATGAACAACAATAGCTTTAAGATTTATGATATCAATTGATAGTTCCATTCACTGCGATCATCGTACTTGTAAGTTGCATGTCAAATGTAAATAATGCTCTTACAATAGTAATCAAGTTCATTACCTTTGAAAAAATACCTTCTTTTCACACAATAGTAGGTATTTGGTTAATAATGGATGTCTGCATAAAGGTGTTATGTCTATAAGTTCGTACATCTATCCTAGTATGATAGGTCTATACTTCCGTTTTTGTAAGTCTGTACTTCCTGGTAGGTAGAAAAAAGTACCTACCTACTCTAAATTATCTAGAGGTATGTTACGGACGTCTTGTTAGACAAACAAGGAACCAGTAGAAAGGTGGCTACTGCAAAATCGGTAGTACGGTATTATAGACCCAAAAAAAATGCAGTAAGAGATCTGGAAAAGCTAGTGTTGTTCACTACTTTCTAAAGGTGAAAACGATCAAAATCATCAGTAGGTAGGTTTTTATATCGCAATGTAGGGTCAGAAAGGGATGTAAATAGGTAACTATCCAAGTAGTAATACATTTATTGCTGTTTCAATACAGCAAATATTCTAATTTTCGATCTGAAAAACTCATTTCGAGACCCCCTGAGGTCTGAATCAGCTGTCTGCTATCGGCCATTTTCTAATGACTTCACAGGTTGGAGCTCTTTAGCGTTACTTCCAGAGTCCGCACCTTATTTTGAGACAACTCGAAATCCACCAAAAAAAGTTAGCATCTGCGTCTGTTGGCCCCATCTGTCTCTAGTCGTCACGATCTCAAGTCGTCGCGCCTGACGTGTTGAAAACTCTCTAATGTGTTAAGGGGGTCCCAGTTGGTCGCTGTTCCTTCCTCATTCCGGGTTAGTCTAATCTCTCACGAACCGGCGCTTAAAGTTTCAAAACTGTACCTAAATTTGAAAATTTCAATGATTTTTGAAATTTATTAGTGCAACAATAATTTCCAGAGAAAAAGAGGAATCCCGGTTTATTGACGGTTTTTACCCTTCTCGCTATTATTGTTCGATTTTGATGGTTCCAGCGGCAATCTTTTAGTTTTTCAGTATCCTAAATAGATGCACTAATGAATTTCGAAAATACTTGAAAATTCAAATTTAGTTACAACTTTGAAAGTTTGAGCGCCAGTTCGTAAAAGACTGACCAACCCAGAACGAGGAAGGAACGGCGACCGACTGAGACTCCCTTAAGTACTGATAGCTTATAAACGTAGGTCCATCGACATGTCTCCAACAACCTTGAGTTACTAATTAGTGCTGTTTCAAATTGCTAGAATTTATAACGTCTCTTTTGGCATTCGAAAGAATTTATCGATGAAAAATTATGCCTGCGGTTACTTAAATTTGAATCCTTAGTAGAATAGGAACAACTTTACTCTACGCACATAGCGTATATTTTCCTTATATTAAAAGTATCTTGGAAGATGTGCTAGCAAGGCTGACAGCAGCAAACTATTCTGTATTTTGCACACCAGGACGTCCTTGATTCAAGACTGCTAACCCACGACTCATCATCAAGCCGATATTCTATCTGGGAAAGATTCAACTCAAATCAATATTTTTCGGTTGCACTAACATTTCCAGACGCAACGATTCACTTTTACGACGTGGATGCTGTTTGTAGAAATTATTCGAGCGCGTGGACACTACTTAACAGCAGGCAATTCCGTTTACCCTATTCTCTATCAGCGTCCACCTTCCATAAACTTAGTGCTTTATGGTGGACCGCGCTGTTCGTCAGGGCTGCCTCTCCAGAAATGGATTGGTAGTCCCGGGAGCCGCCGTGGTGGGTGGGTCTGGGCCATTCGGGACACCCCAGCCGGTGCGGTGGCGCTCCACACATACCTCTGTTCCTGGACAATCCGATCACCTAAGTTCCTGTTTCACATTTTTATGTTCCTATTTCACGTCTTTTTATTTCACAGTAATGCGTTTCTTTTTACTTCTTGTCATATTAACCTTGACGTTTGTTGTGTACTAGATTGTACAATAATAATAAAAAATATTTTAAAAAACCCTCAACTGTGCCCTAGAAAAATTGAAATTATCCAAGATTTTTATTTAACCTTTCTATGTTTAATTCTAACTTCACAATGAGATTATTTCTCCTAATTTTTATTTCAGTACGGGCCAAATTCTAAAAGAAGATTTCATCTGGAGGGTCCTCTATCAAGTCTCGAAAGCCGTCCAGGTCTGCCACACGACCCTGTGCCAGTTCACTGTGCTCCATAGGGACATCAAACCTGCCAATGTGTTCCTTGACGAAGATGGAAATGCGAAACTTGGCGATTTCGGCCTGGCTCGTGTTGTTGATTCGGAGGAAGAGTGCGCTGACACTCTTGTTGGGACGCCATACTACATGAGTCCGGTAACTATAGATGTTATTCTATCTATTTAAGTTCCTAATCAACGGCCATTAGATGGCATAATGAACAGTTCCTGAGAAATCACCGAAGTTTAAACCAGTCAGCCCGGGAGATATCTGGATTGGTGGCCACACGAGGGCGGTATCACAGGTCTAGATAATTTTTCGTTAGTGAACACCACTCCACCTAAGCGGGTGAGGCAATAAGTATCACAAGCAAAGGGGAATTGCCTCACATTCTTTAATTTTTTTCGAACGAGGGTTTACTGAGAAGGAAGAAAACCATAGTTTGCTGCCCGAAGAAGCATCCAAAAAATTTAGAGAATTTAAGGAAGATGGGAATTTTAAATGTAACGGCAATGTGTATAAGGGAGCAGCCATGTTGCGATTTATACACCAACCGTACCAATCTGATAGATTCATGGAATGGGTATTAGGAAGAGTCACTTCATAGGTGTGACCCTTACTACATGGGGGGCCACATCCTACGTCACGATGCAGTTGCCAAGCAGATAGCAGGTGCCTTGTCATCTAGCGGCTGGGATGTTGAGGAGGAGAGATTATTCCACATGCCAAGCGACCAGGGTAAGAAGCCTGACATTGTTGCCATCAAGCCTGACAAGTCTTGCATTATCCTGGATGTCCAAGTTGTCAATGGCAGCTTGGACATGGAGCAGACCTGGCGGGCTAAGATAAGAAAGTATGATAGAGATGATTTAGAGCAAACGGTGTTGGAGCTAAAAGGAGTGGCACCCAACAACATCAGGGTGATGGCTGCAACATTGTCCTGGCGCGGAGTGTGGTGCAGGAAAAGTGCCACGGAGGAGGTGCCTAACGTTGCACGAGTTTGGCATCTCGGTAGGCGTACTCTGTGGTATCACCACCCGTGTCCTGCTAGACTCATACCTCAATTGGTGTTCTTTCTTTAGAGGCACTTCCCTTCATCCCTCTCTCCCACCCCCACCTTCCTCATCTTCCCTCATCCCTCGGGCCAGTGTCGGGTGAGTCCTGGGCATCCTCCCCAATAATATTTGAGTTATTTTATTAACGGGTGTCCCCTCCGTCAAAAAAGACAATTTGTGTTTGAGGGGAGATAGAAAAAAAAGAAAAAAAGTGCGCCACTGGGAAGAGAAGAAACCAGACGTGAGTGACCATAAGACGCAATTTTACTCACCCTTTTGCCCAATACGATTCTACCTATTAGTTTATCAAGCATGATAATATCATGAAGAATATAATGAAGATATTATCTTCTCTTATTTAGTTTCGTTATTAGGATCACATTATTTGAGCGGATCATTTCGAGTGGTCACAAGGGCTCGCACAACTCTACCTGTTGTCGTTATTTTGTACTATTCGCTGATACTTCTTTTATGCTTCGCCAGAGCGCACAGCAGTGTATTCCTGTTGTTAAACTTATTCTAGGGCCCTAATATAGAATTTGACTTGAAATTCCAGAATCTAAGATATTGGCAAATTCCCCATTCTGATTTTCCCTTTGGAAGACGGCTGATGACGTCTGCGATGCCAGGAATGGAAGTTGGGCGAAAAATTCAACCTGAAATGGTTGTTTACTTTACCTGTTGGCTTCCGAGTCTACCAAATTAGTGGAAGCTTTTTTTTTTTTTTTTTCAGACTGCTACATGATAATTTATTTATGATTTGAGGGCGGAGTGGATCTTGAAGTTAGCCGATTTTCGGAGTCGTTGGACGAGTACTGTATCCTAGAGTTCCTTGGCTTCTCTCGTCATTAAGTCTCGAAGGAGTGGCAGGATTGCTCCGTCTTCTGTCCCAAGACTTCTTATTTTTTTCCTGGTGCCCCTTAGTCTCATGGATACGGCCCTTAACACTGCAATCTGAACTTTAACTTTCAGGAAGCCGCTGATCTCAGACAGGTCTCTTCCCCACTTTTCAGACAGCCTGTTCGCTGCCCTTTTCAGGAAGGCCTGGAATTCTTTGTGAAGAGCTCCATCACACGAAACGATCAATGGTGTAAACGAGCCCCGAACATCTTCTGCTGCTTGGTCATACTTGCAATGTTTTTCGCGAGCAGCTTGCTGCGATACTGTTGACCATTCTCTGGTGCAGTTGGAAGGAGCGTCGGCGTTGATAATGCGGTTGTCGAAGAACGCCACCCTCCCACTGCCCCAGACACCATTGG
The DNA here is from genome assembly GCA_009739505.2 of Apolygus lucorum. NCBI lineage: Eukaryota > Metazoa > Arthropoda > Insecta > Hemiptera > Miridae > Apolygus > Apolygus lucorum. Next base: position 18,976,169 of record CM019171.2, read on the forward strand.
CCTGAATGTCAGCGATCAGTGCTGGTTGACCATTAGCTGCCTCTCTCATAACTGGCTCCGTGGCCACCCCTCCCCATGCAAGGTTGGCCAGCATAGCACACTCATCACGTACGTAATCGTGGCCCCACTTAACTAAACCTCCTTTTATGCAGTTCAGGGCGTGGGTCAGACTCATGCTTTCCCCACACCCATCGCAGGAGGCTGGTAAGCAGCTGGGCTCGTATCCGTATTAGTGGAAGCATTGTTTTCACTCTCCAAATGTTCACTCGCCTTCCTGGGCGATTGTGGTTCAGTGTCTGTCTGTCATGAAATCCTTGTAACGGGCAAAACTATACGTAGTTATTGTCCGATGATATTTTTAGGGATTGTGAGGGTTGACATGTAGATGTTCCCCTATGAAAATTATCAACCCCCGAATGATAGTAGCCCCTGCGCATGAGCAAACGTAATTTTCTCGTGACAGCCATGATTTCCACCATTTCCATCCCATTTCGAAGAAGTATTCAGAGATAGAGCAAGCTACTCAGAGATTGATGTTTGGAGATTACTATGCTCATTTGTACATACAATGATAAATTTCACCGAATTCTGTTTGCATTTTTCCTGAATAGTTAATGGTGTGGGATTCATGAAAATTGGGTTGATTTCGGAAAATGAGTCTCCTGTTATTTTCGGGAGACAATCAAAATTTATGATTTCAAAAAATAACCGGGAAAACGGACTTCTTCAACGTGAAGCTGGAACGCTCGCTTATTGGGCTGTTCGGATCGCCATCTCCTCTCAGTGTTGCCCATTGGTATGACAAAATCGTGTTATCTCCTAATTTTCCCCATCTTGCTTTTTCTATTTTTTTCTTCAGTTTTTCGATTTCGGGGTGCTGAATCCGATTTCAGGGTCAAAAATAGGAAATTCCGACATGGTGAAATTCCTCATTGGTTTATGGATGCGAGGAAGCTATATGCCACACCCACGTGGCAGACTTTTTCTCTCATGACATTGAAGGATGGGCCACATTTCTCTAATTGCTAGAATCGATTTGGCAACACGTAAGACATGCCTGTACTTCTTGTTTTATTTTTTTATTTTACAGGAAGTCGTCAGGGGTCAATGTTACAATCGGAAGTCCGACATTTGGGCCCTCGGTTGTCTGGTCTACGAACTGTGCGCCTTGACACCCCCGTTTGTAGGATGCAATTTGGAGGATTTACAATGCAAGATCAAAATTGGCAAGTAAGTGTGGAACATGCATTGTTAATTCGATTCAAGATCGATTAAAAAAAAAAATTTTTTGTGTTATTAAAATTTGGGTTATTTTATGAATTTTTACGACGGGGATGTATTATAATATTAGGTTTCATTTTCCAGGTACGTACCGATACCTAACCACTACTCAGAAAACCTGGTTAAAGTTATATCTTTCATGCTGAGCATTAAACACGAGTACCGACCAACTATCGAAATGATCCTTCATCATCCTCTCGTAGTTCAAAACATAAAATCCTTCCAGAAGCCTCCAAGGCCGAGAACTGCGACCAAGACCATGGAAAACGTATGCGTTGAAGCTTTGAAGAATCTGAGTATGGCAACTGAACCAGAAGACATAACGCAGAACTTGTTTAAAGAAAAGTGGATGCAGAGGTTAGAAGCGCTGCGAGAGCGAGAATCAAAGTTGAAAGAGAGGGAGCAAGGTTTGGCAGCTAAGGAGCGGAATTTGATGAATAAAGAGAGGCATCTGGTTCTCAAAGAAAGAAAATCAAATCGCTTGGCACTCTTCGACTTTAAAAACAGGCGGAAAGACTCGCAATTAGCCGATGATTTGAACAACAGTCGCGACACTGAGTTTTCGGCAGATCCAGGTGACACCAGTGTTTTACCAACATCAGCAAAATTGGATCCTAATCTCTTCCCCAAACCAAAGTTCACTCGATCAAAGTCCGAAAGGCGCAATAAACACGTTACGTTTCCTCTGGAACTGAATCCTGTCCCCAAGCAACCAACGCGCCCTGATTCAGGTGGCAGTGGCAGCAGGTCCAACAGCTCTGAAGGAACAGTTCGAAGCAGCCGCCAACCTTTCAAACGCCTGTTCAGTCAAGAAAACAGAAGATCCTACCATGAAAATACGAATACGCTCAGAACGCTCACCTCAGAGGCCTCTAACAGTTCGTCAGAACGAAAAATGTGGCTGGGACCAACCAGGTTCTCGAAAAATAAAGAAAACATAGTCGCAAGCTCCCAAGATACTGATGGGGTTGTAATAAAATCATGCAAGAAACCCGATAAAACGTTCAAACTTATTCAGTTCATATGATGCTTCAACCAATCAATGCCCAAGTGTAACTGGCTAATCTACACTGTTTTATTTTTATCACCAGAAAGATATAGATCCCTGATTGGTATATCAGGAAGGTATTGAAATATACGTACTGATGAAGTACAATCAGTACAATGTACTGACTGACTCCTTCTTTCCACTGGTTTTCTCGACACCAGTTGTTTTCTTCTGATATTTCCTGTGTGAAGAGATTGGTTCTGACCCTCCACCTTTCGTCGTCGACCCTGCGCCAATCACTTGAATATGAGTTTGCATTGCCCATTGTTTCAACCGACTTCAGAGTTGTAATGAATCCACCACCCCAAGAAGATTCAAGATCTGCAAATTGATATCTCGTAACTCAAACCTCTAGGTTTAGAAAATAAAATAGTAACGGCTTGAGCGAGGCGTCAGGAAGATGGAGGAAGGCACCACGTCCTGCAGAACCTTGCCACGTTCTACGATGAAATATCTCGCTTCTCGGGGAATGCAAATGTAAGATTTATTGAAGAAAATTCCGAAGAGCAAGAAGTGGGGACAGCATCACTCTTCAGATGGAGAAAACAGGAAGTTAAACAGTGATATGGCAGTGATAGCATGGTCGTCGGCTGCAGTGTGAACTTTTACAATTTATGAGATTATTTTGTACACTTACCCAACTGTTGGTGCTTGTAGTTCCTAAATATAGTATTTTAATGTTTCGTAAATTTTGAATCAGCTACTTAGGTTGCCATCTAACATATTTTAGGAATAGTATTAGGTATTTATTGCTTCCGAGTCTACCAAGGTAGTAGAAGCTTTGTTTTCACTTTTTAAGGTTGAAAAAAAAAGTTCTCCAAAATCAAAATTTCCACTCGCGTTTTACGTTTCAGACCTTTCTGTACAAATCCTTGTAGATGGCATAACTATGTGAAGTTGTCCGATTCCGATGAAATATTCAGGGATTATGCGGATTAGGTTGTAGACGGTCCCCTATGAAAATCATACCCCCCCCCCCCAGACTAATAGTAGCCGCAGCGCATGCGCAAACGTGAATGGCTTGTAACAGACATTACTTCCACATTTTTCATTCGAATTTGATGAAATTTTCTAGGATTGTTCCGGTTGGCGTGTAGATGGTCCCCTATGAAAATCATACCCCCCAGACCACAGAGTACTGGAGACAAGTTAACAGAAGAGAAAGCTTATGTTAGAATAGCGTGCAAGCATTTTTGAAGCTGCCTCAGTTGCGCCATCTACTTTCAGCTAAAGAACTACTACAAAATCTGAAGAGGAGGGAGGAGGCTCATCTCATCTCGCTCTCTTCATGCCGCTTCTTTTCAAATCCAATCGAATGTAGGGATGGCATCAATATATCGATATATGTAGTATATCGATATATTACGTTTGATACATCGATATAGAGAACCGATATTATCGGTCAATATCGATATATTTACCGATATATCGCGACTTGTTTTCTACAAGTAAAAATTAAATATTAAAATGGATAGGAGAAGGGACGCCTGTACCTGTAAAACATCAAGTAATTTTATTCCTAATTTTGACTTCAGCTCAAACATGATGGTTTACACTACAGTGGCGTTTAAGTCTCAATTATTTGACTTGAGCCAAAAGTAATAGAGGCGTGTCCAGATTAAAACTACCTAATACTTGTACGAATTGTAAGAAAAAAATGAAAAGACATTTATAAATTAATGAAACATTGCTATGGCGAGGGTAGGTATCTATGATTTATTATATTATGTTTTTAGGACCCCTGAGAGTAGTTTATCCCCAAATTTGCAACCCCAAAAATCCTTTGCTACTGACCTAGTGCTCTGACAACCATGACATTTTCGCACTTTTACAACTACGTAGGTATGATAATTTCGATAATTCATACCAGTAACTTTTTAAACCAGGTTAAATACTTACTTCAGCCATTTTTACAAGTAGATCTTCCGATACATCGAGTATATCAATGTATTTCTTCCATATTGATGTTAGTAACGTTTCAATTCATCTACCTGCTTACTTCAATAAGATTTTCCAAGTTGATCTTCCCATATATTTCACTCGATTTGCCATCCCTACATACCTTGTATCGTAAACCATCAAACTTTTGAGAGGGTTAAATACTAACTTCGAAGAGTTTTTCCATGTGAATCTTCCGATATGTCGAGTATATCGATAAATTTTTTCCAAAATGATGATTGTATACCTTGAAACTCACTGATCTACACTAACAAGATTTTCCAAGTTAGATCTTCCGATATATCGATATATTTAATCCTATATATCGATAGGTATCTCATTGACGATACATCGTTAGATCAGTATATCGATTTATTTCATTCGATATGCCATCCCTAATCGAATGTCCAGAAATTGATAACTTTCCATTTAGATTTGCAAGAAATACTTGGAAAAACCAATCGAGATGATAGGTACTTTCCAAAATTGCCCTGACATTAGTTGTCCCCATTGCCAGTAATTCAAATGTTCAATCGACAACTGCCACCCATAGAAACGTTTGAAACCCAGCGTTATTGATTATCCCAGAATTATTGAAAATCGCTCAATTTTGTCATACAGATCGAGAATATAACTAAATTTTATCAAACTTATTACTTAGATGCAGCCGTTAACGCCCCAAGGAGAAAAATATGTGTTAAACAAGGTGACTTGTGATGAGGTTGGGAACAAGCGATCATTAACACGATCTGTTGCACTTATCTGGAGCTTCACAATCAGAAAGCTTCTAGGGCTCTCAGATTCAGCTTTCAGCCCAGTGCCCCAGACTAAGCCTGGCCCTCCACTGGAAGCGACCTCAAGCGTCAAGGCAATTACAGGCGACTTACGCGAGGCGACTGGGACGCGACTGAGCTCCTCCATTGGAGGCGACTTAGTCGCGCGAAATCTGTGGTGGTGTATAGTGGACTGCATTTTATTTTTGGTGAAGTACTACACAATGGACGACATAGATAATGCTCTCGTAAATTTCCTTCGGATGAGAAGGAAACGACGAATGTTCTGGATGAACCCAATATTGAAAAAGAGGCAAAGTTTGGGTGAATTCATTCAAAGTGAGTGATCAAATTCAGTGAGTTTTTTCTCTCACAGCACTTATTAAAAGTTCAATATCCACGTTTGTCAACAGTGTGAATCTAAATGTCCTGAATCAAAAGGCAGGAACAAGAAAATGTGAATCACAGTCGGAGGGTGCGCCGAGAAAACATGGGAGGGGGAAGCCAGGTCGCTTGAAGACAGGCGACTGATCCCATCTGGATGGGATCAGTCGCTCGTCGCCTCAAAACGCGCGAGTCGCGTCGCTCATAGTAGCTTGCAGTGGAGGACCTCTAATACATTTTAAGCTTACGGGATTAGTCGCTTGTATACAGACGAAAACGCTTAGTCGCTTGAGGTCGCTTCCAGTGGAGGGCCAGCCTGATAGTAGTTGCTGTGCATGCGCAAATGTGAATTCCTTGTAACAGCCATAACTTCTACATTTTCCATCCGATTTCGAAAATTTCTCTGGATTGTTCAGATTGGCGTGTAGATGGTCCCCTATGAGAGTAGTGGAAGGTACTTAGAAATGGATGTTTTGAGATTAACTACTATACAATCGGGTTATGGATACGAGGAAGCTATGTGCCACACCCACTTGGCAGACGTTTAGGTATTTATTATTAAGGTTGTGATGCAGGATAATAAAAAACAAAATCACTCGCTCAGCGAAGATTTGTGGTATATTTCAAGTATTAATGAAAAAGGCGGTTATTATTTCACAAAGCCAAGATCATTCTATTTGGACATGGAACAGAAGAGATAAAGTTTGTTGTACCTGAGGCTAATTACAAAATAAACGTTTCTAATTAAGCGTGTGCATGATTCATGGCCAAGATGGCTGCTCTCCAGGGGCCAGTTTTCTACCGTAAAGGGCGCTCTTGTCCCGGAAACGTGTCATCCTCAACGTCTCTTGGTCATCGAGGTATTTCCCAACGAAGAAGCCGGCTAAGGGAATCACGAGAGCCAAGTATGACTTGGCGATTTTGGGGGTCAAAGCAAATTCCAAACCCATCCTGAAATGAAATATTACCCTTGTTTAAAGAAAGATTTCACCATGACATGCAGCAGAACTGAAATTATGAGAATTATCACCTGGATTAGAATGAGGGATGGGTATCAATGGAACCAATCAATTACTTAGTCACCTAATTGATGCCAGTAGGGTTGAATCATTCGGATAATCAATTACAACTTCCTGAGTCCTTATCGACAATATGGCGCCATGTTGAGGATGTCTAAAGCCGGGTCCACACTTGCAACATTCGGCTGTTCTGATCCTTGCTCCGATCTTCTACCCCGAACAACGCAGCGCTCCAAACCTCGCTCCGCCCATATGAAAGCTCACCCCACTCCGAACATTTCTTTGATGCAAGATGAAGAACCGCCAATGGAGCGAACGAATACGCCAGAGGATCAGAACGGCCGAATGTTGCAAGTGTGGACGCGGCTTAAGCCGAAAATAACCTGCTAGGAACTCTCTTATACTTATTCATACTGCTCTCTAGTTTGTAGTAAAGAAACGGAAACACAAATGTGAAAAGCTACATCATTTTATTTTAAAAAATCTTGGATGATTTGAAAAACATCAAGAAAAATTGAATTAAAATTGGATACATTTGTGGATAGTGAAGCAGGGTTCACAAGCAACCGACTCTACGATTCTGACACGCTTTTCTGCCCGCTGATTGGCCAGAAAGAGTCGGAGAGAGGGGGGGGGGGGTTCTTGTTGGAGAAGCTTTTTTGGGAGGGAATGTCCAAATCCGAAAAATATGTTTGGTCGGAAAGAGTAGGAGAGAGGGTGGAACAAGTGGGGGTCGGTTTTCCCGCCATAACGTCCTGCGGGAGACAGGACTCCTGTGAACACCCAACTGGAATCTCAGGAAGAGTCGCAGAGTCAGACTCTTGTGAACCCACCTTGAGACTTGGTTTTTATAACAAACGTGGAACAAGCTCGAGATCAAAAACGTCGATATCAGCTGTTACGAAGGGGACCAAGGCAAAGGCGCAATCGCCTGTGAGTACCAAATATGCGAGCAAATCAATCAGTTGGTAATATTTACTTGCATGGAGGTGACGATGGACGTCCTCATTACACATTAATTTGTTAGTCCAAAAATATAGTAATATTGTTGAAAATTTCACGTGCAATTAGCAAGTTTCGCCACAAGTTGTAATCCAATCACGTCCAACTTGGCTGGCCTCTACCAGATGCAGTGGAGTTGGCACTGCGCTAGCTTCTGCCTGGATATTCTAGAGCACATGTGGGACATCCAAGGGTTCATGACTCAGTTGTTTTGTGATGAGGAGAACTTCCATGATTCCTTCAATGAGTTCGAATGTTTTCTGAGCTTTAACTTCAACTCTTTACTACTTAGAAGGTAAGTCAAACTAGATAAGCATCCTATTACTCTTGTGGCTACTCATCGAACTTCATAGTTCTGTTTACCACCACTGCACAATGTGGCTCTAGGATCGAAGATCCTATTGTCCAATTAGCCACCTCCAACCGAGCACTTATCAAATAATACTTTGCATTCCTACTGGTCAAAGTCAATAAATTCTAAAAGTTTGATTATTAAGTGATATGTAGAAGCCTTAGCACTCTCAATGCAGTTGTCCACTGGTGGTGGACACTGCAGTCCTTCCTCTCTGCCTGGCGTCCACACATGGTGGACGAGGCGAAGTTTGAAGGAGCCTTTCAAACGTTCAAAAATCAGTATTTCATCGGTAAAACAGTTTCAAGGTCCCATGGGAGATTGTAACCCTTCAGTCTATCCAACATAACATGCGAAAACCACACATGGAGGACTGAATAGGAGAGAGTCAACGGGAAGGTTTTTCATCTAGGCTGGGGACAGTACTACTGATTATTTGCACGCGTTGAGAGTTAAGGAACGTAAGGTCAACAATTTAATGAAAAGGAACCCCTTTTTTTCTACCTTCCTGTCAAATTTCACTCTCGCTAAATACTATCTTAAAAGACAGTCGATCAGGTACAAGTATATAGGACGGAATTAATAAGTGTGGTGGTCGCACACTCAGCTATAGGTCTGCCACATTAGCTTTGCATCCCTTTTGCGCATTCTTCTGGAGAACATAGAACTACTTATCTCTTATCATCAAGCAGATTCCCGCGTGTACGATAATTTTTCGGGAATTTCTCCCCTCAAAAGTGATATGATTTCCCTCCTACTGCAGATTGAAGTTCGTGCATTTCCAAAATTGAAATTTCGTGGCACTACACGAACATCAAATGTCTCACAGCTCCAATTTCTGTGTCAAGGTTTCACCATGGAAGGTTGACTTGATCGTAATAGTTCGCGGATCCACCACCTAGGGGACGCCACACGGATGCAAAGTTTCTGTGGTAGACCTATAGAGGGTCGACTAAGTGAATGCTGGAAAAGAGGCACGCCATATGAACCTGGTTCACTTCTGTGGTACACAGATGGGTCTGTGATGAATGGAAAAGCTGGCCTAGGGATCAAAGGCCCAAATTTCAGCCTAACTATACCCCTAGGAACAATAGCGACCATTTATCAGGCTTAAACCCATGCCATAGAAATATGCTCACAAGAGATCGCCAAAAAATGACTCAAAGGTGCGAGAATCTACTTAATGCCTGATAGCCAGGCAGCCCTAAAGGCCATAGCAGCCTACTCAATAACATCAAGGCTAACCTGGGATTGTCTGGACTCCCCGAAGGCTGCGGCTCGGAGCAATAAGTTAACTTTGCTCTGGGTCCCTGGCCATGAAGGAGTAGATGGCAATGAAGAAGCCGATTGACTCGCTAAGCAGGGATCGGAATCCCAATGTTTTGGCCCTGAACCCCTACTCGGGGTTACCAAGAGCTTCATTACTCAACAGGTCCAAAAATGGGAGGATAGCAAGAGAGCTGCGTACTGGCGCAACACTCCAAAGCAGAGGCAAGCCAAGCAGCTAATCACCATCTCCAAAAAAGAGCAAAAGCTCTGCTGTCGCTAAGGAGGAAGGACCTTCGCACCATTGTGGGTCTCCTGACTGGCCATTGCCCCCTGAGATACCATCTCAACAAGATGGGCAAGGCCAGGACAGTTGAATGTCGGCTCTACTGCGAAGGAGTCGAAACAGCAGAACACATCCTCTGTGAGTGTCCTGCTGTAGCATCTACCAGATTCCGGCATTTCGGTACGGGTACTCTTGTCCCGGCCGAAATTGCTCGGGAAACGCCCGAAAAACTTCTTCACTTTGTGAAAGAAGAGGTTTTCGAACGGGCACTTAAGTGTAAAAGGGAATCCTGTCACAATAGATCAAACTTATGGACTAAGGGCCCCGTCCCAATAAAAGGAAAAAAAAGAAAAAAATAGAGTTTTTTCCACAAGTTTCTAATGTTTTCTACAAGTTGACAGCCTTCATAGTGGGATATTTCCCTGTTTCATGGATGTAGAATGAGTATTGAGAACGTAGGTAAGAATTTTGAAAACTTATTTGTATGTGTAACAATCCAAGCAGTACACAATTTTCAGTAGTAATTTGATGATAGCTGAGGGGCGACCTCCCACCAGCACTAGGTTTGTTCCAGCGCAAAAAGTTCATGAACTCAAGTTCATGAACCCGCTGGGTGTGAGAACCCGAAAAAGTTGAAGAGTTCATGAACTTTTTAGGTTCAGGAACCTGTGCGCTGGAACGTTTTTAGTAGTTAACATGAAATTCGACAGGGAGCGCGCAACTCGGCTTTCAACAAACCTTGAATAACCTCCTCTCATCTCAATCTTTAGCGGGATTTTTTAAGTTTAAGATTGAACGATTCTTCGCAATTTTTAACAAACAATGTCTCCTAGCTATTTTGTTTCAACCCCTTGTTTTTTCAAGTTTTCTCAATTTAAAGAATTTTTTCGTGTTTACTGACTTATTACATTAAAACTGTTGTAACTCCTGATATTTACCAAGTAAACTCAAGTTTGAGGATGTTGTTGAAAAGAGCGTTACATTTCCAAGCTAACAAGTGCGAAACCAAAATATTTTAGCAATAAAACATGTTTGAAAAAATCAAGTCAAAAAGCAAACCACAAGTTTTTACTCTGAATCCCTGCCTATTTCGATGGGCGCTCTTCGAAAAAACATGCTCAAATTGTCAGTTTTCCAATGGTCTATCAATTTTTCTTTTTAAAATTCATATTGAAAGAGTAGGTTCCTAAATCAAGTTTTAGTGCCAAAAAAACGTGCGTTTTACTAAAAAATCGAGTGTTATACGTGGTTTATCATGGTCACCCTCGATCTCAAGATGAATTGACAAGTTTTTGGTATCATTAATTTCCTATGCATAGGAATTACATGTAATTTCATGCTGAATCCAATGGTGATACTTCTTGACTGCAAAATAGTGGTTATTTCGATGAAATCCTTCATTTTTCGATAAAAAAAATACGCATTATTCGTAGATAAGGTACTGAGCATAAAGTAACACCTTTCTACTCAATAGCAACATCATCTTATTTGTGTTAGGTACGTTAAAATGCAATCTTATGGGACTCAAACAACATTGTTTCAGTAGAAAAAACATTGCAGAGTTCATACCTGGAGTTCGGAGGTTCATTTCATTGATCAGCTTCCACTATTTCTTCAAAAATTCACTTTCTAGCAGTCAGAATTATTCGGAAGTATCACCATTGGATTCAGCGTGAAAAATTACGTAGGAAATGATACCGAAATCGTGAAGTCATATTGAGATCGACAGGTGACCGGACTCGGCGTAAAACATTCAATTTTCTTGTAAAAAGCTTCAATTTTCTCGAAAAAGCTTTCAATTCAAACGCAGCAACCCACTACTGTAGTCAACAAATCAACTTTTGCCCATGTCACATGAGTAATCAATCACCCCATTTTACGGTAAATAGTTTGCTGAAGAGAGGGATGATGAAATAAATAGACAAAGCTTACTGTAGTGATAATGGAATAATCGTGTATTTGTGAAAAAAGAAAGAGTCGATCGAAAATGGCTTCTGTTAGAACATAAGTAAATTTCAAAAATCTACACTTCATTCGAAAAACACTTCATTCCTAGAGACTACTTGTTAGAACATAAGTAATTTCCAAAAATTTACACTTCATTCGAAAAACACAACATTCCTAAAGACGACTCGCTCTTCGAGAAAAAGGGGCTCAGCACAACGAAAAGAAAGTTTGAGAATGGAGCCAAGTGATTAGCGTGAAAACTGGTCAACAAATGAAAAATCAGTAGGTTTCACGTGAACGGCACAGGTTACCCTTCAGTTCGAGTTCACAACCCTGCCTTCGATGAGTGCAGAAAGTTCATGAACCCAGGTGTAAAAAGTTCATGAACTGGAAGCGCTGGAACGCGGTTTATGTTTGCAAGTTCTCGAACTCGGCGCCACTGGAACGCATCAGTTCATGAACTCAACATGCGCGCGGGTTGTGCGCAGGTTAAGTGTAAGAAAGTTCATGAACTGAGAGGCGCTGGAACAAACCTACTGATGATTGCTGAGTTAGTAGGGAAGGGCAATCGATTTCCGATTTTTCAGAAAATCGATTTTTTTACTTGAAAAAATCGATTTTTTGAATGGATCTTTGCTAGTCCGATAAAATCGAAAATTGTTCCTTTTATCCCGATTTTTTCCAAAATCGGGGTTCAAATTTCAAAATATTGGGTTATATTCAATATATTGGGTTCTCCATGAAACATTTTCTTTCTCCAATTTATAAAGAGGGACGGTTTTCTGAATTGACTTCAACGAATCGATTTTCAAAAAATTGGTTTTAGGCGGAAACCCAACGGGAGGTTTCAATATCTAGTTTACTGCGTTGTTGTTTCGGTTACTAAGGTTTCAGTTCGTGTTTTGTTTTTTGGTTGGTGTTTTGTTGACTATTCGTTTTGAACTGAAGGGAAAATGAAGCCGTCATCCAGCAAAGCGTGGATCCATTTTAGGGAAGTACAATCTGTAGGAAAGTATCGATTTTTTGAATCGATTCGGAATCGACTTTACAGAATCGATTCTCAAAAAATCGTTGTTCCTAAGTATAAGGAACAGGCTGGGTGGAAAACTCGTGGCAAAACTTTTATTTTTGCAGGATGTCGAAGATGAGTTGTGGTTTGTGTAAAATGTGTTTTCAAGACAAGTGTAACCTATCCTCTAAGATTACAATATTAAACCAAAATCTATTTTATTACAATCGCCTACTTATTGATTCGTTTATTCACCTACTTACTCGTATATTAATAACAAAGTTGGATTTAAATTTTTTTTGAAAATTCATTAAAAACCAATTTTTGGCAAAATCGATACTTAGGAACAACGATTTTTTGAGAATCGATTCAAAAAATCGATACTTTCTTACCGATTGTACTTCCCTATGAGTTAGGTTTACAGATAACGTTGAGAGTGCCTTTAGAAATTGCAACTACCCTCATATACGCATTCGAGGGTGCCCTCGGCCTTGAGTTACAAATATGAATGGGGTATTTCGGTGGGTCGGAAATTCAGGTTTTTGGCCTCAAATTTGGATTCAACACCCTTGAAAACCTATATACTACAACTTTAAGCCCAATGATACTATAACATGTGGTAGAAAAATTAATTAAAGAGATCACACGTTTGAAAAAGGCGGGCCGCTATAAATGCACACACACTAAGCAAGGACTACGCCGCACGCGTGTGTGAGTACCTAGTGTTTTGTAGTATCCAAGAGGTCCTCCAAGGGTTTCATCTCTTCTCTGTGCATGAATACTTTTTTCAAAGACAGTTGGCTAGCTACGTCACACCATTCAAATCTTCAACTTTCCTTAGCTTCTCTGATTTTTAAATAACATTTTCTCGACGAACAGACCCGATTACCGTTATTCCTGAGCCATACTCTTTTGAAAAAAATAAATAAAAATAATTGACTGAAATACCCCATTCCGCCCATAGAATTACTCAAGGGGGTAAAAAGTGGTTAAAAGGATCCGAGTGAGACTCATCAAGACTCGGGTACCTATCCTCTCATCCTTTGAAAGTGATTCGACTACCAAGAGTGTATCTTCTCAATCACGAACTTACCATCACTTCGTTCAAACGTAAAGCATCCGAGTAACAGAATCTCCACTTACTTAAAGCAATTCAGAAGTCTTCTCCTTCAACAGCTTCTCTTTTTTCCACCTCTGGGTATGACTGTAGTCGACGTAGATCGACGAAAATGCAGCGGCGGGGAAGAAAATACTCGGTCCGTACTTCCTCAGAAAGGACCTGATCGTCAATGCCATCAACCTACAAGTTTTCACACTATTTTATTCCTTCGACGAATTAATAACTGTAATCAAAATGATTGAATTCACCAAACAGAAATGGATTATAATAGCAAGGTGTATAATATGATGAAAAACTCACCGTCAAAATCTACTGAAAGAAAATTTGATTCACCTTATCAGTTATTCAGCTTATCAGAAAAACCAGCTGATGTAGCTGTGACGTCATGAAAAAAGTGGCACGTAGTATGAGTACTACGAAGAATTTCGTCTCCACCGCAACTGATTGAATTCATTTAACTATTCATGATAATTTTTAAATCTATCATTCCTAATTTGATCACATGAACTGAAATGCGTCAAGTGTTTGCTAAATGTGAAAAAGGCGCGAAGTTGCATTTCCCGCCTTTCATTTGGCCTCCATCTTTGTAACAGTGATTGTCAAAAAGGTTAGTTTGGATTTTATACGTATATTTTTGCACGTAGGTACTCACCGAATTCGCATCCGTGGTAATTTTGTTTGAATCTTTTGTTCGTTTGTTCTTGAAGTTTCGTTGGGTTTATTTAGGAGTGAATACAGGTTTTCAAGCGTACATTTTTCGTCCGAAGCCGAAGCAGGATGGGGCTGTCCGAGGACGTGGAAAAGAAGCTGCTCAAAACCCACAACGAAAACATCAAAGCTTTGAATCTCGACAAATCTTCAGCCTCGGAAGCTTGGAAATCCCTTTTGGAGATATCAGACTCGTACATTCTGGAAGGTGAGCCTTTACACTGGTTGGGATGCACGACTTACATCGCTTGCAAATCTTCTTTCACCCCCACTGTCAGCAAACCAAACGTCGTCGTTCAAGGCAACTTGGTCAGCCTAACGCGACTTCTCCGCATCATCGATCTCAGCTTGATCGATTTTTTCTTGAAAATGAGGAAATGTTCGGCTCTCCTCAGCCTCCCGGACGATTTCAAAGACCATATGGAAAAGTTGGAAAGGAACTTCAACGTATCCATGATCCTTTTCCGGAAATTTCAGCCTATATTTTACGACGTTTTCCGCATGGACGTCGACGTCCAAAAACCCGGGACGAAAGCGAAAAAATTAAAAACCCACCCGCCGAGTTGTTGGCGAATCATGGATTTCACTTGGACGCTTTTCATTTGCGTCAAAGCGAACGTAAATAACATCACTGATGACTTGGTTAATTCGTACCACCTCCTCCTTGCTTGTATTGATCTCGTCTATGCCAATGTGTACGTTTCGGGACGTAAAGAGATGTTGAAACCCAATATCAGTTCTACGATTGATAAAGTAAACTGCAACGAGGTTTCAGATCTTCCTTGTATCGTTGATTATTTGTGTAAAACCCACGACGGTATAATCGTGGATGTAAAGTCTGTCAAGGAGTACTGCTTGAGGAAGTACGTGAAGAAGTTGTTTGAAGACAAAGTCATCAGAGGGAATGACCGGCTATTGACGGAAGTCATGGAGTTCACTACGTTCGAGTCCAATATGAAAGCGTTAGGGAAGCTTTATGAAGAGTACACTTTGAGCCTTGGCGGCGTGGATGAGAGAGTTTTCCTGGGGTATTCCAGCAATATGTGCAACATCGGGAATTTCGGGATTTACGGTAGCGGAAACGCGCAGGAAATCCGGGAGCAGCTTGAAGTGAGAAGGAAGCAAAATGCTCTACAAAGCAGGATCGGACCACCTCTCACTCCTCTGAGCGGAAAACGTTACCTAAAACACATCGACAACAACAGTCCCATCTCGGGTAATAATTCGTTTTCATTGCACAGCTCGTTGATGGCTCGAGATCCCGGCCCGGCCGAATTCACCATGAAAATCATCAAGAACTGCCCGAAACAGCCTATTCTGGTCAGCACTGTCGATGCTCTGAGTGCGACCCTTCATGCAAAGCTTCTAACGCCTCTACCTGGAGCTCCTCCCATCCAAGACAAAAGCGCTCTCAAAGAGATCAGAAACGTTTCAGATTTGTCGGCCAAGCTGTTTTATAAATTCATCGATTCAATTCTCCCGGGAGAGACTAAAAAGCCCACTTTTGACCCAAACGTGATGTTGAACAACGAACAACTGATAAAAGCATTGTTCGCTTGTGCCGCAGAAGTTGTCTTGTACACATCGAAAATTTCAAAGAAGTTCCCTTGGATTTTGGATACTTTGTCCATTCCACCGTATTATTGTTATAAAGTGATTGAAGTAATCGTGACTTATGAAGATTTACTGACGAGGGAGTTGGTGAAGCATCTAAATGCGGTTGAAGAATCCATCTTGGAAAGCCTAGCCTGGTCGTCGACTAGTCCTCTGTGGAAAGCTTTGGTGGACAGCGGGCTTCCAGTTCCGTCCTGCGAAGACGTTGTGCAGGAAGGAGCCGTCGAGTACACAGAAGTCACCGGCAATAAGGTCGGGGGTGTTGATAAACTCGCGGAATTGGCGAGTAAAAGTAGCGTTCTCATGAATTCTCCAGGTGCTCCGCTTGCTGACAAATTCATGTCGCCGATCAAAGGGAAACGCCCGTACCCCGATAACGACTCTGATGGACCTCCACCTTTGAAAGTCATGGGCATGTCGAAACCAGACGGGTTCATACAAGTAGAGAGTGCTGATGACGGCAAAAGTGATGCTCAAAAGTCCACCAAAGAAAACAAAAAGCCCAAACGAACTGGATCAACTTCGCTGTTTTTCCGCAAATTTTATTATTTAGCTGTCGTTCGCATGCTTGATATGTGTAATCAATTGGGGCTGTCTGACCTCGAACTGAGAAGGAAGATTTGGACCTGCTTCGAGTTGACGATTGTGAACCACGTCGGTCTGATGTGGAACCGGCATCTCGACCAGCTGTTGATGTGTTCGATTTACGTCATCTGCAAGATCGTCGACCGAGATCCATCTTTCGTCGGGATGATGAAATGCTACAGGAACCAGCCCCAGGCTCAGTGGCAGGTCTACCGCCAAGTGCTCATCAACCCGGACAAGACGCTCGAAGAGATCAAAAAAGACCTCGACGACCCCCCTCAGACGGTCGAGGAACGCGGGGACATCATCAGGTTCTACAACGAAGTCTTCATCCACAAAGTCAAGGAGTTGACGAGGAAGTTCAGGAACTCCGCCGACGACCGCATCGTCCTGTCGCCGATCCTCGTCGGCAAATCCACACCCGTCAACGGACCGAGGAGAGTCTCAGAAAAACACCCTCTGTACCTGCGAGCCCTCATAAACCGCTCTCCCAACAGCGGCGCTCAGCTGCACTACCACTTCAGCAGCAGCCCAGCCAAGGATCTCCACGCCATCAACAGCATGGTTTGCAAAGCAGAATACAAAAAACCCAAAATCCTCAAAGACGACTCCTCCGAACTCAAAGACCACTCCAACTCCATTTCCCAAAAAGTCAAAGACATTTACGCCGACAGAATCTCACTCAAGAAACAAGACTTGGAGAAACAGCAGTAAACTACCAACATCACCTTGTCGACCAAAACGTTCTCATTTTTATTGTTTTCTTGAGTTTCGTACAACTACATTCGATAGACTGACTAACAATGATCAAGTACGTATAAAACATACCCAAAACCCAAAAAATATTAATTATTGAAAGTTATGCATTCTGAACGTTTTGAATATCGACTGTAAACTAGTTGTATTTTATTTCATTTTTTTCTAAGAAAAAGTGAAGAGTCAGGAGTTCTAACAGGGAATTATTTTTTATTTTGTTGAAAATATGATTTATTTAATGAGCTTGTGTTTTTGTTATTGCTAGACAAATTTTTAAGAAGGTAGCGATTATTTTTGAAAAAAAAATTCGTGTGATTTTGCACTTGAGGATGTTTCCTTCTATCTATTCATAAAATTAATTCGTCACGAACTAAGCCTCTTATATATTTCTATACCGTTATTCTCACCTCTGGCGCGGGATAACTAAACTATCGCTTAGCTGGTATCGTGCAATGAAAATAATTAAATTGTATACTTATTAATTTTTCTGATGTAGATAAAGACGTTTTATATTAAATTTTAATGATTGAAGACTTATTTAACTAAATAAATTGTGAAAAATTACTCGTTTCGTTGGTTTATTCGGCCCAATACTTCAACCTAGGTATCATTCATAGTACGAGCTGGTTAAAAGCTCTTATTAGCGAATTTTCCAAGAAAATGAAGCTATTGCAATAGCCTCAAAATTTTTAGCATGGAACATGCTTTAGCCTTGATGTAACTGGCAAAAAGTGTTAGTTATAGCGAATTTTCAAGGAAAATGAAGCTATTGCAATGGCCTCAAAATTTTTAGAATGGACTTTTTCGAAAAATGTTTACACTGAAATCCGTTTTGGAACATACATGTGTGTGTGTGTGTGTGTCATTCCGCACGATAACTTGAGTAATTGTTTGGAATTTTTTTTTTTTTTTAGTTTTTGCCAAAATGTTTGTTACAACAAACAATAGGTTAAGTTCGTTAACCAACAATTTTGGGTTTTTTGTGGTTATTACCTTCAAAATCATGGTAATATATGGTATATTCGGATTCAGCACAAAATTTCTGATATCAATGCATAAAGTATGTTGGTATGGTATACTGAAAATCGAAAAAACCCAACAATAGCCATGTGGGTACTCTATGAGTTCATGGAGACGAGTAGAACGTGAATATGGACTCCTAACATCTTCAAAGCATACCCAGTGCATACAGTATGTTGGTATGCTATACTGAGAATCGAAAAAACCAAGAATCGCGAAAAAAAACTTTCTAAGAGAAATTGCAACACCATTGTTCCTTTTCTTTAACCACATCTTCAACTGAAAGATTTCTTTGAAAATTCGCTCATTAATTCATGCTGCATGAATGACTTTTTTGAAAGGCTATCGAAATAGCTGGGAAGGTTTGATCGCCTTCTTCCAAATAAAAAAATTAAATTAAACAATAAGAAAGCGTGGCTAAAGCATGTTCCATGTTTCTTGAATTGTAGCCATAAGTGAAAGGCTTGCCCCCTGGCGAGGTCCGAGTGTTCATTGAAATACGTTTTGGAACATTCTAAAACAATCCCTGAAGATAATTTTTAACCATACCAGATTTCTTTGAAAATTCGCTCATTAACCCTTAATTTCCCACTTGTTTGAAAAAATGCTTTTTTCGGAGTTTTGAATTCAAATTTAGAGAATATTTAAGCAGAAGGTACTTCAAAGGCTCTATACAATCTGTCACCTCAAGAAGGGTCTTTCTGAGGGCCACTCTAGCGCTATCTGCGTCAGTAAAATCTGCCCATAAACCCAATTTTTGATGGAGTGAAAGAAGGAAACTTGGAAAAATTCTTGGTGGGATGTTAGGATCTGCTATTTCCCGTAAAGTACAGAACCAAGCAATAAGGTGAAGAACATTCACTTCATAGAGGAATGTGTGCTGCCTTTTCTGAGAAAACCCAACTAACAGGATAGAAGGTACCTCAAAGGCCCTATTACTCTGTTATTATTATTACGTTTTATTACACAAATTTTCTCTCCATAGTTGGAGTATCAAGATAGCCAACGGCTATCAGTTTTGGTTCAAAAATGGATAAACTGTTGCAGGTAAAAATCGGACTTCCAGAATGATACCTCAGGATATTAAGGGTTAACACATGCTGCATGGACAGAATTTTATTCTTAGTTTAAAGCTGGGCAGATATCCAGGAGTCGATTCTACTTCTAATCAGCAACACTTTGTCCTGTAACATTTTTATTTACCCCTCCTAAAGAGAATAACTCCTAAGTGAATTGTAGGATGGTCCCCAATGAATTGAATGAGATTCTTTTAAACTTCATGCATTATTTGTAAAATCATATTTGAATTTATTGTTTTGGTGTCAAGTTTTCAAAAATAGATTCATTCTGTGATTACAGTCCACACCAGAAAGTTCAAATTATTATAAATATTGCAAGTACCTACTAAACAATATTGTAAATCCACTATGAATTGATGGATGGTCCCTTATGAGATTCTAGTGAGTAAATCAAGTTTTCATGAGTTTATGTTCTTCAAAAATTTACATTCTTACATTGGAATATAAAAATTTAAATTCCAAGTAAAAATGTTTGAATCTAAGTCAGGAAAGTTTAACAAAAATTTAAAATCCTATACATGGTATCTTTTATTTGGTAGGAGCATGAAGCCATTCAACCATGCAATAGCCAAATATACAAAAAAAAAATTAAAAATTGGGAGTCATTTCAATTTAAAAATTAACATTGATTTTTGTAATAAAATCACGAAGGGCATCATAAAATGTTTAAATTGTCCAAACTTGAGATGTGTCTCATGTCGAAGGATGATCAACGTCGCCCTCCCTTGAAATTTCGAAGAAAAGGTGGTTTCTTAAAGAGTTGTATGCTGGATGAAATTATGGAATTTAGGGAAGAAATTTGAGTTTTAACACCGAAAATTTTTAAAACGAAATCAACGTTCGGACTCTGGAGGTGGATGAAGGGCTGGCTGAGTAGACTGAAACGCTTATTTCGTTTGGAAAAATTTACTTTTTTCGCTTTTCAACAAAAATGTCTCCCATAATTTAAATTATTATTATTAATATTATTTTTTAATGAATATTGAGTTTGGTTTGGTACGCAAAATACCATGCGGGAGTAAAACCTCAACATCCAAAAAATTAGGAAAATTTTTCTAATTTGACAAAAGTTACTTAACGAGTTGATTTTTCACCGATCAGGACCCCACGAAAAGTTTAGTGTAGGTACTAGCAAAGATTTTACGCCCTTTCCAACGGTATGATAAGATTTGAATATGCTAGGAAAGAAAGCTATAGTTATTTTAATGGCATATGGTCAAAAATAAAATTTCTGAGATATTTTTTGTGGGAAATTCGTTGTAGAACCCACTCTCGAAGGTGCCAACTGGACCAAAGGGACTTCCTCTATAAAGTGACCTGTGACGTGTAGATACTCGTAGGTACTTTAGCAAAAAAAAAAAAAAAAAGGCAAGGATTTGCTGACACAGATAGGTAGGTAACCAAAGTTGTTCAAAATGGTCCTCACCATTAAAAGCGATTAAAATGTTTTATTTGTGATATTTCTTCATCTCCAAATTGTCATTAATAATTTCTAATTACCTATTAGTAATGTGGGGTGGAGAAAATTAGATAAAAAACGCAATTTACGAATTTTTTCAGTGTTTTCAGCCGCAGATTATGACTAAATTCTCATTCGATGGGTAAACAATAATTGATTAATGTAATTGTTACAAACACAAAAGTATTCCTCCTAAGAGACAAAATCAGCGTTTTAAGCTGATTAACGAATTCATGAAATGGAATGTCTTCATCATGTTGCACGGCGAAGGTATTTTATTTTCCGTTTAAAATGGATGTAAAACGCACCATTTTTTTTTTTTTTTTTGGTTTTTTAAAACCAACAAAAGATATAGAATTTTCACGTTAAATCGGAGTTTTTTACACATCAAATTGTAAGTTTTATACAGATTAATTTGGAGATTTTTCATTTCAAATCGGAGGTTTTTTATTTCAAATTGGAGGATGTCGGAAATGGTTCGTTTTACATCCATTTTAAACGGAAAATAAGATACCTTTGCCGTGCAACATGATGAAGACATTCCATTTCATGTATTCGTCCCTTCACCTTCCAACTGCCGTTCTTTTAGGTGCCCATTTGCGCGTTAATTTTCTGTTAATGCTTTCCCAGAATTAACAAATAATGCATTTCTGTCATCCTCTAATTTTAAATGGAAAAATCTCCAATTTGAAATGGAAAACCTCCAAATTGACGTGAAAATCTGATAAATAAAACGTAAGTATTAAACGAGGTGATTTTCTGGTGCTTAGAATAGGTCATGTAACTTATTACAAACTGAAACGGGCCATTGAGAACTGCTATTTGAATTGAACCAGCGAAGTTATTCGAAGTTTGAAATGGAGGCGCCAAGAAGCTTCTCACGACCCACATAGAATGCGCTTCACCACCAAGTTTTCTTAACAATTTATCTTTCTCTTATGATTAGTCATTAAAAATTTACATTAATTTATTATTGATACAATTTCCTCGTACTCAATCGTGTTGAAAAGAATACTTCAACCACGTGAAGACTTGTTGACCCAATTTCATAACCTTTTGACCTTCTAAATATACATTTACGTCATTGAGTCATCTTCAATACACCCACTCAACTGCACTCATATGTGTTTGAAGTGTCCACAATCGCACATCTGCAGAGACTGAATTACCTTTTGTTTTCCCCAACTCCACAGGTCTACCTGGCAGTTCTTTCTTCCTCTCCCCGTCTATTTCGAAACGAATTCGAAATTCCCCGCTCCGCGCTAGTTATGGCATTTCTGGCTTTGGCTATCCTCATTTTCAAGGTCCTACTCCTTTTTTGAAAACCAGTTCCCCCAAGATTCCCCCTCCACCCTCAAACTGGCTTTTCGCTCATCCACTTTTCTCGATTCCCCGCAGTTTTTTCCCACCTGACGAACCCTTAACGTTTGACACCGCTCTGTTTGAAGATGGCTATTTCCCAATTGATTTCCGACGCTCTGAGCATAGTTACGATTGCGATGTGTCTGTTTTTGAAAGTCCCTCAAATCATGAGCATTGTAAAGATGAAAAGTGCCAAAGGGATGAATATTTACAGTTTGATTATGGAGCTCGCAAGGTATACTACTAATATACTAACTTTATGAATGAATTTCGTATCCCATTGACAAATATTTTGCTATCATTAATTGAGTATTTTATTCTTTTCTATAGGTATGATTTCGTTGGTAGTTCATTCCGGTAGAAAATAGTAGCTAGTGGTAGAATCCTATTCTAATTAAAATTTTAACAAAATTTGTAGAAATTATCACCAAAGTAGTTATTTTTTTTAAAGTATAACAAAGAGTATCTAAGTAGTGCACAGTTGGAAAAAAGTAGATTTTTTGGACACTATTTAATGACATGAAACCCACTACCTAATTTTTAAGAAGTTTTGTAATTTTTTTCTAAAATAATTAATATGTGTGTTAACACAAGATTTTGACGAGGGTTGAATGGTCCTAATGCTTTAAAGGAGGTATCTATCAACCAATTTTTATTTAAATAGGTACAAAACGAAGTGTAAGTCCTGTCATAAATGGTAATCATTTTGTCGAAACAAGGAGGGATACAAGACTGAGATGGAGGTGGTAGGGTAAGGGAGTGGGAGGCTTAGGAGGTGCTGGAGGAGGCGCCAGGGGTCGAGTACCAAGATTTGGACGAGCTAGGGTAAGGGATTGAGGGCCAGGTTGAGGAAGTGCTGGAAAAGGCGCATGGAGTTGATGCCAGGATTTGGAGGTGCTAGGGTAAAGCATCAGAGTTGAGTACCAGGTTTAGGAGGTTCTGGAGAAGGCGCCAGGGGTTGAGTTCCTGGGTTTGGAGGTGCTGGAGTAAAGCATCAGGGAATGAGTACCAGGTTTAGGAAGTTGTGGAGAAGGTGCCAGGGGTTGAGTGTCTGGGTTTGGAGGTGCTTGAGAAAAGCATCAGGGATTGAGTACCAGGTTGAGGAAGTGCTGGAAAAGGCGCATGGAGTTGAGTGCCAGGATTTGGAGGTGCTGGAGTAAAGCATCAGGGAATTAGTGCCAGGTTTAAGAAGTTCTGGAGAAGGCGACAGGGGTTGAGTGCCTGGGTTTGGAGGTGCTGGAGTAAAGCATCAGGGAATTAGTACCAGGTTTAAGAAGTTCTGGAGGAGGCGCCAGGGGTTGACTGCCTGGGTTTGGAGGTGCTGAAGTAAAGCATCAGGGAATTAGTACCAGGTTTAAGAAGTTCTGGAGAAGGCGCCAGGGGTTGAGTGCCTGGGTTTGGAGGTGCTGGAGTAACGCATCAGGGAATTAGTACCAGGTTTAAGAAGTTCTGGAGAAGGAGGCAGGGGTTGAGTGCCTGGGTTTGGAGGTGCTGGAGTAAAGCATCAGGAAATTAGTTCCAGGTTTAAGAAGTTCTGGAGAAGGCGGCAGGGGTTGAGTTCCTGGGTTTGGAGGTGCTAGGGTAAAGCATCAGGAGTTGAGTACCAGGTTTAAGAAGTTCTGGAGAAGGCGCCAGGGGTTGAGTTCCTGGGTTTGGAGGTGCTAGAGTAAAGCATCAGGGAATGAGTACCAGGTTTAGGAAGTTGTGGAGAAGGTGCCAGGGGTTGAGTGTCTGGGTTTGGAGGTGCTTGAGAAAAGCATCAGGGATTGAGTACCAGGTTGAGGAAGTGCTGGAAAAGGCGCATGGAGTTGAGTGCCAGGATTTGGAGGGGCTGAAGTAAAGCATCAGGAGTTGAGTACCAGGTTAAGGAAGTTCTGGAGGAGGCGCCAGGGGTTGAGTGCCTGGGTTTGGAGGTGCTGGAGTAAAGCATCAGGGAATGAGTACCAGGTTTAGGAAGTTGTGGAGAAGGTGCCAGGGGTTGAGTGTCTGGGTTTGGAGGTGCTTGAGAAAAGCATCAGGGATTGAGTACCAGGTTGAGGAAGTGCTGGAAAAGGCGCATGGAGTTGAGTGCCAGGATTTGGAGGTGCTGAAGTAAAGCATCAGGAGTTGAGTACCAGGTTAAGGAAGTTCTGGAGGAGGCGCCAGGGGTTGAGTGCCTGGGTTTGGAGGTGCTGGAGTAAAGCATCAGGGAATTAGTGCCTGGTTTAAGAAGTTCTGGAGAAGGCGGCAGGGGTTGAGTGCCTGGGTTTGGAGGTGCTGGAGTAAAGCATCAGGGAATTAGTACCAGGTTTAAGAAGTTCTGGAGGAGGCGCCAGAGGTTGACTGCCTGGGTTTGGAGGTGCTGAAGTAAAGCATCAGGGAATTAGTACCAGGTTTAAGAAGTTCTGGAGAAGGCGCCAGGGGTTGAGTGCCTGGGTTTGGAGGTGCTGGAGTAACGCATCAGGGAATTAGTACCAGGTTTAAGAAGTTCTGGAGAAGGAGGCAGGGGTTGAGTGCCTGGGTTTGGAGGTGCTGGAGTAAAGCATCAGGGAATTAGTACCAGGTTTAACACCTTGAACGCGGAGGAAAAAACGTGTTGGTCCACTGACGCGGAGACATTTTTTTCGTGAAGCGCGCAAAGCTAAGGTGTCACTTTGACAACTGCTCATGACCTTCAATATCGACCGATTCATCTCCAGCTTGAACCGTTCATCTCATAAATAGTTCATCTATCACGGAAAACAGCTACAAAAGAGCAGAAACGGCGAACAAAAGAATAGGAGCAGATATTCTTGAACCCTTTGAGAAAGGCGTTTGCGTGACATAGACGCGGCTAGCCACAGGGACCCCGGAATTTGCGTGACATAGACGCGATCCGCGTGCAACGTGTTAAGAAGTTCTGGAGAAGGCGGCAAGGGTTGAGTGCCTGGGTTTGGAGGTGCTGGAGTAAAGCATCAGGGAATTAGTTCCAGGTTTAAGAAGTTCTGGAGAAGGCGGCAGGGGTTGAGTTCCTGGGTTTGGAGGTGCTAGGGTAAAGCATCAGGAGTTGAGTACCAGGTTTAAGAAGTTCTGGAGAAGGCGCCAGGGGTTGAGTTCCTGGGTTTGGAGGTGCTAGAGTAAAGCATCAGGGAATGAGTACCAGGTTTAGGAAGTTGTGGAGAAGGTGCCAGGGGTTGAGTGTCTGGATTTGGAGGTGCTTGAGAAAAGCATCAGGGATTGAGTACCAGGTTGAGGAAGTGGTGGAAAAGGCGCATGGAGTTGAGTGCCAGGATTTGGAGGGGCTGAAGTGAAGCATCAGGAGTTGAGTACCAGGTTAAGGAAGTTCTGGAGGAGGCGCCAGGGGTTGAGTGCTTGGGTTTGGAGTGCTAGAGTAAAGCATCAGGGAATTAGTACCAGGTTTAAGAAGTTCTGGAGAAGGCGGCAGGGGTTGAGTTCTGCTGCTGGAAAAGGCGCCTGGGATTGAGTCTTAGAATTTGGACGTGCTGAGATAAAGCATCACTTGTTAGTTGCTACTATTTGGGTGATCAATTGTTGAGTGAGGGATTGAATGTCAGCGTCTGGATGTGATAGAGTGAGGGGTTGAGTGCCAGGAATTGAAAGTCCAAGGGTATCATTGGTTGATTGCCAAGAATTTTAGGTGCCATAATAGAAGGGTAGGGAATCGAGGGTCACGCACCATAGTATGAAGATAACATGATTTGAATGCGCCTGAGGTTGAGTGCGAGGATTTGGAGGTGCTAGGGTAAGGGAATGAGTGCTGGGAATTAATCCCTGGATTGACCCAGATAGTGCCAGGATGTGGAGGTGCTACTAGATTTAGGGTTAGTGCTAGGATGTGGAGGATAACGCACAAGCGCAGGCACACTTACTTTCAGAGTTTCCATGTGCCTCTTACTATGGGCCCCTGATAACTCCAATCCAAATTATCATCAGCTTCAATTATTCCAAATTTATCGGGATTTTGGTTTGAATGAAGGATAAATTAGGAGACACTAGATAAATTTAAAATAGTTCGGAAATTTGAACGATTTGGATAAAGCCCAAACCCTCTTTGGGAGAGCAAATATGTCGTCAAAAATACAAAATTTTCTTCATCTCTATGGACATGAAACAGTCCATTTATCAAGTACGTGCGAGTCCTAATTCTTGCGGTTAATCATGGATTTTCCGTGGCTCAAAAACCTGTTTACTCAAATGCCAGGGGTAAAGCAGCAGAAATCCTGTTGAATTCACGTGATCAGGATAAAGCAGTTGAAATCCTGTTGAATTCACGTGATCAGCGCCCTCTTGTGCCTTCTTTACCTATAACTTATTATCTATATTTATTGGTACTCATTACAGATTTGCCATACCTAGCGTGAAAACACATTTTCCCCCACTCTTTCGTTCATATCGGGTATTACGAGGCTGATTGACAATAAAGAATTGTTTACACATCAATGTTTTTCATTTGACAATCCTGAACAAGATCATTATCACAGTAAAAAAATTGTTCGTCTGAGGCGGAACTAAAAAACACATCCACAATCTATCTAAATCTATTGAACGAAATGCTTGACATTTCCGGTTAATCCGTGAACATAAAAATAAGTAAAAACAAAGAGTCTTATTTGTTTTCTTAGTCTAACAATGAGTCACCGTTAACAAGCGGCGAAAAGTGGGCATGAAGTTTATTTATTTGTACAGTAACGACTGTCAATACCTGAAACTGATCAATTTTCATGGTTATAAGTAAATGGTATTGGGTTAGTTTATTATACGAGCATATTTATGTATATGATTGAGGAATCGTTAGCTTCAGTCCGTGAAGTCATCAAAGGTGGAAATAATGTGCGGGATCCAGTTCATGGCATTGTGCAGGGATGAAGAAGGACCTTCCATAAGAGCATTGGTTTCCCTTGGTAGATGGAGTAGCTGCTGATGTTGTAGATTCAAGTTGCAATTTAAGAATAAAGGGACGGAGTTGAATTTTTTGAACCACTTTTTGTGAGTTATTAAAAATCAAAAAATGATGTGACAAAAATTTTGAAATCTTTTGTCTTTTCTTCGATTTTTTTGGAAATTTTTTTCATAACTTTATTTTGAGACTTCCAAAAACCCACAAAAAATTCTGAGGTCCATTAAATTTAAAATTGAAATTTAATTTCAGTTACTCCGGTGACACTTTGGGACATCTGTGGAGTTCCTGAGATGTTTTCGGTGACACTAGTGATACCATGGTCCAAACAGGGTTAAACTGAATTCAGTACCAAATAAACTAATCAATGAGTCAACCAATAAATTGAAACCGTCAAAGAAGCAATCAATTTTAGAAACACCTAATTGTCAATGATGCTTTTTTTTTTTGTAGAAACGGTGTTTAACCTAAAGAAGGATTCAAATTGAATTAATATTAATTTGAATAAACTTCTTCAAAAAGAAGTTCAAACGACGAATAGAATTTCGGGAGCAACTGATTTGTTTTGCTGGGTTGCTAGGAACACGCGTAAGAATGCGATCAGAGAAAAATTAGATAGATCAAGAGAATAAACATTTATTAATGGCTCTGCAAAAGGAAGAGAAACTAAATTAATTAATAAATACTATACTAAATATAATTGGCCCTGGATTACCCAACGCCGGCTCTAGGAAGGGGTGGGAGAGATGGGTGGAAGGAAGAACTAAAATGACCACCGGTTCATGTACTGGAGGACGGGGGTGGAGGTGACACGGAATACTCCAGCCAAGATCCCTACCCTGTGGTTCTTCAGAGCAGTAAATTAATGGGTGGTAATCTGAAGGCGCCAGGTCAGAGGAATTCCTAATTGGTGATTCAAAACATCACGTCTAAAGGAGTTCAAAAGTTGCTTTAACTGGTTGGCCTTGTAGGGACAGGCATTGTCGTACAGTAGGCATACTCCCTTTATCAGCAGACCCATGGATCTTCTTCCATGGTAGGCCCCTCCCCTTCGTTGTGGACAAAATTCTATCAATATGATGCCTTCGTAGTCCCAAAACACTGATGCCATGATTATTAAGACTTTAATGGTGATCTTGAACTTTTCTGGTGAGGATAGCTTGGTATGACGCCACTGTTGTGTCTATTGGTTTCAGGTGTATACTGTGAAATCCAAGTCTCATCTCCAATAACAAAACACCTGAGAAAATAGTCACCCTCCAGTTCATATCGTTCAAAAAGCTCTTTACAGGCCTGCACTCTATTCAACTTGTGTTGTTCTTTCAGCTGTTTTGGGACTCATGCGCACATTTTATGAAACCAGAGGGTTTCTGTGATTGTTTCGTGCAGCGGAGACCTGAACAGCTACAAAAATATCGAGAAAATTCCGTCCTTTGTCAATCTGCGATCGCCACGGACCAGTCTCAATTTTCTGGACAAGCATCAGTCAAAATTGACAGTCCCCCACTACTGAAATCACCAAGAACATGGCCGTTTTTGAACTCTCTTGAACACACTTGCGATCATTATGTAGATTGTACCTGAATCTGCGGATCAGGGTGAGGAGAGCCCAAAAGCACTGAAGCCTGGTGGCTTATTGTGCTTCTCCGCAGATTCTATTGTCTGGTCAAACAGTCCCAGCCCTTTAGTAAGGGCCAGTAGTGGTTTGGCTAGGTTAGTGCAGGGGAATGCCTCCATGGGTGTGGGTGACCCAAAGAGTTGGAACCTGCGGGTTGATAGAGCTTGACAATCAAAAATTATGTGGGAGGCCTTTTCTTCAACCTTACCACATAGCCTACATAAGGTTGTATCTTGCGTCACTCCAATGCGGTTAAGGTGGAATCGGAGTGGGGTGAAGCCTGTTACCAGACCAACCACTAGCCTGACTTCCCTGCGGCTTAGCCGCAGCAGCTCCTCAGAGGCGCTGGGGTTAGGTTTGGCCACCATGCGCTTACTTAGAGCATGTCCTCCTAGGTTTGACCATCTTCTTGTGGTTTGGTTTGTGACCCACCGATTTATGGTCGCCCTGAAGGAGGATTTGGGAATGCCGACGGCTGGCTCCGGACCAATGAACGGACCGTGAGACCAATGAGCGATCATTATGGGCTTTATCACAAAGGAATTTTATCTGATTAACATCTCAAGCAGAGTTTTCCCCTTCATGAATCGCAGCGCAGTTTTTGCACTTAGTGGCAGACTCGATCGACATTTTTCACTTTAAAAAATTGCAAAGACCATAGTTTTATAGATTGAAGGGGAGGAGTCGAGCTGTACGGCAGAGTGGCCAACATAGGAAAAATATTTCCTATGGCATATTATGTACACAAACGTGCACCATACTTCACATGAACGAAAATCCTGGCCCCCTTCACTCTCGTGCATTGTTTTCTTCAAAATAGTGATATAGTCAGATTTATCGTATTGAGCAATTAGCTATAGGTTACAGAAAACGTTAAGTAAGATGTGTTGTGTCTATGTCAACATTTATTCGAAATTTTGCGAATGAGAGATTTTCTTTCTATTTATTTTTTTTTCAGTTACACAACGACCGCTACGTACAATTATGTGAACGGATATGCCCTATTGACTTACATGGAGTACCCCATAATAATAGCTCAAGAATACGTACTGATATACTTAGTACTCTACTATCAGGAATTAGTAGGACAGAAGTCGATTATAGGGACAGTAGCTTATATGCTCGTTGTTTTTGGATTCGTAACTCAGAACATTCCTTCATCAGTCCTAATGCTGCTTGTAGTAAGTAATCATTCCAGTAGTGTAACCTATCAGTTTTGAAATAATTCATTTAACTTATCTGTTGATATTTTTCATCGATTTTTCGATAATTTTCAATACATCACTTATATCAGAGTAGAACTCACGCATTGGTGATTCACCAAATAGCTTGGATAATAAGAAGCATGCAAATGGCCGCATCTGGAATATTCAGTTGCCTCTCAAGGAAAATTTAATTCACAATATTTAGGTACTCAAGTGCTGAAGAAAGGACAAATCCAATGGGTTGCATGGGGTATTCACGTTTTGGAGGAATGTTGCAATGACATTCTACATAGAATGAGACCAACATCATAGTCTTTTTCAAGTTTTTTAAAACCCACCAAGATGCTGGGCTTCACTGAAAAAAATTCCAGTACACAGGAAACTCAATGCAGCAGAAAATAAGGAAGAAGCTGGGGAAGAAGCATGGTGAAATTGACTGTTACTTCACGTCCATGGCTTCTTTCAGGCATCCTGTACAGGATATACTCGTACGAGTGTGGGAACCCAACCCATGGATGACGTAAGAAGATTAAGTTTATCTTTTTCATCTTTCTGAGATGGGTACAACAAAAGGGACAACTGCTGTGGGTCCAAATGAAGATGATGGCTGTTTGGTACTCAAATCTTGGAAAAGGAAAGAGAGGAGATGTGGAAGGCAACATCTGGATTCGCACAGAAGGAAAGAGAAGAAATAAGAAACTGGAAGGAGAACAGACAGCCGAGATCTCGTGTGTGCGAACCTGAAGTGATGCTGAAGAGGCAGTTCTGTGGATGGAAAACCCTAATGAAAAGGGTTGCAAAGAGAGGAGACGTGGTAGGCAGTATCGTTCACACAGAAGAGGGAAGAATTATAAAACTGGAAAGAAAACAGACAATTTGAGAACTCGTGGCTGCCAACCTGAAGTGGCAGTTCTGTGGAATCAGGAAAAGGAAAGAGAGGAGATGTGGAAGGCAATATCTTGATTCGCACAGAAGGACAGAGAAGAAATAGGAAACTGGAAGGAGAACAGACAGCCGAGATCTCGTGTGTACCAACCTAAAGTGATGCTGAGGAGGCAGTTCTATGGATGGGAGATCCTAATGAAAAGGTAGCAACGAGAGGAGACGAAGTAGGCGGAAGATACCACACTGTGGCGCACTAGAGGCGGTTCTGTGAAAGGAAGGTATCTTGTAGTAAACTGACATGACCCATATCTGCAGGGGAGAAAAAAAACGTCGTCCCGTAATATGTTGTAATGAGTACCTCCTCCTTCGCGCCTTTTATCTCCTTTGTATTGAAGTCGGTCAAAAATAATTACCACACAACTCCTACGGAAGACAATAATGGTGGCAGAATATGTGCTAAAATCGTCAAATAGGACGATTTCAGCCATAACACAGCACACGACTATTAACACAGCAATCGAGCTGCAGTTGGTCTCATTCTATTCAGTCTCGTCTTTCTGACTGGATACTACAACATAATCATTCCATAAATGATTTGTAAGTTCAACGTCCGCTATTGTTCAAAATTTATCTGACAAAGAGGGCAAATTTGCCCTTATAAATGGATGGGTAGTATTTATTATTGAATCAAGTGGCCTGAGGCGCTGTCTCTTCCTTTTGTGACTGAAGCGATGTTTGCTTGACATTGTTGCATGACGAATAATACCGCAGACCATATTGTTTATCAAATGCTGTGAACTTCAATCCACCGACCTCCATCATGGAATAATTATGTCTAATGGGGAATTTGCGTCAATTTTAGATTCTGGAATTTCAAGTCAAATTCTAAAATAGGGCCCTAGAATAACGCTTAACACCAGGAGTAAACGAGGGAAAAAATTACCAAAGAAGAAAATGCCTTTGAGGGATATCGTTCACGTCACACACAAAAAGGGAAAAAAAGACACAAAAACTGACTAGATTCACATGTTGTGCGCTCTGGCGTAGAACTTCCACATAGTACCGCAGAACGACAACAGGTAGAGTTCTAAGCGCCCTTTCAAGTTCTAAGTGCGACCACACGAAATGATCCAATCAAATAACCACTCAAACAACGAAACTAACTTAATATAGAAACTAAATAAGAGAGGATGAAGACTGATAATGCTTGATAAACTAATAAGTAGAATCGGATTGTAAAAATTACTTCTTTAGGTCACTTTCACATCCGGGTTTTTTCTCTTCCCCAGTTGCACGCGCTCATGCGTTTGATCATGTAAGCTACAGTTTATTTGCACTTTTAGTGATAGCGCTACCTCAGAGGGGCACAGCTCCTCCTTTGAAGTCAGATTGAAGAAAAGAAGAAAACCCGTTACGTTGCAACCCCAGTTCCCCATGAACAGATTGCCGCTACTTTTAAAATTTCCATCTTCCTTAAATTCTCTAAATTTTTTGGATGCTTTTTCGAGCAGCATACTATGGTTTTCTTCCATATCAGTGAACCCTCTTTCGAAAAAAAAATAAGAAAAAAATGTGAGACAAATTCCCCATTCAGTTACCATTATGGAAACTGAACAATTTTATTAGAAGTGAAATCAAGAAGGAAACTTTTCAAGTACTAGAATGCCAGGCCAACTCCTAAGTTGCTTATGAAACAACGAGTTTTACTGAACTGTGGTAGGAAGGAACAAGAGTCCCTACGTAGAGAGTATTTTTTAACACTTTGGACCGCACATAGACTGGTCTCTCCTTGTAAGCAGCCGTTGAAACTATTCACTCATGGCAGGCAGCATCGCAACTTACCTTCTGTGAAGGGGCTGACTCAGAAACTATAGTAACGAGGGCCTTATTACAAAAGGCGCGGGAACATGCCGCCAGCTGCCCTAAACTTGATCTTGTTTTCCTATTGAAACTTCTCAGCGGATTACAAGAATTAAAATTTTCCCCATAATCTTGAGGAATTTATGAATTTTTGAATGATTCGCAAAAAATGAATGGTGACTTCAAGAAACAGTAGTAGACATCAGAGCCCTGGGAAGCTCAATTTTTAATCCAAAACACTGCAAAGTATTCAGAAGCCCCAACGTTACTGAAATTGGAGTGAAAAAATAAAGATTCATTTGGTGAACACCTGCATTTGGTAACTCGATGATGGAGGTTTGTGTAGTTTAGAGGCTTACAAGTAAAATATTACCTAAGAATCTTAATTATTCATACGCTATCAACATTTCAGCCTCTCTGCACGCCAATATCTCTGTCAAGCAAAGGTTTACAACTATGGGAAATACTGAGGAACATGAACGCGGACTCCGTCGCGGTGTCAACGTGGGTCATCTCAGCTTTAACTAACGCAAGTAAGAATCAAACAGATATCAAAATAAAATTGATAGTAAGATACAGAATACTAAGACTTAAGATTAAGAAAACCTCAATATACAGGGTGTTACATTTCGTGACGATCAAAGGCCAGGAATCGATTCCAGCAAATAGAGGCTTCGTTTTTAGTTAATTCACTTTAAAAATTTGTTTCGTGTTTTCGATCTTATCTTAGTAAAACGGCTTTAACTCCCCGAATTTTCATGCAAATTCAAATATGATTACACCGTTGGAAAGAGCCTACAATTTTTCAACTCGTTGATGGAAAAAATTCATATTTCAAACCGGAAAAACGGGTGGAAATTGGACTTGAAACGAAAAATTAGTAAAATCTTGAGAATCTTAACTTTTTCAAGCGCTCATAGGTTCGCTAATCCGGCACGTGAATTTTTGTCTGAAGGCCTAAAGACGTGCCAAAATCTCAGCTTTCCAATGGTTTAATCATCTTTATTTTGAAAGTGAGAGATGGATGATCATTTTTATTTTGGCAAGCGGACGGCTTAGTTGACAGCGAGGCCTCCCAAAACATCACAGATCGTCTTAGCCAGAGAGCTGATTCCGTTGAAAAAATTCACGTTTTTCCGCTTTCAAACACAAATTTCTCCCCTACATTTGATTGTATAAGGGGACAGCGGTGTGGGTACGGTCGTTGTTTGGCAGTGGACTTTGGACCAACCTCTGTGGGGATCGTGGGTTCAAGGTTCATCGCCGGCAGCGTGCGATCAGATTGCGTTCTTTCTTTCCATCTTTCCGACCTTTCCTTTCCAAGTGAATCCAACTCAACTCTCAGCACAGACGTTGCCATATAACAACACACCTACCTCTTGCTATACTTAGCTCTGACGATTGTATCCATGAGGCAACACAAAGAAAGGGAAGTCCTCATCAAATTACTGTGAGTGGCGTGGGTCAGCCAATCCTGCCCCACTTAGAACTTGTTAAAACCTAGGTAGAAAGGAATTCACTTACCAGAAGGGAGATTCTTTATCGAAGAAGTAACAAGACAAATATCAGAGTTGAAAATTTATATATTTATGAAAACCTCATTTTGAAAATGGCGAATTCAAGAAATCAACTTCATAAAATGTATTGTCATTTCATGACCATTCATGGATAATTGTGAAAATATAGCCCTCTCAATAAATGCATTAATAATCCTGTTAGGGTAACTAGTATATAAAATAGATATAATAAGTAAGTTGTAGTAAGCGATAACAATTTAACTATGTAGTTATTTTTGTAAAATACAAGAGAATATAAGGATATTCCGGTAGGGAACTGCCATAGGTCGATTACATAACCGGATTGCAAGTTACCAAGGGGAGGAGTGGGAGAATAGGGGGGCTATGGTTCTAGGATAAGAGTGGGGGTGCTCCACTACAGCAGTGCCTTCCCCTTAGCAATTGATCAGTTGGATTTTGTGATGCTGGAAAATGTATTGCATCCAACGACAACAGGTAACATCAAAACTAGGTAACATCAACGACTCAACCAAAAATTTCCATTACTGTTAGCCCACCTTCCTGAAGAATCCATTGTAGCCCGCAAGTCGTGTACAAGAAGCGAGTGCTTTCAATGTAAGGACATCATCATCAGGCCGCACAGTACTCAAGTACTCACTCAACATTTTGATGACGTCCTTACATTGAAAGCGCTCGCCTCTAGTAATCAATTTGGTGGTTACGAAGGATTCTCTAGGAGGTACCTTTGTCAGGATCGTCAGTCACCTGAGAAATCTAAGAAGTCCCAGTTTTGTTTTTGGATATTTACACTGCTATAAATAAACTATCAACTACCCTCATGAATTATGATGTGAATTATCCTTAACCTTAAGAAATATCATAAAACGAGTAGGTACTTAATTATTACTAATTTTATCGTTTGATAAATATAATTCAGGTGAATTGTTAGTTTTGTAAAATACTAACCCATTTTGGAATCATCATATCATTTTACATAAATAAGAGCAGGCAACACGTAATCTGCGTACTAAGAGGTTTCTGGTTATACACTTTTTCACCAATATTAGCTTCTTTGGCATTAAGGTTGTTTGAGGGTTTTAGCAAGACAATAACGAGTGCTTAAGGATGCTAATAGAGAGTTCCTTGTAGTTTTGGTTTGGCTTAAATACGGCGTGACGTATTCTCAATCTGGCGCCATTTTGTGATAAGAACACGCCATATCTGATCCAGCGCCATAATAATGCGGTAGAATCCAACGCTGGATCGGATACGGCGCATCCTTATCAACAATACAGCGCCAGATTGAGAATATGTCACGCCGTATTTAAACCAAACCAAAACTACTAGGAGCTCTATATTGAGTGTCTATGGATGGTGTAGTGACACCGTGGATCGTCATGGATGCTATAGCACAAATAGGCAACAGTGGGAGAATGTTGCCTCAAGTTTACAGGCCCACCTTAGGTCCCGGATAATGTACTTTTCCAAGGGCCACGTTGGTTCGTTTCTTCAAAGTTAACTCTAGAAGTTCTCCTGCCTAAGGATGCTAATAGAGAGTTCCTAGTAAGTTTGGTTCGGCTTAAATACGGCGTGAGGTATTCTCAATCTGGCGCCATATTGTGATAAGAACACGCCAATCCGATCCAGCGCCATAATAATGCGGTAGAATCCAGCGCTGGATCGGATACGACGCGTCCTTATCAACAATACGGCGCCGGATTGAGAATACGTCACGCCGTATTTAAACCAAACCAAAACTACTAGGAGCTCTACATTGAGTGTCTATGGACGGTGTATTGACACCATGGACTAATTGCCTATAGCACAAATAGGCAACAGTGGGAGAATGTTGCCTCAAGTTTACAGGCCCACCTTAGATCCCGTATAATGTACATTTCCAAGGGCCTCGTTGGTTCGTTTCTTCAAAGTTAACTCTAGAAGTTCTCCTGCCTAAGGATGCTAATAGAGAGTTCCTAGTAAGTTTGGTTCAGCTTAAATACGGCGTGAAGTATTCTCAATCTGGCGCCATATTGTGATAAGAACACGCCTATCCGATCCAGCGCCATAATAATGCGGTAGAATCCAGCGCTGGATCAGATACGGCATATCCTTATCGGCGCCGGATTGAGAATACGTCAAGTTGTATTTAAGCCGAACCAAAACTACTAGGAGCTCTCTATTGTGTGTCTATGGATGGTGTATTGACACCGTGGATCGTCATGGATGCTATAGCACAAATAGGCAACAGTGGGAGAATGTTGCCTCAAGTTTACAGGCCCACCTTAGGTCCCGGATAATGTACTTTTCCAAGGGCCACGTTGGTTCTTTTCTTCAAAGTTAACTCCAGAAGTTCTCCTGCCTAAGGATGCTAATAGAGAGTTCCTAGTAAGTTTGGTTCGGCTTAAATACGGCGTGAGGTATTCTCAATCTGGCGCCATATTGTGATAAGAACACGCCAATCCGATCCAGCGCCATAATAATGCGGTAGAATCCAGCGCTGGATCGGATACGACGCGTCCTTATAAACAATACGGCGCCGGATTGAGAATACCTCACGCCGTATTTAAACCAAACCAAAACTACTAGGAGCTCTCTATTGTGTGTCTATGGATGGTGTATTGACACCGTGGATCGTAATGGATGCTATAGCACAAATAGGCAACAGTGGGAGAATGTTGCCTCAAGTTTACAGGTCCACCTTAGGTCCCCGATAATGTACTTTTCCAAGGGCCACGTTGGTTCGTTTCTTCAAAGTTAACTCTAGAAGTTCTCCTGCCTAAGGATGCTAATAGAGAGTTCCTAGTAAGTTTGGTTCAGCTTAAATACGACGTGACGTATTCTCAATCTGGCGCCATATTGTGATAAGAACACGCCAATCCGATCCAGCGCCATAATAATGCGGTAGAATCCAGCGCTGGATCGGATACGACGCGTCCTTATAAACAATACGGCGCCGGATTGAGAATACGTCACGCCGTATTTAAACCAAACCAAAACTACTAGGAGCTCTCTATTGTGTGTCTATGGATGGTGTATTGACACCGTGGATCGTAATGGATGCTATAGCACAAATAGGCAACAGTGGGAGAATGTTGCCTCAAGTTTACAGGTCCACCTTAGGTCCCCGATAATGTACTTTTCCAAGGGCCACGTTGGTTCGTTTCTTCAAAGTTAACTCTAGAAGTTCTCCTGCCTAAGGATGCTAATAGAGAGTTCCTAGTAAGTTTGGTTCAGCTTAAATACGACGTGACGTATTCTCAATCTGGCGCCATATTGTGATAAGAACACGCCAATCCGATCCAGCGCCATAATAATGCGGTAGAATCCAGCGCTGGATCGGATACGACGCGTCCTTATAAACAATACGGCGCCGGATTGAGAATACCTCACGCCGTATTTAAACCAAACCAAAACTACTAGGAGCTCTCTATTGTGTGTCTATGGATGGTGTATTGACACCGTGGATCGTAATGGATGCTATAGCACAAATAGGCAACAGTGGGAGAATGTTGCCTCAAGTTTACAGGCCCACCTTAGATCCCGGATAATGTACATTTCCAAGGGCCTCGTTGGTTCGTTTCTTCAAAGTTAACTCTAGAAGTTCTCCTGCCTAAGGATGCTAATAGAGAGTTCCTAGTAAGTTTGGTTCAGCTTAAATACGACGTGACGTATTCTCAATCTGGCGCCATATTGTGATAAGAACACGCCAATCCGATCCAGCGCCATAATAATGCGGTAGAATCCAGCGCTGGATCGGATACGACGCGTCCTTATAAACAATACGGCGCCGGATTGAGAATACCTCACGCCGTATTTAAACCAAACCAAAACTACTAGGAGCTCTCTATTGTGTGTCTATGGATGGTGTATTGACACTGTGGATCGTAATGGATGCTATAGCACAAATAGGCAACAGTGGGAGAATGTTGCCTCAAGTTTACAGGCCCACCTTAGATCCCGGATAATGTACATTTCCAAGGGCCTCGTTGGTTCGTTTCTTCAAAGTTAACTCTAGAAGTTCTCCTGCCTAAGGATGCTAATAGAGAGTTCCTAGTAAGTTTGGTTCAGCTTAAATACGACGTGACGTATTCTCAATCTGGCGCCATATTGTGATAAGAACACGCCAATCCAATCCAGCGCCATAATAATGCGGTAGAATCCAGCGCTGGATCGGATACGACGCGTCCTTATAAACAATACGGCGCCGGATTGAGAATACCTCACGCCGTATTTAAACCAAACCAAAACTACTAGGAGCTCTCTATTGTGTGTCTATGGATGGTGTATTGACACTGTGGATCGTAATGGATGCTATAGCACAAATAGGCAACAGTGGGAGAATGTTGCCTCAAGTTTACAGGCCCACCTTAGATCCCGGATAATGTACATTTCCAAGGGCCTCGTTGGTTCGTTTCTTCAAAGTTAACTCTAGAAGTTCTCCTGCCTAAGGATGCTAATAGAGAGTTCCTAGTAAGTTTGGTTCAGCTTAAATATGACGTGACGTATTCTCAATCTGGCGCCATATTGTGATAAGAACACGCCAATCCAATCCAGCGCCATAATAATGCGGTAGAATCCAGCGCTGGATCGGATACGACGCGTCCTTATAAACAATACGGCGCCGGATTGAGAATACCTCACGCCGTATTTAAACCAAACCAAAACTACTAGGAGCTCTCTATTGTGTGTCTATGGATGGTGTATTGACACCGTGGATCGTCATGGATGCTATAGCACAAATAGGCAACAGTGGGAGAATGTTGCCTCAAGTTTACAGGCCCACCTTAGGTCCCGGATAATGTACATTTCCAAGGGCCTCGTTGGTTCGTTTCTTCAAAGTTAACTCTAGAAGTTCTCCTGCCTAAGGATGCTAATAGAGAGTTCCTAGTAAGTTTGGTTCAGCTTAAATACGACGTGACGTATTCTCAATCTGGCGCCATATTGTGATAAGAACACGCCTATCCGATCCAGCGCCATAATAATGCGGTAGAATCCAGCGCTGGATCAGATACGGCATATCCTTATCGGCGCCGGATTGAGAATACGTCAAGTTGTATTTAAGCCGAACCAAAACTACTAGGAGCTCTCTATTGTGTGTCTATGGATGGTGTATTGACACCGTGGATCGTCATGGATGCTATAGCACAAATAGGCAACAGTGGGAGAATGTTGCCTCAAGTTTACAGGCCCACCTTAGGTCCCGGATAATGTACATTTCCAAGGGCCTCGTTGGTTCGTTTCTTCAAAGTTAACTCTAGAAGTTCTCCTGCCTAAGGATGCTAATAGAGAGTTCCTAGTAAGTTTGGTTCAGCTTAAATACGACGTGACGTATTCTCAATCTGGCGCCATATTGTGATAAGAACACGCCTATCCGATCCAGCGCCATAATAATGCGGTAGAATCCAGCGCTGGATCAGATACGGCATATCCTTATCGGCGCCGGATTGAGAATACGTCAAGTTGTATTTAAGCCGAACCAAAACTACTAGGAGCTCTCTATTGTGTGTCTATGGATGGTGTATTGACACCGTGGATCGTCATGGATGCTATAGCACAAATAGGCAACAGTGGGAGAATGTTGCCTCAAGTTTACAGGCCCACCTTAGGTCCCGGATAATGTACTTTTCCAAGGGCCACGTTGGTTCGTTTCTTCAAAGTTAACTCTAGAAGTTCTCCTGCCTAAGGATGCTAATAGAGAGTTCCTAGTAAGTTTGGTTCGGCTTAAATACGACGTGACGTATTCTCAATCTGGCGCCATATTGTGATAAGAACACGCCAATCCGATCCAGCGCCATAATAATGCGGTAGAATCCAGCGCTGGATCGGATACGACGCGTCCTTATAAACAATACGGCGCCGGATTGAGAATACCTCACGCCGTATTTAAACCAAACCAAAACTACTAGGAGCTCTCTATTGTGTGTCTATGGATGGTGTATTGACACTGTGGATCGTAATGGATGCTATAGCACAAATAGGCAACAGTGGGAGAATGTTGCCTCAAGTTTACAGGCCCACCTTAGATCCCGGATAATGTACATTTCCAAGGGCCTCGTTGGTTCGTTTCTTCAAAGTTAACTCTAGAAGTTCTCCTGCCTAAGGATGCTAATAGAGAGTTCCTAGTAAGTTTGGTTCAGCTTAAATACGACGTGACGTATTCTCAATCTGGCGCCATATTGTGATAAGAACACGCCAATCCAATCCAGCGCCATAATAATGCGGTAGAATCCAGCGCTGGATCGGATACGACGCGTCCTTATAAACAATACGGCGCCGGATTGAGAATACCTCACGCCGTATTTAAACCAAACCAAAACTACTAGGAGCTCTCTATTGTGTGTCTATGGATGGTGTATTGACACTGTGGATCGTAATGGATGCTATAGCACAAATAGGCAACAGTGGGAGAATGTTGCCTCAAGTTTACAGGCCCACCTTAGATCCCGGATAATGTACATTTCCAAGGGCCTCGTTGGTTCGTTTCTTCAAAGTTAACTCTAGAAGTTCTCCTGCCTAAGGATGCTAATAGAGAGTTCCTAGTAAGTTTGGTTCAGCTTAAATATGACGTGACGTATTCTCAATCTGGCGCCATATTGTGATAAGAACACGCCAATCCAATCCAGCGCCATAATAATGCGGTAGAATCCAGCGCTGGATCGGATACGACGCGTCCTTATAAACAATACGGCGCCGGATTGAGAATACCTCACGCCGTATTTAAACCAAACCAAAACTACTAGGAGCTCTCTATTGTGTGTCTATGGATGGTGTATTGACACCGTGGATCGTCATGGATGCTATAGCACAAATAGGCAACAGTGGGAGAATGTTGCCTCAAGTTTACAGGCCCACCTTAGGTCCCGGATAATGTACATTTCCAAGGGCCTCGTTGGTTCGTTTCTTCAAAGTTAACTCTAGAAGTTCTCCTGCCTAAGGATGCTAATAGAGAGTTCCTAGTAAGTTTGGTTCAGCTTAAATACGACGTGACGTATTCTCAATCTGGCGCCATATTGTGATAAGAACACGCCAATCCAATCCAGCGCCATAATAATGCGGTAGAATCCAGCGCTGGATCGGATACGACGCGTCCTTATAAACAATACGGCGCCGGATTGAGAATACCTCACGCCGTATTTAAACCAAACCAAAACTACTAGGAGCTCTCTATTGTGTGTCTATGGATGGTGTATTGACACTGTGGATCGTAATGGATGCTATAGCACAAATAGGCAACAGTGGGAGAATGTTGCCTCAAGTTTACAGGCCCACCTTAGATCCCGGATAATGTACATTTCCAAGGGCCTCGTTGGTTCGTTTCTTCAAAGTTAACTCTAGAAGTTCTCCTGCCTAAGGATGCTAATAGAGAGTTCCTAGTAAGTTTGGTTCAGCTTAAATACGACGTGACGTATTCTCAATCTGGCGCCATATTGTGATAAGAACACGCCAATCCAATCCAGCGCCATAATAATGCGGTAGAATCCAGCGCTGGATCGGATACGACGCGTCCTTATAAACAATACGGCGCCGGATTGAGAATACCTCACGCCGTATTTAAACCAAACCAAAACTACTAGGAGCTCTCTATTGTGTGTCTATGGATGGTGTATTGACACCGTGGATCGTCATGGATGCTATAGCACAAATAGGCAACAGTGGGAGAATGTTGCCTCAAGTTTACAGGCCCACCTTAGGTCCCGGATAATGTACATTTCCAAGGGCCTCGTTGGTTCGTTTCTTCAAAGTTAACTCTAGAAGTTCTCCTGCCCCCTCAACAACACCCGTCACTGTCTTGCTATAACTCTGAGCTATCAGAGATACCAGGGCATCCAGTTGCTTTTTCACGTCTGATTGAGATGCTTACTGATTAAATCACACATATTTCGTGGAATGTTGAAAAATACTTGTTTCTTTTCTTTCAGGTAGAATATATACGATATACATGGACTCAGCGGATATGATACTCCTCTCTAACTTCATACTCTCAACTTTTATGAGCGGAGCCATAGCTCTGACGGCTTACATTCTGCAAAGCAAGAGCAAAACTAAAGAAGCTTGAAAACATTCGAAGTTCAACATATTTCGGCGCTTCCATCCAATCAGTTTTATATTTTATTACATTATTGTTAACCGTTAAAAAAAGCTTTAAAATCGATGCGGATTCAAAATACTCAGTTTTCGAAGTCGGGAGAATAACAAACATCACTTATTTGAAAATGAATGCCTTGATATAAGAAATAACGCTAGAAGGGGAAAATCGGGGGGTTTTAAGGAGGAAAAGTAAAAAATACTTGGAGAAATGGTGAACGTACAGTCAGCTGGTTTCCATGAACAGTTTCCTGCAGACTGGATCTTCGAGTACGTTCAAATGTTTCGGGATTTGATCCATTCTTCTGAAAGGCGAGGATTTCTCTGGGCGAGGAATCTTGTAACACTGACGGCACACGGCCATGTACTTGTCCGCTCCTCCGATCACTTCGATCTGCAAAAAAAACATAAGTAAATGAATGTGTGGGGGATTCAATGGGGAAATTTTGACAAATAAAGACAACGTTAAAGCTTTAATAGGTATATATTGTAAAAATGACATAATGAGCTAAAAACGCTGTTAAATAGCGAGTCCTTAGTAGATAAACATGTGCTTAGTCATTTAAATTGAAATCAGTCTGCCCATATTCTAAAACATACCTACAAATAAACTTTCTTGACCCTACTCTGGAAATTTTCCGTCTTTCCTCATTCAAGCTAAAATAATTTCTTATACATAATAATTATGTAATAGATAATCAATGTTATCTACATTACTTAATGTTCAAAATATTGGTACCTTAATAAAATATTGGTACCTTAATCGATTAATGAATCCATTCAAAACCAACAATTATTGTTGGTTTTGAATGGATTCATTAATCGATATTTACTTCAAATTCTTTCCTACGAACAACGCATGTAACGTTACATTCAATACGACTGGTCTCTCTATTGGTGGTTTCGTCAAGAATTAATGATCGGTTATTATGAATAGCGAACTGAGAAAAAGCTATGAGCGCAGATACGTGAGTGTCGGCCATCATTGACCAGTCATCTCATGCTTAGTCCGGCACCCTAGAAACATTTGTTTAGTGTTCCGATTTCCTCCTTGTACATTTATTTAACAAGTAAAACAAAGGTATTTGGTAGCTCGAGCTGACCAGACAGAAAAAAAAAAATTCTTGACCTTTAAATGGTGAAGAATGGCGTCCACATTAAATGTGGAAATTTTCTCTCACCTACCCTAGCTCTGTATATAAGCTAAGCTCGAAGAACCGCCATAACTATCCTACTCCGCAAACTTGACTTGATTAAACTCTTTCCCTCAACTTACAATCATTTAACGGTTCTGGGCCGGGTGGTCATGCTAACCTCCACACCCACACCTACATTATTAACGGTTCTGTGCCAGTTAGATCTACCCTCTCCCATACCTATGTAGTTTAAGGGGGTCTCAGTTGGTCGCTGTTCGTTCCTCGTTCCGAGTCAGTATTTCCCAAAATTTCAGGAGCTCAAACTTTAATTATATTGGACTACGTTAGCTCCATGTCACACAAATTCCGGGGTCCATGAGGCGGGCCGAGTCAATGTCACGCAAACACCTCTCACAAAAGGTTCAAGAATATCTGCTCCTGTTCTTTTGTTCTCAGTTACCGCTCTTTGGATGGATGAACTGCTTTTGAGACGAACGGTTCAATCCAGACCTGAATTGGTCGAGGTTGACGGCCATGAGCAGTTATCAGAGACATCTCATCATCGCGCGCTTCGCAAAAAAATTTCTCTGCCACAGTGAACCAACGCGTTTTTTTTCTCCGCGTTCAACGTATTAAAAGTTGTACCAAAGTTTGAAATATTCAAGGATTTTCGAAATTCATTAGTGCATCAGTCTGGGGAATTGAAAAAAATAAACGATTGCCGCTGGAATCACCAAAATGGAACAATAATTGCCACAGAAATAT
Organism: Apolygus lucorum; assembly: GCA_009739505.2. Taxonomy (NCBI): domain Eukaryota; kingdom Metazoa; phylum Arthropoda; class Insecta; order Hemiptera; family Miridae; genus Apolygus; species Apolygus lucorum. The sequence continues at coordinate 19,020,124 of CM019171.2, forward strand.
GGGAAAAACCAAACTGAATAAACAGTGTTTTCCATAATTCTCTGGCAATTATTGTTAGATTTTGATGATTCCAGCGGCAATCTTTTAAGGTGGCCATTCACTAGTGCCCCATCCAGCCAAATGGCGCTCCAAAGTGGTTGTGTGAATGGGAAAACCCACCACGATTCCAATGGAGCAGTTGTCTGGGTCGGATATCCGGGCCATCCAAAATCCACCGCCACGCCATTTGGAGTGCTAGTGAATGGCCAGCTTTAGTTTTTCAATTCCCTAGACTGATGCACTAATGAATTTCGAAAATCCATGAATAGTTCAAAATTTAGGTACAACTTTTAACCTGAGCCTCTGCAATTTAGGTAAATACTGACCTGGAACGAGGAATGAACGGTGACCGACTGAGACTTGGTTCTGGGTCAAGCTCCGTTTTAATTATTTCTATAATTTGTCCCACCGGAGTAAGTTCTAAAGAAGAATGGAGTCTACCTTGAGCCTTGTGCCCCTCAGTAGGTCTATAAAACTTTTAGGGAACCATTCAAAGTCAATCCTTGATGATTTCAAATGGGATGAAAACTCCGGAAGCCTGTGCTGGGGCTACTGATGTTTTGGTTGCAGCAAAACCCATCTAAATCCCTTTCTGCACAACCCCTGACCACTTCATCAAATTGAATGAAAACACCAGAAAGTTTTTTTTGCATGGAACATGCTTTAGTCTTGATTTAACTGTCAAAAAGTGTTACGTTTTTTGGGAACGGTAACTAGGAACAGTGTTGAGTCACGAAATTTTGCTTAGTCCTTGATACAGAACAGGACTCTCATGCAGGGTTCTCACAGGGCATGAAGACGAAGGCGTCCCACGCTTTCGATCTCGCGGTCGTGAGCTTTCCTGGAGTGGGGGGGGGGGGATAGAATCAGTCGTGGGTCGTGGACAGTTCACACGATCACGACTCAGTTTATTATCCCTTGAAGCCAAAATGGACGAGGCACTTGTCGAAGATTGAGCGTTATTAAGTTCGCTTTTAAGTGGTATATTGGCCGATAAATTGAGGATGAAGAAATGGAAGAAGAAGCGTTATTGGGTCCGGAAGTGGATTCTCGAAAGAAGAAATCTGGGGGCACACTATTTGGCAGAACTTGAGCTGAAACACTACCCTGCAGATTTAAAAAATTTCCTGCGAATCACTGCAGATCAGTTTGATTTTCTCCTAAAATGCGTTTCCTTCCTCCCGACATCACTAGACTCAACACAACAGTCACTAGTAGCGGAATAACCGCGTGGTGTCCCCCACTTCTCACTCCCAACCAGGCGTGACTTCGCCTGAGAATCAAACACGTTTGACTGTCCACGATTCGGATGACGTCAGAGGCAAACTCACGACCAGTCGTTCAGACGGAGGCAATTCCACGAGTCGAGCCCCACGCTAGCGTGCCACAGCCCGTGAGAACCCCCCTTAAGGATCGTGTCACGTGGTGTAACCTGTGGGAACATGCTTTAGCCATCAGCTAACTGGGCCAAAAACGTGACGAAACCGTGAAAAGAAAGTAGCGCGGGATTTTGTAATGATTGTAACTTACAACCAACCCGTTTCTAGGGAAATTCATCGGTCTAGGTGGCCCCACGAAGCTGAAATTTCACAGGGAGTCTCTCTGAGACACCAGAATTCGAATTGGAAACTATACTCTTCCTGACAAACTAAATTCAGTTTAGGAGGATTGGTCAGTGAAAGGAAACAGCAAACAAACAAAACACGGCTGAAGCATTTTCCATGATTCTTGAATTTTAGCTAAAGGCTCTAAGCATTCCGTAAGAGGGCCGAGTATTTTTTTTTTTTTTTTTATTTTTTTTTTTACACGACTAGGCATAGAACTACCTTAGAGTGGTCAATGATGATTGACATTCGATGTAAGGCGGCAGATTCGTTTATTCGAAGCATATCAATAGCCTTTGACGTCACGCGAAAACCATCTAAACCTTTGTGAAAATAACGTAGTTGTTAGTAACTGTGTTATGTCTTAAGTATATGTTACTTTGTATTTATCTACTTTAGTTAATTCTTGTATCCAAGAATTTCTACCTACAATTAATTTGTTTCAGTAAAATTGAATTATAAACAAAGGCAGCTTGGCTAATGTGAACTTAAAGACAAAAGTAATACTCAACTGTCCCTCCACAAGTTGGTCCATCATCAATAAAATTACAACATTGATGCCTTCAGATTCCGAAAATGTTGGAAAAAACAATTAAAATCCGTCTATATATGAAATGTTCAATGCTCTACTAAGCAAAAATCAGTCATCAGTATTGTTGTGTGCCAAAAATAGCGTTTATTGGTGAAATATTTGAGGCGAGCCACTTAGTTATACTTCACGAAGAAGATTTTATCGTAAGGATGTCACTTTAAAATGTCTAGAATTTTTTTGCACTATTCAAATTATTGCGCATGTAAGAGAATTCGTGATTCTCAAGTTTTATTGGCTACACTCCTGTTACAATTCAGAACAGACGCAATCCAATCATGTTTTTATACACTTCATTGCACTTGAAAAATTATTACCCATCGGTATTGTAATACAAATGTCTGTATTATGGAAAACAATGCATAATCAAAATTTGATTCCATTCAAACAAGGTATTCAATTCTTTGAGTGGAGAGCTCTTGTCAAGGTCATAAAAACTGATACTCGTAGGGCTGTAAAGTGGAGTCATCTAATGGTGAGGAAAGTAAAAAGTTGGACTTGGACATATGAACTACCACCAAGAGCTCTCCACGCTATCTACACTCAACAACTAAATTTACTAACCGAAGCTATACTGGTCTCAGAATGGCAATGAGCGTTACCTACATTTTTTTAAAAATTTTCATACAAGAAAGTTGAAGATGAGTGATAAACCCTGTGGCTTTCCCGTGCTTAATTCATAATCATATTTACTGACGAATAATTCGATAATTCCAGTTAGTTATCGACACAAAGAACGAGTTGGATGCAAAATTTTCGGACACAAGGGAAATGCTCATACTAATGAATAACTCTAATGCCGCGAGTACACGAGGCCAGTAGGCAGTCCAGCTGACTGGCGCCAGTGGCTGGCTTTGTGTAAACACCTCTGGCGTCCAATGACATGCCAGTCCAGTGGAGAAAAGTCGCGCTGTCCTCACGAGTAGGTTTCAGGCCAGTCCAGTTTCCCCCACCCCAGAAAATCTGAGCTGGCACGACTCACTGGACTAGTGTGAATCACATTTTCGGGACCAGTCCAGTTGAATGTATAAACAAACAGCAATGACGAAGTGGATTGCTGTTTGATTGTTGTCAATCCAGTTCGTCATTGCTCTTTGTTTATAGTGCCTAATTCTTGTTTTTATTTTGTATTTACTTGTTCATTGTTGAAATAGTGAAGTGAGAAGCCTACAGAGATAATGAATGTTTGTGGAACTGATTCGATCCATAGTTGGTTCCATGTTTGATTCTACTGGCTAGTGGCTACGTCTGAACGATTTTTTGACTGGCTACGTCAACACAGGTACTGGCGCCAGTCAACTGGCTTCCAATTCAAGCCAGTTCGCTGGCGCCAGTCAGCTGGACTGCCTACTGGCTTCGTAATTACACGAAGCGCCCTAACTGAATTCCAACTGGACTCTTCAACACAAACATCTAAACCGCATCAGCAGCATTAGTTCATGTACCCTCCACTTGGGCGCCAATGGTTACCATTAGGAGAATAAGTTAGATTCATGAGAAATTACCTCCAATGGTTAGAAGTCTTCTTAAACTCAGCTGATGTTTGTATTCAACACGTCAAAATTCACCCTTTGCAATTGTATGCACAAAATGAACATCAACTAATTATGACGATCAATTATGAGAACCATCGGGTCTTAAAGGAAGAGAGGAAGCCGTTGGCTGAGACATTGAGCTACATGTGTGAAGAGCTCATTGTTAGACTGCTACCAAGCCAGCAACGGGTATTGGAAAGGGTGCAACGCCATTCCCGAAGGCTCAAGTGTCACTCTCAACAACAGATGGCCTGGATCTGTCACCAGCACAATGCAGGGTTGCCCTGGCCCTACCTTATGGTTTTGGAGCACATTTGGATTTGAATTACTCACTCAACTGCTAGATGGAAGGCCTCGTAAAAAGGGGACATGACGAAGTTAGGGACGAGTGCGCGAAGCTGGCAGGTCTTGCATGGGGAAGTGCAACGTTGAAACCAGTGTTGCTAGAGTCCAGTGAGAGAAGCTAATTAGTAGCTGACATCAAGGTCGCTACCGCACGTTCCGGTGTTACATTTGGTCGGTTCTGCTCTACGGCGTTGAGACGTGGACAATGAAGATTGCCTCGGTAAATTGTCTGGAGGCATTTGAGATGTGGTGCCTTCGCAGGATGTTCATGATCTCTAGGGTCCAGAGAGTGTGGAACACTGAGGTGTTGCGCCGAGCGGGCCTTGAAGATCGCCAGCTCTTCAAGGACGTGAAAAGGCGCAAGATAGGGTACCTCAGTCACGTCTTCAGAGGAGATCGCTACGCCTTCCAGCGGCTGGTTTTGGAAGGAAAAATAGAGGGGAGACGTGGGATCGGCCGCAAACAACTCTCGTGGCTTCGGGACATCAGGAGGTGGACAGGCGTCCACGACTTCACCACTCTCAAGGCTGGGGCTATTGAGAGGACGCTGCATGCTGTGTAGAAGAAGGATTGGTCGCCAACGGATGGACACATCTACGGCACCCACAGAAGAAGATCAAGGTCCATGGAGCTTGGGAAAGTTCAAGGCCAGTGTTTTTCGAAGCACAGTGTCAATGCCGCCTCATACCTTTCCCAAACGTGGGACTCCAAAGCATAGACAGCTGCTAAACAAAAGCACGAAATGCATGACAGATGAGCCGAACACAGGTCATTCACAACACTCATCTGTTCCTGTGAGGGCGCCCTTCATTGGGAGTATGCAGTTTTCTTGAAGAGGATGGCTTGCACTAAAGCCGAAAATGGAGCAGGCCCTACTACCATGTGTTAGGTTAGGTGAAGGTCCGAACCCAGGTGTTGATAATCAGAACTATGTCCCTTTGACTGACAGGAACGAGGAAGACTCTCCGATCCCTGGGTCTGGAAGATGGTGAAATTGAACTCCACATAGAAGAGTGCAACAAAAAACAAGGAAACAAACATCGAAATCCTTTCTCAATCTAGCAATACAGACTGGAAAAAGAGCGTGTCTCACTGAAATTATTAAAAAATTAATTAATTTGGGCTCTGCAACTAGAGAAGACTGACGACAGGACATGTGAGATGAGCTCAGGTATTTGATAAAGCTCGAAATAATGATTGTGAAGCAGCAGATTCAAGGGAAAAGCAGAATCTAACCCTAGCGGAGGACAGATGAACTACTGCTGCCAGTGAGGTTTAGACGTTCGTTTCTTCAACTTGTAGACATCACAGGCTGTCCTCAACACTACCAAATACAAAACTGGAGATAGATAAAACTCCAAAAGAACTGACATCAAATTGTTCAACTTTTAATGTAAACAGTATTCCTCATTCTTCATCATTTTTGTTTGACCGATGAAACATACAATAATTGTATTAATTGTATTATTAATTATTAATAGTGACAAATTCTAACTAAGCAACTTAAAGCCTTAAATATCCTTCCTATTAGCATAGTAGCGTTAGTTAAATCAGAATTCCCGAAAACATGCAATAATTAGACATTTATGAAAATGTCGATTTCATATATCTGTTGTAAGCTACACCAGCTAATTCACACATCACTCTTTTAATATTGAAAGACATTAGCGTAAGGTATTTAATGTAACACATCTTTCATCCACGAAACCTAAAATGTTATGGATTGTTGAGTCATTTTAATGTTTAAAATATATCTTAATTTAAAAAAACATTTAAATAATTATTTACATACTTCGGATTCGTCCACGATCCTTTTGCTGAATGAGGCTTTGTCACCGCACGACATACAGACGGCAGACAATTTTTCTACCGAGTGAGCCAAGGGCACCAGCTGGAGAATGTTGTCGAACCCCGTTCGCAGGTATGTGGCATCTAGACCTGCCACAATGATCACTTTTCCTTGGTTAATTTGCTTCTGGCAAAAAGGGAGCAAATCTGGAAACTTCAAATAAAACATATTGTTAAGTAATGCATGCATTTCATGGGACGTCTCATTGGATAAGCATTAGGTCATTGGATAAGAAGCGGCATGGGAGCCTCGAATTTGAATAGCATTTTAAAATCCATGTTCTACAACACCCAGCATGCGAATTCGATTCCCCCCCTCCAAAATCACCACCACCACTGCAAATGGTGCCAGTCTGGCACCAAAGCGGTCATACGTCACAAAGTTGAACTTTCATCTGTTAGGGTAGTTCACATCTGTATTCATGGTAAAACACACAAAAAAACCACGAAACACGTGGTTTCTGATGCACCATGGTGGCACCACTGATTTGTTTCACGATGGCACAAAGAATAATTCAATTAATGTTGCCTTGGTAAAGGAAGACAAATGATGGCAGTTGACAATAAAAAACTAGGTGCTTCACGTCTCACCAGGACTCCCCCCCCCCCAGGTGCTATCTACTTAACCCACTAGTGGGAGTTATGCTGAATGTGACATTAGTCGCAGGTATTAAGGCAGGTAATAGAGAGTTCCTAGTGGGTTTGTTTCGGCTTAGATACGGTGTGATGTATTACACACACACTCTCAATCTGGCGCTGTATCCGATCCGGCGCCATAATATTACGGCAGAATACGTCACTCGGAGGCAATCCAGCGTGCCGTATTGAAAACATGGCGGACGATCCAGTTCCGGTGGCGCCGTATCTAAGCCAAAACGACCCTACTAGGAACTCTCTATTAAGTCAAGCGGTACCACACATATATTTTCAATCATTTCTCACTATTTTTGGTTATTAAAATCTATGTTCAATGAATAGGAAGGATAGGAAAGGTAGATAATATTATGGGAAATGTAGACAAGGAAATACACGTTTGCGCTTGCGCAGTGGCTAATATCAGTCTGCAGGCTTTTGTTTTCATAGGGGACCATATTAACTCCAATTCGCGTACTCTCTGAAAATTTCATCGAAATTGGATGGAAAATGTAGAAGTTATTGGTGTTACCGGAATTCGGGACTGCATACCACACTTTCACTTTCACACCTTAAACTAATGAGTAATAGTGGCATGAACCATTTATGAAGGGGGTTTGCTCTAGGATTACCATTTGAAGTCACCGACAACAAACCAAGATTTACCATCCTGCTTCAGACTTAAGACAGGTGCGGTATGGAGTACTGCAGCGCCCACTAAAGGTGGCCATTCACTAGCGCTCCATCCAGCCAAATGGCGTGCTGGCGCGCCAAAGTGGTTGTGTGGATGGGAAAAACCACCACGATTCCAATGGAGCAGTTGGCTGGGTCGGATATCCGGGCCGGCCAAAATCCGCCGCGCCGCGCCAGGATTCACCATTCACTGTCACGCCACACGCTCCAAACTGTGGAACTTTGTGCAAAACTGTGAACCTAAAAACGCTGCAAATTATTACAAAAAGGTTTATCACTTTTCTCTATGGATCACTCGCCTGCAAAGAACACAGCTTTGCAATTGTCACTACCTATCAACCATATTTTCGCTTCACAATAAAGTTTATTTTGAAGAAATAAAGTCTTCACATTCAATTAGAAGAAATAGGGAGTTATGGGTGCCTTCATCAGGAAATTTAATTACTGGTTGCTAAGGATGCAAAAGTGAGTACAATTATTCGAGAAACGAATTATTCACGCACGTGTTTCTGATTTATCGTAAGTCCAACCCTTAGGTTTTCATGGGGAGCGAACGGTTGATCCGACAGAGCTCTGGGTGGTCTCATTCGATTCTAAAAATTCTACACTATTTTAAATTTTCGAAAAAACAAAACCTTTATCTCGAAAGTCTTTTTACTTGGGCGTTTTGAACATTTCAGCCCTTATTTGTCAACCCTCAGAAGGGATTGACATCAGCCAAACGTTTCGGGTTACAACTAGACTCCAAATGGAACCCCTATATCAAATTTCATGAAAATCGGTAACAAAATCTTCATTACAGCCACACTTTTATTAGTTTTTTGGTTTCTACGTACCTTGGAACGTAAACTAACAAATTTTGAGGGAGGGTTAAAAAAAAATTTCTTGGTCGTTTCCAAAGGTTTACTATTTGCTTCATTTAAGGCTCATCATAGTTCATCCCTGTTGCTAAAAATCTCAGGGTAGCCACGAGCCTATCTTGAGATAATAAATTTCCTCATGGGTGTATCTTTCTTTTGAACCAGTGGAGATATCAAACGAAGTTGGGGATGGTATGACTCCTCATCCATCCTCAAATAATTTTTCCAGGTTCGAGAACTAGGTCATTCAACAAGTTCACATTAGTGAATTGGTTTCTTTTGAGAAGCCATTGTTTCACCCATTTACTTATGGGTTTTCTCTTCTTGATGTAGAGAAAAACCGCTGAGTAGTACAGGAGAGTATCGTTGTCCATGATAACACAACACTTAAGGGTCAGATCAGCACTGTTGGCACGGCGTGGCGTTGATGGTGAATGGCTAAGCAAATCTCCGAGGATTTCTCACCGCTCCATTTGGCGCGGCGAACAACTCACCACGCCATTTGGAGCGGTAGTGAATGGCCACCTTCAATGAGTTAAAGCCTACTGCGTAAATTATAAAAACATGAAACATGTTTTAGCCAAATTTAGTGCAGAGCCATCAGTCGTAGGTAGGTATAATACGAAAGTTATATTATCTCTAGCACATAAATATCAAAAATGCATTGAAAAGCTCAGTGCTTAATGCCCCAAAATCCTGAGTCTGCACCAAAAAGGCGAGTGGCTGTCCCGCATCCCCCTTCCACCTGACACTCCTGCGTCACCCTCCAGCGTAACGTTTTTTGGGTAGATACCCTAAGGCCAATACAAGTCCCATGTTAAAATGTACCGTTATAAGTTGAAAGGTCAGTCACAAGGTGGGTTCACAAGCGTCTGACTCTGCGACTCTTTCCGTTTCTTTCTGACATCCCGTTTGGGTGTTCACTGGCGTCCATTTTCCAACGGACATTTCATTGCGTTATTACGACCCCCACCTCCCTCCTTCAACCGCCCACCACCCACTTCTACCACTCTCCAACTCTTTCCATCAAATATATAATTTTTCGGATGCAGACAGTCCCTCCCAAAAGTGCCTCTCCAACAATATTACCCCCTCTCTCTCCGACTCTTTACGTCTGTTCTTGGCCAATCAGCGGGCAGAACGCAGTCAGAAATGCAGAGTCGGACGCTTTTGAACCCACCTTCAGCCAAAACTGGCAGCTGGATTGTCAACGTTTCGTTAAGATCTCTGTGAAAAGGTTCCACAGGCACGTTAGTGGCGCACAAAAACTCTCTAATGAGCACGGTTATGCGTTAGAGCATTTGATTGGCTTCGCCTCGATGCGTACAAAAATATGAATTTTTAGATCACGACAGTCCACTCCAAAAGTACTCGGGCGGCTGAACGCGACCAATCAAACACCTGAACGAATAACCCTACCCATGTGAACCCAGCTCAACTATTCTAAACTTTTTATTGAATTTCTTTAGAAGTACTCACAAACTGTCCCTCGTCGATTCCGATTATTTCGGATTCTTCAGCGAATTGACACACATTCTCGAGGAAAGCAGTCTTCGCGGCATTCATGGCCAAACCACTGTGCGTGACGACCATTTTGTCCGAGTATCTCACGTCTTTGGAGTAGCGGATCAACAGGCATTTGTAATTGCACAGTTGATACCGTCTGATCCGGCGAAGCAATTCAGATGTTTTCCCAGAAAACATTGGTCCAAAAATTAGCTGCACAGAAAAAAAGAAGACAGTTGAGTGAGAAACTGTGGACGAAATGAAGTCCTCAACATGAAATGAAAAACCTTGAATTTGACTCGGTAAAGGTATACAAAGAAAACTGACTTCTAACTTGAAAAATAGTGAGTACAAGTAGTTTTACAAAATTTTTGTATAAAAAAAGCTGTGAAAACTGTCCTTTAGCTCCTGTCAATTTGGAAATCACATTCAGCTTTCGACTGTGTGGGCTATTAGCTGCATCTGCGGTCATTTAAGCTACATAGATCCCCCATGAAGTTGCCGATCCTCCTTGAAGTGGCCTTCACAGGAGTTTTACACTGATTCCACATCTAGTGGAAGAATATTCCACATCTAAAGTAGAATACCTGAGAAGACACAAATATTCCAAGTTTACTAGCAAGTAGACGCTTATCTGTATTTACTTACGTGCAGTTTTCCGTTGTTGTGAGGTAACAATCTGTCGGTCATTTTGTTGAAAAAGCGGACGGAAAAAAATGAAATTCAACGTGAAATGGGTGACGAATAATAGACGATGAGCGACAAATTCCCGAACAGCGATGAGCAAAGCCGATTGTTTGAAGAAAACGCTTTTGAGTTGTTTTCTTATCACAATGTTCCCGCCAAATGCGGTTATCATCTGTTTTGAGCTTGTAGGCGAGAGGCTCATTTTTTGCTAATTATCAATATTCAGTCTAAGCACCATTGGAATAATTTATGGAATTCAACTGTTTAATAAAAATGTACCTAAAAAGTTATGAAAGCTATGACAACAAGCTAACAAACCTTATGGAGCCAACAGCCTGTGAATACAATACAGAATACAACAAACCAACTTTCTGATAACTTATCGATGTTTCCGATAACTTATCAGTGATAAGACGATAAGAAATCAGTTTGTTCTGCTCATCTTATCTCAGTTTGGTATCAGATTCTGCTCTTGGTTTGTACCTAATTTTATTCTAACATAAGCAGTGGTTTGTATTTTAGTTTCAAAAACTAATTCAAGAATGGGAGGAGGAACCGAAGTACTACAAAACCTGAATCCTCGTTTATTCGTCAAATGTGTCGATCGTGCAGTAACCGAAGATGATTGGAATGAGAATGTAACGGACGAATTCGATTCGAGAGAAGTTTTTGGTGAGTTGCTTATTCACATTGGGTGGCACGTTATGTACTTAACCTCCATAAAAAGTACCTAATTTAATTTGTTAATTCGTGCTGTTGATTTCAGATTTGATCAGGCACATCAATGACCCTGAACACCCACTAACTCTGGAAGAATTGAACGTAGTCGACGTCAACAGGATAACAGTAAGTTCTAAGTTGATCACTTCGGTTTTCTCCTTGAAATGAAAATTGGATCGTAATGTTGTCGCTGTAGGCTATTGTCGAGAGAGGTCGTTGTTTATTGAATGAATACTTACCCGGACTTACTGGCATCGGTAGGTCTCAACGAGGCGTTTCCATGCTGAAATGCAAATAATCCTGTATAATGAAGAATTGTAGATAATAGAGAGTTCCTAGTAGGGTCGACCCGGTGCGCCGGAACCGGATCGTCCGCCATGTTTTCAATACGGCGCGCCGGATTGCCTCCTAGTGACGTATTCGACCGTAACAATACGGCGCCGTATTGGATATGGCGTGTTCTTATCACAATCCGGCGCCGGATTGAGAGCATGGAAGAAGTAAATCTTCCATGTTGAGAGTGTGTGTGTAATACGTCACACCGTATCAAAAACCACTAGGAACTCTCTAATGAGACATTTAAAGAAAAGCGGGAATGGGGTAGCTTCTACTCTTACTACCTAATCCTGTCGCGTTTCCTCCCCGTTAAGTCGTCTAAAGTATTCTGTGATGTAACTGATTGAAAAATTTGTTGTTGTAAGGAGGAATAAAGTCCATATTAGAGAGTTTTTGGTGCCAAAATTTGACGGGCCCCATTAGGAGGAGACTAGCGCGAGCAACAGAGGATGCTACCAAGTTGAAGGAGGAAGCCCGTTGACTTTGGACAGGGGGGGAAGGGAGGCGCTCGTGACAGTGGGCCTCTAGGAACGGGTGACTGTAGGGAGGCAAATTCATCGGCACCCGCGAACTCCGAGCTTTGTGAAGAGGTTCCACGGGCCCTGTTAGTGGTTGCCAAAAACTCTCTATTATCAGATTTTTAATGTATTGTCACACCTTGTAGTTATCTGGATGAAAATCATCCGCTGGAATAAAAATGTTCCTTAATCAATCCATTAGCTCAGAAAGACGCTAGTGTTCGGTACCTACGGATGACTCAAAAGTAGTAAAAATAGTAACCTTTTATTATTATCCAATAGGAAAAACGTTCCCGCAAAGCCTGGATAATTTACATTTGTAACTAAAAACTATTTATATTTAATGTAAAATCCCTGTTGGGGGTTGTAAAAACTTCTTAACTTTCGAGTAAAACAGTATGAAAGGAAGAGTAAAAGAAACTGTTATGATGGCGTGTCGTCGTGTGAAGGCGAATGGCTTCACGTCGGTTTGTCGGTTTATATTGGTCCCTACTCAACGAAGGTGAAGGAAGGGACAGCACTTTCTGTCCGGCGCGGGTTACCACCTACTGCATGCAGGAGTGCTTAAGGACTTCAGCTCAGCTACATACCTCGGCGCGATTGCTCGCCGACCGGAGGGAGGCAGCACATTTACCTAGGCCTTGTTGGGGGCAGACAACTTCTAGGTGAAATGGGAGCAGAGGCCGGCATGATGAGCTTATCGCCTACCGAGACCTCCGAGGAACCCCGGGCTTCCAATAGAAGGCGAGGTAGAGCGAGAAATAATCAAGTAGACTTTTCGAAGACGAATGCATGCAGGGGAAGCCCTGAGTCCTCCTTTTATATTGGTTAAACAAGGTAAGGGGAGAGTGGAGGAAGGTGACGTCAAGTGACGTATTTGTCCCCCATACCTCACCTTACCTACCTGGCATGATGAGTCACTCAGGGTTTCCCTTGTCCTTTATTGGAGAACTAACATAGCTAAGAGTATGAGTCACTACAGAAACATTTAGGAGAAATGACGAGGTGGAGAATAATAGTGGAGGAATAAGTGAAAACAGAGGAGGATAATGAGGAAGAGGAACTTTGATATGAGATGCAATGAAGGAAGAACGTAGTGATGCGTTGAAAAAGTTTGTTGGAGAATATTCAAAGAGTGAGGAGAGACTTGAGGGCAGACGGTTCCCACCCAGCTCTTGCTCCCGCCACACGTATCGAATTACTGAAGGCTGGGTTGCAAGTCGAGGGGGTAAACCACCAGTCTAAATCTCATGAAGATACCTAGGGAACTTGCCCTTCTATTGGGCAATCTGAAGAATGAATCTGTTGAATCGCATGAACAGACGCTGTGACTGGAAAAAATCACTATCTAGTCCAGAAATTATATCTGATATCTGATGCACCCATTGGATGCCACTTCCAATTAGATACTGCGATGTATCTGCTAAAATGATTGCTCTAAATGTAATTCGCTTATGTTGTATCTCGTGGACAATCATGAGAACATAATTGTGAATTGCTTGCAAATGTGATTCACAACCCTGTTTCTGGTCACCTCGTAGGCAAGTGTTGAGAACATGATTGTGAATAGCTTGCAATTTGCCTGCTCAGATGTGATTCACAATCCTGTTTCTGGTCTCTCGTGGGCAAGTATTGAGAACATGATTGTGAATTGCTTGCAATTTGCCTGCTCAAATGTGATTCACAACCCTGTTTCTGGTTTCTCGTAAGCAAGTGTTGAGAACATGATTGTGAATTGCTTGCAATTTGCCTGCTCAAATGTGATTCACAACCCTGTTTCTGGTCTCTCGTAGGCAAGTGTTGAGAACATGATTGTGAATTGCCTGAGATTTAGCAGCTCAAATGTGATTCACAACCCTGTTTCTGGTCTCTCGTGGGCAAGTGTTGAGAACATGATTGTGAATTGCTTGCAATTCAACCCTGTTTCTGGTCTGTCGTGGGCAAGTGTTGAGAACATGATTGTGAATTGCTTGCAATTCAACCCTGTTTCTGGTCTCTCGTGGGCAAGTGTTGAGAACATGATTGTGAATTGCTTGCAATTTGCCTGCTCAAATGTGATTCACAACCCTGTTTCTGGTCTCTCGTAGGCAAGTGTTGAGAACATGATTGTGAATTGCCTGAGATTTAGCAGCTCAAATGTGATTCACAACCCTGTTTCTGGTCTGTCGTGGGCAAGTGTTGAGAACATGATTGTGAATTGCCTGAGATTTACCTGCTCTAATGTGATTCATAATCCTGTTTCTGGTCTCTCGTGGGTAAGTTCTGATAACATGATTGTGAATTGCTTGCAAATTAGATTCACAACCATGTTTCTTGTCTCTCGTGGGCAAGCGATCAGAACATTATTCTGAATTTTGATTCCTCTAAATCTCGTATCTCGCTACCTTGTTTCTGGTCTCGTATGGGCATGTGATCGTAACATGACTGTGAATTGCTTGCAAGATCAGGTCTACCAAAGTTTATATCATGGATTACCTGGTGTGATGCTGATGTGGTCTGATGCTAGTAGACCAAAGCGTATCAAAAATGAACTCCTAACAGTTCAGTAAGAACGAGATAGCCTTGAATCATGATGATGGCATGATATAGCATCAACCTAACGTGATGCTGATATGTATTGAACGCGCTTGCCAAACTTCCCGCAAAGTAATGAAGGGGATGCAATTTGGGCGCTCAAAATTAACAACAAAAAAAGAAATGTTTGAAAATTAATACGCTTGAGTTTAATCACTGCTTGAGTTTAATCAGACCATCCCGGCCGAGAGACGCAGAGGACGGAACTTCTATGAAACTTTTCTTGAAGGTTTAATTTGCCAATTTGAATAATTACTAGCGAAATATTACGGAAATAAAAGTGACTTTACGGGGTGACAGATTGAGAGGCGGTTCTAAGTTGGACTGACTGCCTGGTCGCTGAGAGATACGTCTGCCTCTACTGGATCGCAGCTCTCCCAGGACAAACACCAAAAGCCATAATATAAACAATGGCCAAAACATCTATTATTAGATTATATTAATAACATTATGCTGATAATAATTCGATTATATTGATGCAAACTACTAGTTTCCTTCGGTTTTGGGGATGGATCTCCTTGAAGAGTTGCTGAGTCTATCCTGCTGAGACCAGGCGTTGCTAAGTGGAGATGGAAATCCATACCGAAGTATAGTGAGACAAAGAATCAGTTCAACGTTCGAGTGGTCAGTGCAGGGCTGAGGTGGAGGGTCTTTTGGTACTTCTTGTTAGATTGCCGTCAATGACTGCTCAGAGGGTTATAATCTATGATGTGCCATATTGTAGGCTATCTACTTCTACTGAGTAGCCAGGAAGTACTGCTGCCAATGTTATAATGGGGTTGAGCATGGGTTGGAAAAACTTTATATTGTTATTTTTAATCTAAACTAGACCCCACTCTGAGAATTTTGACACCAACCGCGACCTTCTAGCGTAAGAAGACCTTTTTCTATGATTTTTCAAAGTTTCGAATGTTTATGACGTCACAGTGGCCTGGGGGGTTCCGCCCAGGCAGGAGGGGTGCGTGATGTCATAAACATTCAAAACTTTGAAAAATCATAGAAAAAGATCTGCTCATTCAAAAAGAGAACGGCTGGTGTCAAAATTCTCAGGATGAGGTCTACTTTCGATTAAAAATTAAAAAAAAAAAAAAATTAGGCGCACCCCCCATTGTCAAAGATACGTCATCCATATTGTGCAACAGTAGCGCTTCCTTGATTTGGGGACCTACTGTAATAGACTTATCCAAATTCGAAAAAATAATGATTAATTACCTAATCAGCCACTGGCCCTACATCAACTAGTTTGAGTGTAACAATAAATCCCACTGTACCAAGTTGAATTGATGTGTTGTTTTCCAGGTTGACAACGAGAAAAACAAAATCGACATCCTGTACACCCCAACAATCCCTCACTGCAGCTTGGCGACACTCATAGGACTCACAATCAAAGTCCAGCTCCTTCGCAACATCCCCCCGCGATTCAAGATACAAGTGAAAATCACTCCTGGAACGCACGTTTCCGAAGCCGCCATCAACAAGCAGATGGCCGACAAAGAACGTGTGTCTGCTGCCATGGAAAACATCGACCTTATTCAAACAATCAATAAGTCTTTGATAGAAGTTGAAAACCATTACAAATGAATTTTCACCATCTCATCTAAATGTATGGTTATTATAGGTTCTGACTTCATGATTCTCATTGGTGGATTTACTGATTGGTTTCAAAATAAGAAACGTTTTGTTTTTGGATCGGAGTTTCCTATTTTCATTATACCATCAATATAATCTCCTGTAGGAAAATCGACTCAGTTGGAGAACAACATAACCCACACTGCTGGACTAGGCGGTATCCATAGAGGAAGTGGCAACTCCCGCTCGGCGCGCTGGTGGTAAAAGTAGTTTCTCGTACGTCTAATAGAGTGCTCTGATTAAAATTACCTTGGAGAGATCACGTCAACTATTTACGAGTGCCAACGTTTTACATTTTTTCTGTTGGTCGGTCCGACTCTGCGTTTTTTGGGTCTTTTTTGTAAAAGAAAAAGGGGTCTTTTCGACATTATCTCATTTCAGACTGAAGACATATTATCCAACTCAACAACATAATTAATTATTGTTGAAAATTATCAATAACACTTGAAAAAAGTTGATGTGATCTCTTCAAGGTAATTTTAATCAACTCTATTGGACGTACGAGACACTACTTTTACCATCAGAGCACCTAGCGGGAGTTTTCACCTCCCCTATGGATACTGCTTAGTCACTGTTGGTGCCTAAATGGCTCTGCTGATGCTTCACGATTTAAGGTTTGTCCAGAAAAGCAGTTCCAACTAGATCACAAACGTCTAAATCACTCCGGCAGCATTAGTCCATCTTTCCTCTGCTAGGGATAGTAAAGAATTTTTCCCTTGAATCAGCTGCATCGCATTATCTCAAGTTTTACCAGATTCATGGCGCAATTCGCCAAATCCTATTGGTTTTTTTAACGTATTATAGAAGTTGTACCTATTTATTTTCTTGAATAAAACTACTTTTCTTCTTCTCAAGCTTTACCAAAATAGGTAGGTAACTGAGCTTATCTCATATGATTCAAAGGAAAAACGCTTTATTATCTCTAGCGGAGGATACGTGAACTAATGCTGCAGGTGTGGGTTAGACGCTCGTAACCAGATCAGAACCGAACCAGAACTGAAAAGGGGAGGGGGATAGAGATGTCCAGCACTTAACTTTAGTTCCAACTCCTGTTGTCTGGACGGTTTCAGACTAGTTTGGAACCCCGCTCAAAATGCCGTCCTTTTCATTCCAATTTCTTCTTTTTTTGATCTTGCGGCATCTTTCAAAATCAAATCTGACTACACCGTTCGAAAGAGCATTAAATTTCTCACATGGTGAGCTCTTAAGGTCAGAAAAACTGTACCTACATTAGGATAGTTTTTCTATCTCAAACTTGAAAATTTGTCAATTTCTGTTTCTTCTCTGTTCTGTTTTTTGTTTGTTATTTTCTGTTTCTGTTTTTTTTTTCAAATATTTTGGTGATGTTTTCTTGCAAAACCTCGGTCTTCTTCAGAGACCCTTAAAAGCCTATAACATGTTCCATTCCATCAGCTTTCTGATGGTATCAGATTTTTGGCGTATTATTTGATGCTATATTTGTTCACTTCTAAGTCAGACGAAAAATAGGGGTTGTGATTTGTGGCCCACAAATGACGTCACCCCCTTCCTCTCATGAAATGGTTTGAACTCCTCGAGCAGTTGTCATGATGAAGAACCGCGTAGACACAATTAATTTGTTCCATGTTACTTTTGTAATTTATTGAATATATTGTCAAGTACACATTAAATGTTGACTTCTGGTTACTTTGCCTTTATGTGATCCCTTCCTAATGGACACTACTACCGTTACCACAGTTCCGACTCATAATATTATGATATTAAGGGGGTCTCAGCCGGTCGCCGTTCCTTTCTCGTTGGGGGTTGATCTAATCTCATACGAACCGGCGCTCGGTAGCCCCTTCACCGCCCTCCCCGTCGGAAGGAGCTAAATGCCACCCACCACCCCCAGGCTTCTCATAGGTGGTCAGTTTTTATCAACAATTATCCAGGAAATAATCATACAATTCCCAAGGTTCTTGTGGCATTCTTCTTATTTTCAAGCTTTTATGTTTCACCTGTCCCGTTGTCTGTCATTAATCAAATCTTTCAAGTTAAATTTGATTCACTTCCTGGTATCCTATAGAGCTGAAATTTTGCATGCACGTATAAATCGGGTGACAATGCAATATTATTCACTTTCTGAGACCATCTTCCAAACATTCATAGGGGACCATCCTCCATTTCATTATAATGGACACACTTCAATTCATAGGAAACCGTTGTTGAATCATCAAAAATTAACTTCCCTCGACCGGGGATCTCCTATCATTCCGATTCTGAATCGGAGCTCCTACCACATGAGCTAAGGAAGGAAATGGACAGAAATGCGAAGAGGTCGCTGATCACACCATCTCCCCCCCCCCCCCCCCCCCGTTAGGAAATCTTAGGTACTCCGTTACCTTGTCAGGGTGGCTGCTTTGGCCGGCGTTTTACAACCCAGTGAGAACGCGTATATTTGACTGGCTTTTGAGTTTTTTGTTATTGTTCCTTATTGACAGGGCGGGGGATCTGCTGACCTCAACGTTTGTCCAAATAGGCAGTGGCTCGACTCGTGTCTTGGAAGGGAGTTGTTTTGATGACCCAATCTTAATCAATTATTGTTTCTCTGAGAAATGCTGAGGAGACCATTCGAGTCCGGTACGACTGCGCCACAGTTGAATCATCAAAAATTAACTTCCCTCGACCTGGGATCGATCTCCTATCGTTCCAATTCTGAATCGGAGCTCCTACCACATGAGCTAAGGAAGTGAATGGACAGAAATGCGGAGAGGTCCCTGATCACAACACCGTCTTCCAATTCATAAAAGGCATCCTCCAATTCATAAGTAACCATCTTCCAATTCAAAAACTTTTTAGTCGTAGATTAAAAATTAAAGAAAAAACCCCTTTTTTAAAAACAAGTTTTTATTTTTTGTTAATAAAATGAACTAAAAAGTTGAAAATAAATTACTTCTAATAAGAAATATAACTTTATAAAGATAAAATTTTATAACATTCCCAATTTTATATAAACGCGTGTAAAATTTAGCATCTCCTTTTTCCTCTTGCTATCTCAATGCAACAGGCTTTTATTTGTCGGCGGGGACACCGGTAGGTGTATTGGACGGCAATCCCAGTGTTTGAAAATGGCGCCACTGATTATTCAATGCAGCCTCGATGCATCGAACGGTTGCGACGTGTTCGGAAATAGCTATCAACATGAGGGCACAATCGAGACAAGGCTGTCGATAGGTTCCACAAAGTGACTCATGTAACCCTGGTAATGAGAATAATCATCATGCGGATCACAAAATATGCGAGGTACGGGGATAGGATCACTTTGAGAATGACCAACGAAATTAAAGGTGACATTCTGATTTGGTTGCAACTCACCCAGATGCAGGTTAGCGTACTGCTGCTCTCGACTGTATTCCACTCTCCCAACTTCATCCTGTGGGTAGTCGTAGTCTCGTTCGTATTCCATTCCCACTGCACAAAGGTATGTCTTTTCACGGATTGTCAGAAAATGTTGCCGAGAATTTGGGCTAGGCTCGCGGGTTCCTGATCCCACTTCTGATGTCGCCGCCTCTACTCATCTCCCACTCGCCTTGTCTCGATTGTGCCCTCATATCAATAGCTATTTCCAAACACGTCGCAACCTTTCGATGCATCTAGGCTGCATCGAATACTCGGTGGCGCCATATTCAAATGCTGGGATCGCCTTCCAATACACCTACCGGTGTCCCCGCCGACATATTAGAGAGTTCCTAAACTGCATCTTGCTTAACGGCGAACGTTACAGGCATCGCCGTTATGAATCTGTCTAGGGCGAGTCAAATCGGATGCTAACCCTAGATGAACGTTAGCGAAAATAACGGCGATGTTGAACAATTTTACGGCGATGACAAAAGTGACACGAAAGTTAAAGAGACAGGAATTTCTGGCTTCGCCGTTAGATCCTCAGTTCTCTACTGTTGACTGCCTTCGTTTTTCAAGTTCGTTGTTCGCTCTTTCAAGTACATCTTGTCAAGGTGTTTGTTCGAGATGGATCATTTTATGAATTTGTACGTTGCGGGTCTACTTTCCGCTGAAGATATGATCACCGTGCTGGAGACGAACGTCGAAAACGTTCCACGAAGACGGCGGCTCTCGGAGTACGGGCGTTTCTCACTGCCAAGTCTATCTTACTACAAGGTAAGGAATCGTATTGTTATTTACTGTGATAGGTACTCACACATAGCCTACCGACTTATTGGTATTTTCAACTACTTTGAGTGAGAAGAGAATAGCAAAATCCCTAATTGTGTGCGGTATAAATTTTGTTCCAGATTCCGGGAAACGAGTACCTACCTACTAACGAACATTTCGGAGTTCCTGATGTCTTTTCAGAACAAAATATATTTATTTCACTCAACCCAATATCTATTCAAAATTGATGAATCGCTATTTTACTCATGTAAAGTTTCATGTACCTAACTTAAAAGACTGAATGAACATTATAATATTATTGTATTCAATAAAACGTAAGATTTAATATAACCTAAGTTATTTCTACCTTCACATTCATATTTCAATATCAAGTCAATTTCATGTTACAATTTTCATCTATCTCGTCATACGTCATCTAACTATGTCGATTACGGATATTAAAAGAATCATAAATTCGTGGTAAATAGTTTTTCAGGTAAAAGAAGGTAAGTTGGTATAAAATACAACTATCAGCGTGATTATTTGAGCAAAAATGATCAATTTTAGGGTTTTTCTTAATTTTTGGAAGTTTTTATGCAGATAGGTACACATTTTATAGAATAATTAAAAATTAACTACCTATTTTTTAACTCAACTATTTTAATTTGAAGGTACCTAACAATTTCCGAAAATGATGACATAATTATTTTTTATTGTTTTAATCTCACTTACTGTCACATGGACATCATCATTCAATATTGATATAAAAAATTCTGTTGATAATTTGCTGGGTTGTCAAAAACTCAATTCCATTGGAAATACTTTCTACACTAGGTTTAATAAAGTGCTACGTAGTTATATTAATTAATATTAATAATAATATCAATTAATATAATTAATTAATAAAAAATCAGTTCGAAAAATAATAAAACGTCAAAAAACCACTCATTATGACGATCGGATATTATTTTTTAAATATTTACCAGAAATTATATACGTATGTATCAATTTTATCTCACAATCATTTAATTAACAAAACTAATAACCCACAATACGGAAAAAATGAACACAGCTACTCGGAAACTGAAATATGACTTCGGATAGGTTAGAAAATAAAGAGCGTTCTAAGCTCCTTTTTTCATAAAGACAAGCTACCAAGGTACGTTTAATTTCACACCTAACTCCCCACTGACATGCATCATCAGATTCTGTTAACAGAGTACAAAAATATCTACAATTTACTTGTAATTTTACTAACACTGAATGTTGTCGTTGTTACTCGCTTCGATCTGCCTTACAATCGGGAACATGAGGTGAGGTGAGGCTTTGTTTTGAAATTGATGTTGGTGGTTGCAAAACTGTTATCCGCATGTCAGGTTCACTCTGCTCTAACGGCGGCCGTTAGTCACATCGACGTTAGCAAGATCGCCGTAAGTTAGCGGCCAGAACGTTCGCCGTTATGTGCTCGGACGTTATTTGATCGCCGTAATTTTCTGCGCATGCGCAGAAGGTGATCTACGGTCGCCGTTAGCTTCGCCGTTATGCCAAAATCATCTTTAGGAACTCTCTATTTATAAAATTGCGAATATTATAAAGTGTTACATTTCTTATTAGATGTAATTTATTTTTAACTTTTTAGTTCATTTTATTAACAAACAATAAAAGCTTGTTTTTAAAAAAGAAAATTTTTTTAAAAGAAAGTTAAAAAAAAAAATTTTCTACACCCATGCACTTGTTTAATTTTAACAGTAATTAATTTATTCCTAAATTTGAAATGTTCAAGGATTTTTGAAATTCATTAGTGTATCTACTTAGGGAACCGAAAAACTAATCAATTGCCGCAGGAATCATCAAAATAGAACTATAATTGCCAGAGAAAAGCGGGAAACCCGTTTATTCACTGACTGAGACCCCACAGTGAAGTGCGCCACACGATGAGATTTGAAGGAGGAGAAATCAGCAGAGCCATTCTACAATGTTTCGGTTTAATCCATCCAATTGGAGCGCTGGGCATTGCTTAGTCAATCACGCAAGTTCAAGTATTATAATAATTTTCAGGTATTCTATGCGCGATTTCTCAACGCTCAGAGTTCTGGACTATACAAATTGTACAACACGAAAAAAAACTCTTTACAAAACAACTAATCGATGCCTAACATTACGGGTATATGTACAGACAGGCCACGGGATCGGGGGAACTAGTCTCTCTTTTTGAGTTGTATGCTCGAAAGGTTTCTGGGTGGTCGCGGTTGCGTCGGGTCGAATTTGTATGTCTTCTTGATGGCTCCACGACCTGCCCTCATGAAATTGGCGTTGTCCAATCTTTCTCGTTCATCGAGCTCTCGAGAAATTTTTATGTTCGTCCACGCTGTTGAATAAAAATGGAATTTCAAGTTCTAGTAATCACATTCGGAGTATAAATTGCAATAGATAGGAACAAATGAAAGTACATTGAATAATGGACCTAAACAAACACGTGGGTTTCATCTACAGGGTGCGACACCAATGTTCCTGCCATAGCCTAGGGATTGATTCTACAACTAATTTGTGACTTTTTTTGTCTCTTGCCTTTTTTTCTAACCCCCTTAAAATCCGACTTTTTTCACTTTTGAGATTTTTTCGTGTTTTAGACCTTCTATCATTAAAATGTTAACAACTCCTTCAATTTACCAGAAACACTCAAATTTGACGATACCGTTAAAAATAGCGTTAAATTTCCTATCTCCCTGATGGAGAACCAAAGTTTTTTTAAATAGGCGAAACGGGTGAAAAATGAATCTGAAGACATAAAATTGTCAAATCTTAAAAATCTCAACTTTTTTTAACCGCTCACAAGTCCCTGCTTTCCAGCGTGTAAATGCTTGCCTGTGGGCCTAAAAGTTGACCCAAAAGCTCAGCTTTCCAACGGTATGGTCAGAATTGTTTTCAATGTTTTTATTAGTGGAGAAAACCGCGCTTGAATGAGAAAAAAACCGTGATTTATTTTCAACGAAATCGACGGTTTGAAGGAAAAGTCTCCTTCGCCGCCGCCCCTCTTACTCTCCATCCAACCCCAAACCCTCCCAAACCATCGATTTCGTTGAAAATAAATCAGGTTTTTTCTCATCCAAGCGCGGTTTTCTCCACTAATAAAAATATCGATACATAGGGGTATTTCGGTGGGTTGGAAATTCAGGTTTTTAACCTCAAATTTGGCACCCTTGAAAACCTATATACTCCAACTTTTAGCCCAATGGTACTATAACACGTGGTAGACAAATTAATTAAAGAGATCACACGTTTGAAAAAAAGGCGGGCCGCCCTAAATGCACACACACTACACCGCGCGCATGTGTGAGTAGTATTTTGTAGTATCCAAGAGGTCTTCCAAGGTTTCATCTTTTCTCTGCGCATGGATACTTTTTTCAGAGTTTTGGCTACCTACGTCACGATTGGCTAGCTACATCACACCATTCAAGTCTTCAACTTTCCTTAGCTTCTCTGATTTTTTAAAAACATTACCGTTATTCCTGAGCCATACTCTTTTGGAAAAAAAATAGTAATAATAATAATAATAATAAAATTGACTGAAATACCCCATTTTCACTATACCGTTAGAAAGCTTAGCTTTTGGGCCAACTTTTAGGCTTACAGGCAAGCATTTACACGCTGGAAAGCAGGGACTTGTGAGCGGTTGAAAAAGTTGAGATTTTCAAGATTTGACAATTTTTCCTTTTCAAGTTCATTTTTCACCCGTTTCGCTTATTTAAGGAACTTTGGTTCTCCATCAGGGAGTTAGGAAATTCCAATCTTTCCAATGGTATCGTCAAATTTGAGTTTATCTAGTAAATTGAAGGAGTTATAAACATTTTAATGAGAAAAGGTCGGAAACATGAAAAAAATCTTGAAGTGAAAAATGTATACAGTACACCTATGGCAGGAACATAGGTGTTACACCCTGTATACTCGAGCCTTACATTGGTAGATGAATAATACTTCAAAATAAATTCAAATTTTGGTCCATTAGAAGCTTTCAAACAACAGAAACATTACATACTAACAAAAATGAGAGCTTGAAGTTTTTCTACTAGGCATGTCAAGAAAGTAAGTTTACTCGATTATCGTAGGCTTCAAAAAATAATAGTGGATACGTTAGTACATTAGTTATGTAAGTTACGAGTATTTTTTGATTGTCGCCATTTCTCTCAATGTAGGTGGTTTGGGGGGGGGATTGAAGTTTTAAGCCTGCCTGGTAGAACTCTGCCGCCACTTCCTACGTCCACTTGGCGAAATTTACTGTACATGTAAGTTATCTTTAAGAAGTGAGTAGTCGCCATTTTTCTTGATGCAAGTGGTTAGAGGGGGGAGGTGGGTTTCGTCCACTTGACGACCTTCCCCATCATCTACAATGGCCAATTTGCCTGTAAAATAATTAAGTCCCCTCAAACTTACATTCTTTCATTCCACCAATGAAGCCCTTTTCCTTGATCGGAAGAGCCTTTTTGTCGAATTTTATAATGCGATCAATCTTGAAGTAATCTCGAACTGTAGGGATTCGAAGGATGGCGACTTGGAAGAGGGAGATGAAATTAGTTGAGCACCAATACACCAACACGCCCTGGAAAAGTTGATTTTGTATTTACACCACACATCAAAATAGGCAAAACACTCTTTATCATCAATAATACGTAGTCTGTCAACGAAAATGATCTAATTTTTTCACTTCTCAGGTAGTTAAGAAACGTCAAACAGCATCTAGCAAGAAAAGTGTAGTTAAGAAGGGCCAATTTTTTTTCTTAGAATTCTAGATTAAACTTGAAAATAACAGATTATAGAGAGGTTTGTTCCAGCTGCATAAATCTGTCTTGAAAAGGTCAGATGGACTCTGAGGAGGGGGGGGGGGTTGAGAGACTTTCAGCTGAAGGTATGAAAAAGTAAAATATTAGTCAAAACGAGTAGAATTGGAGAAGTATGGTAAACGATTTGCTAGAAAAGTGACAAGTGCGAAGAACAAATAAAGCTAGTCTTGATGACTCACACCAGAGTGCACTGCCGTCGCATCCCAATCAGGACAAACCCCATTGTTATGTTTGCCTGTTGTCGAGTGAACCTTCTCGGAGATGACCTTCTCGATGCGGCGTTTGTGTTTTCTATAACCCCCACTCAACGAAGACAGACAAGTCCATAAGCTAGTGACTTGCACTGTCGCACTGGTGGCTTATTAGCCCTAACCAACGTGCGGAGTGCATGGAACATAGGCTAGCCTGGCAACCCCGGCGTTTCAATCAGAAACTGACCGTCAGGAGGCGGGAGATTTACCTAGTGAGCCTGGTACTTTGAGGAGAAGGTAGAGAGTGAAATGAATAAGACGGTTGACTGAACTAGATTGGCATAAGGGAGCATCCCTGGGCGGGCTTATATACTCGTATAGTTTCCTCGGGGGAGAGAGAGGTGGAAGGGTGACGTCATGTTGATGTGTTTCCCCGTACCTCGTCTCCTTTGGTGGGTGATGACTCACTCAGGGATCCTCCTGTTCGCTTCTTTATTTAAGAACTAATTACTAGTTGATAAGTGGGTCATAACACCCATGATAGGTAACCTGTCTATCTAATCAATAGAGCGACTTACCGCAGGGAAATTCATCGTAAATGGGAAGATAATTATGGGCATTGCTCTGAGAAAGTACTTGGCCATTCCCATATTCGACGAATTCAATCTGCCCATGTCTGTTCCCACCTGAAAAAAAATCGTATTTCTTTAGTCTAGTTACGGTGTAGTAAGCGGAGAGTTCCTAATGCAATCAAGCCTTGAGATACCACTCTGTTTCGCCTTCTGCGCATGCACAGTAGGTACCACTGATCGTATCGGATGCCACCATTTATCTGTTGGATCGATACCACTCCTTATCTCAATATGGATGAATTGCATCTTGGAGATGGTACTGCTGTATTAGGTATCTACATAGCCGACCATGATACATGCATATATTATATAATTTTAGTTTCAATTACCTCCACTGTCAACGCAAGTGTAGCGCTGGTAATCAAAGGGAGAAGGTAAAATTGATCAGGTTGTGTGAGATCCAGGAACCACCAAAGTCCTCCCTCTCGAAAACTTTCAACCGGAGCATTGGCCATTCCTCTAATTCCCATGAACATCGAGACGAAGAAAGGTGCCTGAAAAACGTAACGATAAATTAGTTTTTAAGTAATATGAGAGTCTCACCCCCAGCAATCCTTGTCAGGTTTCAGCGCTACCTCCTGGCACTTCAACGAACTACCATTCCTGATTACCATAACGACCATTCTAAAGATTGTCTC
This sequence comes from Apolygus lucorum, assembly GCA_009739505.2. Lineage (NCBI taxonomy): Eukaryota > Metazoa > Arthropoda > Insecta > Hemiptera > Miridae > Apolygus > Apolygus lucorum. The sequence goes on from CM019171.2 coordinate 19,046,667, forward strand.
AAACTCGATTTCGTTTCTCATATTTCTATAACATGAACCAGTGACGATTTTGGAGATCAGCTTTGAAATTGAATGACTGGGCACGTTTTGCAACATTAAAACACACTTGGCGTCATTTTCACGTCCATAACTGTTCAGAGAGAAAACAATAAGAGAAACATCGTGTGTGTTGGGCCTTTCTTGAATTGAAGTTGGTAGGTTGAGGGAGGATTTAGTGCGGCTTTATCCTTATACTTTTAGAATTAGTAACCTGCTGTAAATTTATTTTTAAGTGCTGAACTGTTACTCTTCTACAGTGTCCTGATGATGCTAGTTAGCGAAAGTGCACTCGACAGAATTAAAAGTATAAGGATAAAGCCGCAGTACATCCTTCCTCAACTTACCAACTTCAATAAGAGAAACGAAAACGATTACGAGACAACAATCGTTAGAAGTAGTTAGTTATGGTAATCAGGAATGGTACTTCGTTGAAGTGGCGGGAGGTAGCGCTCAAACCCCACAAGGATTGTTGGGGCTAGACTCTCATTTAAGTAACGTTTAGAGATGATCACCTAGTCAGTGTTGGGCAAAAATTAGCTACAGCTAACAGCAAAATAAGCTACGATTTAGGCAGAGCTAACAACTAAATATTTGGATGACAACTAATAGCTAATAGAGAAATTTTTAAAGTAAAAAATGGTATTTTTTAGTAATACCTCATGTTGTATTATTACAAAAAAATTACTTTTATTTAAAACTGTTTTTTTGTTGTTTTGTTTGCAACTTGTTCGCTTTTTGTAGATTTTTGTTGATTTGTGACCTGTCACATGGAATAAGTATTAGGAACAGTCACTCTCTAGGAGGATCTGTGCAGCTTGCTTAAGTACCGCCACCTCTGGAAGCGTAAATGAACTATTAGCTTACATGGCTGAACGCAGGAGTGCGTGAACTACGGGGCAGGGTAGAACGCAGACAAAAAAAAAAGAGAAGAAGCAATAATACTAACTCTTTTTCACAATACGATTCTACCTATTGAGTAGTTTATCTACATTATTAGACTTCATCTTCTCTCATTTAGTTTCTATATGATGTTAGTTTCGCTATTTTTTCACATATCATTATGACATGCATAACAATGTACTGTGGATTTGATCACGTCCGAGAAGTGTGGGTTTGAAGTGGCGTAGCTGTGAAAACTCATTTAAATGTTATACTAGGTACGTTGAAAGCCACTATGTTTTTCCTGTGTGTTCCTCCTTCCGATTAGAGCAGTGGTTCCCAAACTGGGGGGCGCGCCCCCCTGGGGGGGCGTGGAGAAAGTCCAGGGGGGGCGTGACACCCAAATGAAATAAATAAAAAGAATTACAAAAATAATTTCCTCAGATTTTTGAAATAAAGTCTTTCTAAGTTTTCAAAATTGTTTTTGTAATGTTTCAATTTCCAAGTTTTTTTACCAATTTCCACGCTTCCACATAAAGAATATTCACTTGACATAATGGTCAAGTGTTTGTAAAAAATTAAAGCCATTGTTTGAAATAAAACAGATCAAAACACAAGAGTTCGATATTCTCAAAACCGTCCCCCTCAATAGCAGTTACTGTCAGACGCAACGGGTGTGTGTACCGATACCTCCTTAAATTCCTTAAATTGAAAATGTATCTGTATTACAATGTTAAATTTTGTATCAGTAATTATATTCGTTTTTTTTTCATGTAATACTTGTTTTAATTTTCACCATAGGTACAATTATTGAATCTTTCTATTCTGCCTTACCGCATTCAACAGTGATCGAAAAATCTACCTTCCACACCGTATCAAGTAGGCACATACTTGTACAAGTAGGAGTTGGTATGTACGGCACCGTGGAAATAGGGTATTGCAAAATGGAAAGCTGATATGTGTAGGGGGGCGTGGGGGGTCTCCAAATAACCAGAGGGGGGCGTGGTACAAAAAAGTTTGGGAACCCCTGGATTAGAGGATCTACCTCTAACTAGACCTTCCGAATTAGACATAATTACCTAGTAATAACGAACAATAATCGGTTTCTTTGTCAATAAGATCTAACTGCTTGGTTCAGGTTACCTACATTAACATGAAAAAACCCGCATTTTCAACAAAGTAGGTGACTATAAAAAAAAGGTACCTATTTCAGTTCTAGGTACCTTACATTTTTTTGCAACAAGCGAACTGAAAAGAAAAACACGCTCGACTATTTCTTTTGGCCAATTAAACTACTAACTATTAAACTTAAAAAAATTAAATTAAATTAAGTTAAATATATATAATTAAGTTAAATATTACATTAACTATTAAACTATTTCTTTTGTGTTTGGATATTTTATCATACAAAATTTTGGATTGATTCCTTTTTGAGCCAAGTATTATATTATTTACAAGATTTATGTCTCATTATCGGTAGAACTGGTTGAGGACAACTTGAACTATACTATTTTTTCGGAATTAAGGAAGTTAGCGTGGCTTTAGGGCGCTGGAACTTCTCACTTGGTAAATGGGGTCTCGTGTTCAACGTTGCCCGCATTAATTTGACATTTCGGTCACAAGGGCGTCTACAACTCTATCTATCGGCGTTCCCTGATACTATTTTCGAGATGCTTCATTTAAGCTTCACCATAGCGCAGCACTAGTAGAGGATTTTTTCCAGCACACTTTTTAACATTGAGTGACTCTTCCTAATACTTCTTCCAAGCCTGTCATCTCTTTAAAACAGTTCTAAACATGGTTTACGAACACAAGAAAATACTTTTTATAGGATCAAATTTTAAAAAATTCAAATAATTTAAATAGTTTTTTTGTATTTTAAAACAATTATGATTTTGATCAAAACTGCTCTCAAGATTATCGACAATAATTTTCGTCACCCTGAAAAGTAATACCTAACAAAACAAAACGTCACATTTAAATGAAAATTTACCCGACAAAGTTTGCAAGATTTGGTTTTTAAGTAGTCAGAGAAAAGAGAATTTAAAATTGATTTTTTGGTCATATCTGTGGAATTCATTAGAGAAAATGCACCAAAGCTAATGCCAGCTAAAATTGAAACGGTTAACTTAGCTAGGAGCTGTTTGCTACTCCTGACAGGTAAAACACCGCAGCTAAAGCTGTTATCTGTACGTTTCGACTAAAAGCTAATTTAGCTGGAAATGTTAGCTTTTCCTCAACAGCTAATAGCTAATTAGTCTATTGAAAAATTAACTAGCTAAAAAATTGTTAAGCTAATGTCCAACTCTGCACTTAGTGATGATTTTGCGGACTATTGGAGATTATTTTCAAAGATTTTCTTCCTTGTAATAACTCAAATTCGATACCCACCTGGCACAGTGGAACAGCCATGTTTTTCAAAGGGTTGAGACCTTTCGTTTTCATGAATTCCATCATTTCTTGAGCATATCTGGCAGCTAAAATTATGAATGTGCATAATTAAACCAGAGTTACCGTAAAAATGTATAAGTAAGTATGAATATGGTAATAATCAGACGAATATTAAAAAGTTTACCGTCGAGTTTGTCTCCTCTCTCTCGAGCTTCGGACATTTTGAGTTGGATTGCTTGCATTTCGGGTAAGTTATTATTCATTTTAGCTGCGTTCCTCTGACTCATTATGACCAGCGGGAACACGCAAACACGGATGATGAGGGTACCTGGAATGATTATTTCGTTGTTATTCAAAATCCGCTATGTGTCTTCATGAGTATAGTTCAAATTAACTTGTAGGTACAGGGTGTTACGGTTAAGGTCGAACCACCAGCCGGGGTTCGATTCTACTACTAATTTGCGACTTTTTTTGGCTCTTGACTTTTTTTTAACCCCTTTAAAATCCGACTTTTTTTACCTTTAAGATGGTTTTTCGTATTTTCGTCCTTACGCCATTAAAACAGCCATAACTCGCTTGTTTTTCAGTCAAAATTCAAATGTAATTATACCGTTTGAAGAGCGTTAAATTTTCTATCTTCCGAGTGCTAAACTCAAGAAAAATCAGATGTTGAAGTAAGAGCCTGAATAGTAAAATCTCGAAAATCTTGGAAATGTACAGATTTTTCAAACGTTTGAAGGCCTAACTAAAACTGCCGGATAATTCCCACAGTAACACCAAAACTCGACCCGAAAGCTCAGCTTTACAATGGTATAAAACGCATAGGATCGATCTATTCCAAATCCCACAAGGAGTAAATGCATAATTAGAGTACCAGGTACCGAATTCACCTTCATTGATAAGAAAAGAATCAAATTTATTAAAAATGCACAAATAAGCATCAAGTGTGAGCTGGCAACTCATCAGCTCATTGTTTCCCCTATCAGGCCATAGAAGCCAGTAAGTCCTGAAAGTTGAGTAGCAGTACCAGGCCGTAGAGGCCAGTAAGCCCTGAAAATTGGAGCAGCAGGATAGAAGCCCTACAGCCACCATAGTGGGCGCGGCTAAACTGATGTGCCTTCCCACCACCTTGGGAACCAAAAGACAATCAACTTATCAAGCACTAGGAGGAGATCTCCCCCTCCCAGCCAAGCAGTAATACCAACCTTTTCTATCTTATTTGATTGGCCAGACTGGGAGTGAGGATGATGAAATACTATTTGCAGCGTCTTGGGTAAGACAGTCCCTGAAGCGTAGCCTTGCAAGCTAGTCCTGAAGCTCTCTCCCTTATCTCTGACGCTATCACCCCCGAAAACTGTATCGATACCCCTCCTGCCTCCAAGTCAAGTATTTGCGATAGGTTTTTACCTAGTGAGTGGTGCCATCCAAATTGCTCTGATTAACGTCCTGCCTCCCCTGGAACCGTATTGCCTGGAGTATCACAACAATGACCAGTCCTGACCTGGCTCTCCCCTCTGCATCTTCATCTCGCCTCTCATCGTGTAAGGACTCGCTCCGGTAACCCTTCACGTGAGTGAACCTAGTGTATCTATCTAACTATTGGCCAATATTAGGTAGAGAGTGACACCATGACTCAGTCTAAGATTCGGACCTAGAACTAAATAGTATCGATAAGTGTATCGCCTGGAAACATTGGAAACTTCTTGTCATTTACCTTTTAAGCGTACTGTAACGCCTAGTCAATTTAGAGTCAACCATTTTAGCAAATTGCCTTTACTAGTAACGCCCTTCAGGCTGTATCGGGTCGTGGACCCAAGGAACAGAGTCATATCTTAATAAAATAACCTTAACATTACCTCTAATTTTCACTGACTACCCTGGTTCTGGTTCTGACTTATTCTTACAATACCAAGGCAACGCGGAAAAGTTTCATCACCACGTGATTCAGCATGGAAAAATAGCCCAGAATCATGTGCCACACTTAGGGGTTTCTGTCATATCGAAAATGCGCGCAAACACTTCAGCGCTTCTGGGCGCGCCCAAAAAATAAAACGGTCGGAGTAAAATGTTCATAAAATTTGACGTAGCATCCGAATCTGCAATAAAAAATGTGGGGTTCCGTTTGAAAAAACAAAGTTGGTGCACACTGCGCGCAAAAATGTGATGTTCGAATTTTTTGCAAAACATAAGGGGAGGATACTTTAACAAATTTTTTAATTTTCACACAAATAACGGAAATAGAAAGAGCGGTAAGTTACTTATGAAACACCCTGTATCGGGTTTCCCACCACCCCTGCCTGGGGTTATCCACAAGACAATCAACTTGAGTCCTACTTTGCCTGGCTGTTGGTTCTGCGTTTTTATTGATAAAATTCAAGTACGAAATTATTCTTTATATTCCTCTTATTTTTCATTGACGAAAAGAACACGGCATGGAACAATGAGCATGGAGCTCCATTCCAGCTTCTCACGTTACAAAAGTCTTTTCTGTATCAGGAAGCTCTCTACATAAAGAAAACACTTTTCGTAACTACAAGAAGCTGGAACACAAAAACAATATTATTTTACAAATATCGAAACGAATTGTGTACTCACCAACAGCAATGGCGCCCCACCAAGGCAAGTCCATTCCAACGTGGAAGAACTCCAACGCTTGCTGGACCATTCCAACAGGACTCCAAGAGCCAAGTCCGATACTTTGCAGAGACGCTTCTCCGCCAAATCTCTGTAACAGCGTTGCTGTATCTTCAGAAAATATTATTTATTTTATGTGTGGCTTCCCGGAATGCATGGAAAGATGTAATATTTTTGCGGAGACTTTTTTTGCGAAGTTAACATTGACATGAAGACCAACTGCTTCAAAGTGCCTAACATTGATTTATAAATTTTATGAAAACCTCGATTTTACAATATCTTACCGTTCAGTACAATTAGTAAGTGTGGAGAGCATGTGCATAACGGGTTTAGCATGTTAAATGCCCTCGTACAGCGGTGATTCATTCCCCTTTCTCCTTACAATTGACATGCCTGAGTAAGTTGGTACTTATGTCAATTTTAGGGAGAAAGGGGAAGTAGTAGCCACCGTACGAGGGCATTTAACATGCTAAACCCGACATGGATTTGTTCTTCTTCTTCTTCTGCGGAGCAACAGTCCTTTAAAGGACCTGGGCTTCCTCGATCATCCTCTGACACTCATCTCTATCCTAGACAGCCATTGGCCATAGCCTGACTCGTGGGGCCCTAAGGTCTGCCTCCACGTCATTGATCCATCTCATACGCGGTCTTCCTCTCAACCTGTTGCCACCTAAGCAACAGCAATCCATAGAGCAATCTGCGTGGAACTCTTTCAGGCTCTATACGCTCCACGTGACCCAACCACCGGAGTCTGCTCCTCTTGACAAATGTTACCACGTCCGGCTCATTATATATCTCTTTCAGCTCCTCATTTGTTCTTATTCTCCAGACTTGGTTCTCTGCGTCAAACAATGGACCGTAAGTTCTTCGGAGGATTTTCCTCTCCCAAACTCGGAGCCTCTTTTCCCATTCTTGCGTGAGTGCCCACGTCTCAGACCCATAGATGACAACCGGGCGAATCGTGCATTTGCAACTTCATAAAAATTAACTTCCATCGACTGGAGACTGATCTCCATATATTTCCAGATTTTCGACTATATTGCACACTCCTGATCCTGGCTCGCTAACACTTGAGAAGTAAATGGACAGAGACGAAGAGATAGCTAATCACAACAGCTCTCTCCTTTAAAGAACTCTTAGGTACTCTGTTACCTAGTCAGGGAGGTGAGGGCCTTTGGCCAGTGTTTTGTTCTGGAGATGGCTCTAGAGTTTGTTGTTATTCCTTGAACGGTTTGGGTCTACTAACCTCAACAATTGTCTTAACCCGTGGTAGCGGCTCATGTCTCGAGAGAGCTGTGTTTGATGGTATAACAATAATTGTCCTCAGAGAATGCTGAGGAGCCATTTCAGTCCTACCAAATGTGCCTACTGCTACATCATAAAAATTAACTTCCTTCGACCAAGGATCGATCTCCAGACTTCCTGAGTATACTCCAAATCCTGAGTCGGGCTTGCTACCACTGAGCCATGGAAGTGAACGGACATACACGAAGAAATAGCTGATCACAACACATTCACACACTCTTACCACATAAGTTGTAATTTATTCGTCAAAAAACCCTGAAAAAGGTTCGATTGGAGAACAGAAAATCACTTACACCAACATTTTCAGCTACAGTACTCAAGAGCTCTGGTGGAGTCGTCGATAACTCGGGGATTCCCTGAAACAGTAAGTGATATGTGAGAAACAACTTCGGTGGAAGACACCAATCAACATCCTTTCCCTCTGGCAGACCTCTTCATGGCAGCTGGGGACGTACGGTAACTGGAAAATTCATGGTTCTAATTGGTGAACTTCTTACATTATCTTGGGTCAGAGTCTCTGCTCTGATTCATAGCTCGAGTTCTCCTAGCTAAAGAGCTGTTAAATTAGGTAGCCAAATCCTTTACTTCTTTTATACCTTGGGACGTCATTATATTCATGAATTTCTGTTGGCCTACTAGTACCATAATGAATGAATATTAACAATAAATCCCGTACCAATTTTATAAATAATCCTCCTCCCTCATCTGAGACACCAACCACAGAGCACTCCAGCAGCGTTTTGCAAAACATGCTATTTCAACCGGTAAGTAAGTAAAGTAAAGTAAACAACCATTTCAGGTTGGATTTTCGTCCGACTGCCATTCCTGGCGGCGTGGACGTCATCAGTTGTCTTCCAAAGGGAAGATCAGAATTTGTTCCGATGATTTTGGTCATGGCTTCCGATTGCCTCACCGCCCTGACAATGAGAGCCCCGGACGCCAAAAAACGCACGCTGCCGGCGATGGACCTTGAACCCACAATACCCATGGAGGTAGGTCCAAAGTCCACCGCCAAGCTACAACGACCCAACGACCTTAGCCACACCGCTGTCCTAATATCTCAACGCTGCAAATTATTACACAATGGTTTATTATTATTTTACTTTGTAGATCATCTGCCAGCATAGAACGCGGCTTTTCCATTAATAGGTGCTAACTATTAGGAACAACATCGCTACCCGAGAGTTGTGGCTGCCTTCATTAGGAAATTTGCTTATTGGTACAACAGTCAACATGAAACTCAATTCACAAACAATTATCGCATTTGATCAGCCCTCATATTCCTAAAGGAATTGATTCTTGGATGCTAAGTAAGCACAAAGAAAAACAGCTGAAATTTGCCTCATTTCCAACAATGAACGCTTGTATAAGCGATTCACAATCGTGTTTCTGATTCATCATTCGTCTAACGTCCGATGCATAGAAGACAAGAACCTTCCTACAATGGCCCGAAGAGGCTAGTTCAGGTAGAGTCGAAAAACAAAGGGAAGGGATGTGTGTGTGTGCAGCTTCTCTCTGTCTGGCTCTGGGAAAATTACACGTGGGTCGGACAAATTCCACAATAATTGCTCATTTAACGATAGTTGTTCGGCTGGGTTGAACACTATGTTTTATTGATGAAGAAAAGTCATGAAACAGTCATCGATTAAGTAGGTAATTAATTACTCTCATTAGGCGATCTGTTGGACCCAAAGAGCTCTGGGTGGTGTCACGAAATTCACAAAAATCGTCGCTATTTTAAATTAATGAAATAAACGATACCTTGATATTACTATCAAAAGTTTTCAAGCTAGAGCGTTTTGAAAATATCGTCGCTTAAAAGGCAACATCCCCTATCGACCATTTCCCAACTTTTGAGGTGCAACAAACTGGTTGATACGGGCTGTTAACAATTAAGCCTAATAATGAGGAATTTCACCATGTCGGAATTTCCTATTTTTGACCCCAAAATCGGATTCAGCACATCGAAAAACCTCTTAAGGCAAACTTTCTGCCCGAACTTCCTAATTTACGAATAAACAAAACAGTGTAGAAAATACGAATGTTTAAAAAAAACGGGAAAATGACGTCATCCTGGAATAGTTCATTTAAGGGCCGCTTGAAGCGCTGAGATCAAGAAATCTATAGTCCCCAGATGCAAAATTTCACGAAACAGTAAAGTTTGAAATCGAAAAACTGAAGAAAAAAATAGAAAAAGCAAGATGGGGAAACTTAGGTTTCCCCTGTTTTTGTTTGATAACTTTTCTCTTAGAAAACACGATTTTGTCGTCCAAATGGGCAACACTGGGAGGAGATGGCGATCCGAACTGCCCAATCAGCGAGCTTTCCCGCTTCACGTCCGTTTTCCCGGTTAGTTTTGAAATCAAAAATTTTGACTGTCTCCCAAAAATAACAGGAGACTTATTTTCCGAAATCAGCCCGATTTTCATCTATCCCATACCATTAACTATTCAGGAAAAATGCAAACAGAAATCGGTGAAATTCCTCATTAGCCATTAACAAAGTTGTTAGGGGTTGTTATCATTTTCGAGTTTCCTTGACTCCTTCATCTGGTAGGAATAATTTGAGGCCAAAAACTCTATGCAACGGGAGAAGAGGAATAGGAATAACCTAAAATCTTATTTTCGTATACATGGTCGATGGGGTGTTGCCTCTTAAGCTACGATACGTTCTTCCACTTTTAACCATAAACCGTCAAATTTAGAGGGAGGTTATAATTGTTTTTTTCTTGCTAGATTCCAAAGATTTACAATTGAAAATAATAAACGGAAAAAAATCGCTGCTCTCTATCATAAATAAATAGGTAGGTATTAACTGAAGTAAATAGCTACTCACTCCTACAGTAGAAGAGACGTCTGGTGTTGTGGAAACTGGAGCCTAAAAACAGAAATTACAACAAAAAAATTTACTCTCTTTCCCGTCAATGATGTCAGTTGTCATTTACAATGAATGAAGATTTAAATATTTAATGTTGAATACACTACGTCATAAAAATAATTCTTCCAATATTTTTCCTTGAAAGTATTCGTTGAGCCCAGACCAAAAAGACCTGTATCTCTTAGTTCTGTCAATATTCATAAAGAATGAATTTTATTAAAGGAGAGAGATGAGATGAAGACGCCAACCATCACTCTAGGAAGACGTGGCTTTAATAATAATAACGATAATAATAATAATTTCACAATAGGTACTTCTTTTATAAGGTAAGAATGCGTCCAAGCACAATACAAAATAGCAGGTAAGACATACGATCTGATGAGCGGCGAGGAGCAACCCTGACGGACCCGCCCACCATGGTGGCGTCCCGTATCCAAGCGCAAGCCAGCACCTCGAACCGAGGCAACTGGCAAGCCCCGCGACCACCCACCAAGGAAGCCGCCCAAGCCTTGGCACGAGGTGCGCATATTTTTGAGGTAGAGTGTACACCACGTCATTCATTGTACAACATGAATATTAGGAGGTCACAACACGAATTTTCAATTGCGTTATAATTTATTTATTATTAAACCGAAAATTCACCGCTCCCACTAGCAAGTTAGGAATTTTCTCTGGGCTCAACCAACTCAAATAGAGAAAACTGTATTAATTTTGAGGATGAAGCACATTTCCAGTAGTGCCTGCAGTTTGCCAAATGAGAAAAGGTATTTGTTTAGGACAACAAATCAAGAAAATACATCACGGAATTGGATAAAGGAGCAACTAAGGCATCAAGAAATTAACACAATTTTACCTCTACAAGTGGACGTGACAGAACAGGTTCAATGTCTGTCTCCAAGGCAAGCTAAAGTAAAGCACAAATCACCTATAATAACATGAGAAACATTCATGACTCAAACTCTTATGAATACTCTCAAATAGTTCAATAACAACTATGAAGGGGGGGTCGATTAACCAACATAGTTTTTTTCTTCAAATGGACCCCCCCCTCCCACCATTTTCTATTGCAGATTCGGATTCTACGTGAAATCTCATGATTTGACCCCCCACTTGATTTGAAGCATTGTTTTCACTTTTCAAGGTTAAAAAAAAATGTTCTCCAAAATCAAAATTTTACTCGCATTTTACGTTTGTCCTTGAACATTAACGCAAGTTATTGTCCGATTTTGATAAATGAAATTTTCAGTAATTATGCGATTGTGGTGTAGAAGAATGCATTGGATCGTTGGGTAATGCGTAGGAGGAAGCTATGTGCCACACCCTCTTGGAAGAGGTTTACATTATATTGAGCAACCCGGCTCAAAACTTGCGCAACTCTACGATTGCACCAAAATTAGATTTTGGAGAACCCCCAAGTCTGGCACATGTTTTTGCATGGAACAAGCTTTAGCCGTGGTCTAACCACCCGAAAACGTTACCAGGAGCGGTGACAACAGCGTGTTATGCCGTTGAAGCATGTTCCACGTTTCTTGCATTTTGGTCAAAAGGCCCTAAGCAATAAGGCGAGGCCCGGAGGGCATAGTTTTTTCAATTTTTCGACGCTGAATCACAATCCATTTTTCAATTTGACTGAACTTCTTCTAAATGGCGGCCCAAAATAGTGTTTTCACGATATAATGCCCATAAGTCTTGTTTTTTGGTGAAAAATGAACAATTTTCCCAGCTACTAACTTTGGTTATCGATTTATCTTGTGGTGAGCTGACACCCGTTACCTACTCATAATCTGAGTTGTTTTGATGGTCCAATAGGAAAACAGCATTATACAGGGTTAAGGACCGAAAAACTTCGGGAGTCGATTCTGCAACTAATTTTAGTAAGAAAGTGTCTCTTGGAAATTTTTCGTTAGACGCTTGATTTCTGAGTTATTTTAATTTTAAGATATTTTTCGTGTTTTCGACCTTAAACCATAAAAATGACCATAACTCGCTTAATTTACGAGCAATTCAAAATCTAATTACACCATTAGATAGGGCGTTAAATTTACCACATTTCTAGTGGTTATACAAACATTTTTGTAAGATCGTGATGGGTGAAAAATCAACTCGTAAAGTCATTTCTGTAAAATTGTCAAAATTTCCTACTTTTTCTTTCGATTGTTAAGGTTTTACTTCTACATGATTTTTCACGTACCTCTACATCAAAAACTGCGCAAAGATCTCAGCTTTCTAATGGTGTAATTTGTTTTAATTTCACGCCACTAATTAGGGGTGAAAAATACGTTTGAATGCTAAAAAACGTGGTTGCGCTCACGGAAATCAAGGTTTTCTGGTTCGTCGGGCCTCGGGCAGGTTCGACAAATTAGGGGTGGAATTATACGTCATTTTCAACGCTATTAGACTGATTCCATCACCGTTGGTATGTGAAAGCTCAGCATTGAACTTTGGTAGGTCCCAATCTTTTTTTTTTAAATTCACTTGGTATTTATGCACGAATTGAATGTTCAATACTAAGAGACACTCTTAGTAAAATTAGTTGTAGAATCGACTCCCGACGTTTTTCGGTCCTTAACATGGGACACCCTGTATAGAGAATTTAGGGATACCAATTAATTATATAGAAAGTGAAGATGTAGTAAGTTACCTGCTCTACTGTTCTGCCAGGATCTTCCTCCATGGGTATAGGCTTAGAGAAAAACAAATGATTCATTATGTCTATCGAAGACACAAGAACTAAAATACTATAGCAATGGAAACCATCTGAATACAAATTTTAAAAATAAAGTAGATTTATATTTAGGTACTGTTGATGATTTTGGAATTGTGACTGCTTACAATATGAAATGTTGTCTTACCTACCTCAAATGATCCATCCAAGGGTGACGAGTTGGTCTGGTGCAGAACAATAATAAAAATATGATAGTGCGTTTGACGTGAGTATAAATTAGGTTAATAGTTGGGTGAAAGATGTACTTACTTCTGGTATGACGGAAGACTCGAACATGGATTCCAGCAAGACCTGAGTATAATGAATCACAAATATTGTCAAATAATGACGGATGGAGTGTAAAGAGAAAACAGAGTAAAGTAAGAGCGTACCTTTGGTTCATCCGTCACATGCTGCTTAGAACAATAAAAAATAATAAAGTCACTAAAATTATGAAGAGAATTTTTAGAAGAAATCCCGTGAGGAGGTGGAAGGAGCTGTAGTGGCGAACTTTTATCGAAATTTCAAAGAAAATTAAGCTATTTAGATCGCAGGTCTTGGAGTTGGAGAATTCAAACGCCTATTTTTGCCACTTTTACTGAAGCAGAAGCCATTTTTTAAGACAGATGCATTTTAGTCTTAGCTGTGATTTGGTACCTACCTCAGCACCCTCATTAAATTCGTGTATCACTTCGTTTGAAAATTCAGAGGAAGTGGCTGTGTTGAGAAGGTTAAGCTCTCCTAGTTCTGGAACCTAGTAACATGTTGAAAGTAAAAAACGAAACCGTTACACTAGGAAATTTTAAATTGTTGAAGAAAAGTCAAGTAAGTCAACAGGGTCTACAATGTAATCAATTGATTTGAGTGAAACTTACGTGGGTCGAGACTGGAATTTGCTGCAAGGAATTCAAGGTCAAACTTTAGATAAGCTGAAAAATTGATATGTCTGACACCTGAGTTAAATTATAGGTAGGCGTTGAACTACTTAAATCCAGGATTTATAACCCCATTCGTTCAGAAAACGTTGAAATCTCAGCTAATGCATCGCAAATCTACTCATTTTCATACTCCCAGTTCCTGGGGAGGATTGAGAGAGAGCAAATATGTTATATGAATTATTACCCGTCTATGTTATAATTAGGTACCTACATATACCTGCACCTACCTCCAAAGGTATTTCACTCGAATTACTCTCCACCATAACTTCACCTTGAGATCCAAAAGCATCCGAAGTTTCTCTCATCTGTACCAACATGAAGGGAAAATAATGAATCAAGTGATGATGGAATAGGGGAATCCTTTATCAGGGAAATGAAGATATTTATACTCACCTCAACTCCATCAAATGATGCCAAACTGTCCACGTTCTGATCATCCACAAGCAAGATTGAAAAACGAAAAATAAACCTAGGTAAATAGTTGGGTGGATATTGTGGAATCATAATCGAAACCATAACAGCTTAAGTAATAAGTATCGAAAAAACCAGGGCATTCTCCTTGAGAAGACCAAAAATTGATCGTCTCTGCTCTCCCCACTGCTTCACCGGTTAGCTAACCAGTGAAATGGGAACTCTTGACGCTAGGGGTTCATGAGTCGGTTCTAATTTAACACTTTTTCATGTAGCTGTTTCTCTGGATATATTCATGATATCTTCATACTTGTTTTTTAAATTCTTCATCTACTCTTCATATAACCGCTGAGCGAGTTTCACCTCTGTTGTGCTAATATTGTTTTACCTAGAGACAATATAGCAAAACAGATTTTTAAATATTTTTCATGCTTATGATTTTTTAATTCTAGCCATGTTTCTGTTGAGAGTTTTCCGTCCAAACTTGTTCAATGACTCTAATAAACCACTCTCGACAATATAAAAAAAATTCAAGCTGCCAGCTCTATTTGCTGCCGAGAAACAGGTACCTAAGTGACGAAAAAAAAGGGTTTTCCGGTTTGGAGAAAACCCGCGATTTGTGAAAGGTTACCGTTTTTCGAGGTATTTGATCGATAGTTCGTAATTATTTCATATGGAAGAAATTGAAAATGAGGTCTGATTATTCCTTATCTATGATTCTTATCAGTCAGTGTTTGCTCAGGTTGGGTAAGGTTATTTCATATCACGTAGTAGGTACTGATAAGAATAATGGTTATACACTACTGGCTCACTTGATTTCTTCATTAGTCTAGTGCTGTGCTATTTTTGTACTATTTGGTGGCATGGGAACCAGTGCTGGAACCATGGAGTAGGACATAGTATATCAATCAGAACTTATGAACAGCGAAAGAACGGTAGGTAGTTACAGAAATACAGAAACTATGAACCTCGAGCGGGAAACAGCTATCCCCCGGAAACAGCGATTGGCTCCTCAATCTTTGAAAATTCATATCTCTGCTTTCCATTGCTCAAATTTAACATTTTTATATACCAAAATGTCTGGAAAAACCTGCAGAATTTTACAAAAATAAAAACGGAAAAGTCGAAAAATTTTCGATTTTGACTCATGAACTAAAGCAGTAGGTATTAGGTTAGGTAGTGTTTTGACGGAAAATACGGAATTAGTTACGGCAACTTATTCACCTTTGATTCAGGAGCCACATCCTGCGAAGCTACCTTCAGAAGAATGTAAAGTAAGTACAAGGTAGTTTTCCAAAAGTGTGGTAGGTAGGTTATTAGAGCAATGAAATTTAAATCAAGGAAAATAGGTTACTGTTTAACTCTTACCTGGAAAGGAGGAATTATTCCAAGTTCACTGAGCACCTGGATGGAATGTTTAATGAATTTCACATAGAAATACACAATAGTATCAGTAGCCAACTAAATCCAACGTCACAGTCTAAACCGTGTCTAACAGTTCTCAGTAAGTACATTACCTTGATGTCATCCATGGAGTTTGACAAGACCTGTCAGAATATGCACACACAAACATCAGTAACACCTCAAAACCAGCAAAATCATTGGTTGAAGGTACCTACCTGCAAAACTCCCCCTGATACCAGCAATATTGGAAACTTCTATCAATTACTGTTTACGTACAATACAATACCAACCTGTGATGTATTTCCAATCTGTTCTGCTGAAGCTGCATCAGAGCTAGCAAAATTCACAAAACCAAAAGCGACTGGATGTTGCTTGCGTCTCAACACGTAATTCTGCAGTCTCGACGAATTTTTGACGGCGTAGACATGAAGAGAGCACTTTTTCGTACCCTAAAAAAGCAGGTATGAGCATTAAAATAAAATAAGAACGCCCTATCAGTAAATTCTCATCAGTATCAGAAGTATTCATTTCGAATTTACCTCAATTGTTTTGAAGTCACAGAGAAGCTTGGTAGCTCTCAGCAGTCTCCCGGTTGAGAGCATCTGAACGGAGTTGGGTGCTTGAAACAAGACTAGTTGTCGAAAGGCCCGATAAGTAGGTACCTTCCAAGCGAAACTCAAGAATTTAAAATGTGCACAGAACGTAAAAATACAGGAACTCGAGGCAGCCAGAAACAGAAAATTTGAAGGACTGGACTGAATTTTAATGTGACGCTTGAAACCTCCTGGTTGTGTTACCTTTTGACATCTTCTTCACCTTCCCACACCATCTCCTCACCCATGGAGGAAGATCACCTTGAAGAAGAAGAAGATCACCGTGACGTAAAGTGTGTTGGCGAAGTGCTTACATTACATGTCGTGATTTGATTGTTGATTTTTGGTAGCGAGTAGGCATTTGTGTGATTCTGGATTGTGATACTGGTGGATAATTTTTATTTTGATTGAGCTTTATCCTTCCAAAAATTGACGTAAAGTATACAGACGAGGTGCAGAGAGTTATCTCCGTTCCTGTCTGTGCAGAAGTGATGCAGGATTGGTGATACGGCCAAATAAGCAACAAGGAAAAAGTAGGTACTTCACCAGTTAGTACTAGATATTCAGACGTTTACTATATTTTACGATATTTTCAGATATTAATAGTACTTTACCTAGTAATTAATAACCACCACGAAGTAATGTTAACCACTTATGTTTACATACATCGTGTTCTGGTTACTCAGGCTGTTTTAACGCCAGAACTGTTGATAGACTGTTACTTTCAGGTCTCTCTCGCTACCTAATTTGTTCTATTATGTTGTGCACTAAGGGTATGTACATGAACTAGCTATCGAGGTAGGTACTTAGTTATAGAATAAGTCGATACCTTAAGGGGGTCTCAGTCGGTCGCCGTTCGTTCTTAGTATTTCGCGAAATTGAAGGCGCAAAAACCTAAAAAGGTGTACCTAAATTTGAAATTTTAAAGGATTTTAGAATTTATTAGTGCACGGCTCTAGGGAATATGAAATCTGAAATATTGCCGCTGGAATCATCAAAATCGAACAGTAATTGCCAAAGAAAAATGGGATAAACTACTGAATAAACGGTTTTCCCCATATTTCTCTGGCAATGGGGTATTTCGGTCAATTTTTTTTATTTTTTATTTCAAAAGCGTATGGCTCAGGAATAACGGTAATCGGGTCTGTTCGTCGAGAAAATGTTTTTAAAAAATCAGAGAAGCTAAGGAAAGTTGAAGATTTGAATGGTGTGACGTAGCTAGCCAATCGTGACGTAGCTAGCCAACTGTCTTTGAAAAAAGTATCCATGCACAGAAACCCTTGGAAGACCTCATGGATACTACAAAATAGTACTCACACACGCGCGCGGCGTTGTCCGCGGCGTAGTCCTTGCCTTGTGTGTGTGCATTTATAGCGGCCCGCCTTTTTCAAACGTGTGATCTCTTTAATTAATTTTTCTACCACATGTTATTGTATCATTGGGCTTAAAGTTGTAGTATATAGGTTTTCAAGGGTGCTGAATCCAAATTTGAGGTCAAAAACCTGAATTTCCGACCCACCGAAATACCCCATTATTGTTCGCTTTTGATGATTCCAGCGGCAATATTTCAGTTTTTCAATTCCCTAGGGCCGTGCACTAATGAATTTCTAAAATCCTTTAAAATTCCAAATTTAGGGACAAGTTTTTAAGTTTTTACGCCTTCAATTTCGTGAAATACTGACACAGAACGAGGAATGAACGGCGACCGACTGAGACCCTTTACAGCCCAAAGGCGCTATGTCCAAAAACGAAGTTTTGAGAAAAACGCAAAAGAAGTTATCACCAGTGCACAATTCATAAAATAATGGCTTATTACGATAAACTCTCTAATTTCTTTAAGAAAATTTCAAGCTATAATCGCCAAGAAGGTCAATAATAGTTTTGTTGAATTTGAGTTTTTCTGTTGAGTTTTTTGAGGCCTTTGTGTTTTAAGGTATCGAAGTAGTTCACTATTTGACATGCGATAACGTACAGCATCATTAATATTAATACTGTTATCCATTTGTTTCCAGAAATGATGCCTTCAAGAGTAACAGGGATGGCTGGTAAGTAGGCAACTGTGCACACTATATGAAGTAGTAATAGAACCTTCTGTATAGTTTGTTTAGACTGAAGGTTAAAGCTGGATTCACATGGGACGGAAGAGGGCGAAAACGGAAAAGATGGAAAGACGAGAAAACCGATGGAGGGATAGCCAGAAGGTTTGTTCGGCTAACGATTCCGAACCAGTTCCGGACGGAACGCAATTCTGAAAGTGGAAGGGATAGAATCAGTTCGGAATCGTTGTTAACCGAACACCTTTGGAACTCGTTCGGAATCGATAGCCTGCATTGTAACCTCCTTCCAATGGAAGGCTTCCCTTTGTTGTTGTAGTAATAATAATCCGTGTTCGCAGTTCAGAATTCTCTCGTTTTTCCCAATACAATAAAAATTGTATTCTCTATTCTGTATTTTCAACTCTTCTTCAACAAACTCTAGTTGTATTAGGGAAGTCAATGTTTTTAAAGAACTTTGTTAAGAGAGAGAAAATCATTAATTTATTGAACATTTTAGGAGTATAAAAGTTGGACAACTCCATTAGCTGACGAAAATGTTTTTAAAGAACTAATTTTGATTTTCAGTTTTCTAAGTAGGTAGTTATGTTTAATAAAGTTTAAAGTAGGTAGGTATGTTGTATTTTTTGAAGTTCTTGAAGCCTCCATTTAGATTTAACGGGATTTTTAAAGTTTAAGATTGAATGATTCAAAATTATTGTTGTACCTACTAATCTCTCATCCTTTAAAAAAAATTCCCCTACGAATTTGACCAAACACCCATTTTTCCAATTTTCACTGAGTCAAAGGAAACTTTTCAACCGAATTGAAAGGCGTCAGGACAACGGCTACGATTCAAGTGTACAAAATATTCAACTTTTTAAAAAATCAATGTCACTTATCACAGATTGATCACAAAATAATAGGTGTGTTCCCCAGGAACAATGTCCTTTTATTCAACAATGAAAATTTTAAAATTTGCCTTAAAACCGTTACGAATGTAGTCAGACACTCGAAAAAGCTCTCAATTCGAAGCTCTACTTTTGTTGCCAACAAATAAAATTTTGCCCCATGTCACATAGGTACTAATCACCTCATCAATATATTGCAGAAGAGAGAGATGATGTGAACTTCCTTGAACCAATATCCGAATAAATGGACACAGTGGAATAATTTTTGGGTATTTGTGAAAAAAGAAAGACCTAATCAAAAATGGCTTCTGTTAGAAAGTAATTTCTAACAATTTCGAAATTTTCACTACAAAGGTGAAAACGATTAAGCACATTGATTAACAAATTGCGAGTCTATGGACCAACATATTTGCGCGCTATGTACTTCAAGTAGGAGGAATAACAAAAGCAAATTATTTCACAACGGTTTATTAGGATGAAAATACGATTTAAAAAAATCCACAATAGAAATATCTCGAAGGTCGGCATCATAACCAGGATGAACGTCACTGTCTCTTCTAGATTATACTTATAAAAAATCATGCCTCCAGGTACCTACCTTCTGAATTTGAGATGGTACAACTCCCGAAACTTGGTTTTATGATGCCAAAGTTCCGATGCCCACAGCACCAAAATTTGGTTTTTATATTTAATATAAAATACCAAAACACGATGCTCAGCCTCCTAGGCCTTTGTCCCGTTCGAATAACAAACGCAAATTATTTCACAACGATTTATTAGGTAAGGATTTTCATAAACATAAACACAAACATTTTCATAAAAAAGGATTTTCATAAACGGACTTAGCTATACCGTTAGGGAATAAGCCCCTTGTTCCTGCTCACTACGAAGTGTTCGATGATCACGTTCATTTAGAAGAAAGCACAGTTTTCTTTAAAAAGTTCTTATTTTTTGGATGGTCACGAAGAAGAACAAACATTTTAATTTATCATCCGATTCCTAAACTTCATGAGAATCGTCAAACGGAGTAGAATTACCAGAAACCCCCAGATGACAGACCACAGGAGACTACGAGAAAATAAACAAAAAATTGATGATAAGCGGAACGATAAGACTTCCTGATAAGCGTAATATCTAGTGCGCATGTGCGGAACTGTTGGTCCCGAGAAAATCTCAGAACTGGTAGAAGCGATTCTGGATGGTTCCGGATGCCTAGCCGAACAGCGGACTGACAGTTCAGAACCAGGTTCCCCAAAGGAGGTCGGAACCGTCCTGAACTGTTCGGAATCGTTAGCCGAACAGACCTAGAGTCAGCGGAAGGTTCACATGAATGATGGACAGAAAGGACGGAATGATAACCTTCCTCCTGGAAGCCTCTGAAATGATAACCTCTCTCTAATCTGTAACCTTTGTTGAATGTGTTTTGAATTTGACGTTCAATTCCTCGTTGAAATTAATTTTGTATTGGAAAAAAGAAAACAAAAACGAGCACGAAAAGAACTGCACAACAAAAAATTAAGCGCGAGAATTTTTCAATTTGCCCACATGCTCATTTAATTTTACGAATGCCAGCTGAACAATGTTTCTAGAAAATGCACAGTTGGGATTCTGCAATAATTCTGGGAATACATTATGACAACTCCTCAACACATCAATCACGTCGATTGTATCAAAACAATTGATTGTTGGCCGCTATCAACAGTTGGCCAGGGTGTGCGTCAATGTACCCCACGCCGATGTACCCCCCGGGCATAGTGTCCCCCAACATTGTAGCCCGCGGGAGGTTTCATTTTGGAGAGTTTCAAAGGTTCCCCCGGGCAATCTACCCCTGAGCAGACTTATGTGGCAGGGTACATTGCCGGGGGGTCTTGTGAAGGTGCGTTATAGTATCCATATGATAAGAAGCTCGGGGGGTAGATTGCCCGGGGGAACCTTTGAAACTCTCCAAAATAAAACCTCCTGCGGGCTACAATGACGGGGGACACTATGCCCGGGGTACATCGGCGCGTGGTACTTCGATAGCAACCCGTTGGCCACCCTTAGTGCAACCTCCACTCGTGGTTATCATCCCTGACCACTGCCCAGGCGCGTGGAATGCACAGAAGATGGACGACGGTATAAAAGTTCCTTCCAGCCACCATTCTCAACTGGGAAAAATCAGCCAATCAGATTGTGATATTTCTTTCTGTCTTTTCTGTTTCCGCCCTCTTCTGCCCCACGTGAATCCAACTTAACTGTTATCACCTTCAACACGGAACTCTCTGGAGAGGGTGGTCGCCCTGGCGGGCACAGAATTCTATTCTCGATAGGCATCTCGAAGTTAACACCTCACCTGAGGGGTTCCGCCAGTGCTGATAACTAGTTGTTGCGGGTTGGTCGCATGTCGTAATTGAAGGCGTTTAAATGTAGAAAAGTGACATTTATTTTGGTAACCACATTCATTCATTATGTAAAACTTTCATGTACAATAATAAAATATAATCCGATATCACTGTTGCTCGAATAGGATTTATTTTGTGTGAACCTTTCATATACAATCTCTGTTCAAGAGGACTGTTGTTGTTTCTCTATATAAGGGGGGTGATAGCTTGGGTATATCCAATAGGGTGTGCGCCTTGGTAGGAAAAACTGTTTATTGTTATTTTTAATCTAAGGTAGACCTCATTCTGAGAATTTTGGTACCAACCGCGACCTTCTAGCGTGTGTAAATCTTTTCCTATGAATTTTTAAAGTTTCGACCGTTTATGACGTCACAGTGGGCTGGGGGGTCCCGCCCAGGCGAGAGGGGCGCATGACGTCATAACGGTCGAAACTTTGAAAAATCATAGAAACAGATCTACTCGCGCTAGAAGTTCGTGGTTGGTGCCTAAATTCTCAGGATGTAGTCTACTTTCGATTAAAAATCTAAGAAAAATCAAGGCGCACACCCCATTATAGACCCATCGCGCTTACGTCATCGCTCTCTAAAATTCTGGAAAAGTGTTTGAAAAATAGGCTAGTATCCTATCTGGAAAAATTTCACATAATTTCTAATAATCAGTATGGGTTTCGCGAGGGCTTGGGAACTGACCACGCATTGTATAGGGTGAATAGCGTCATATCACAAAAAACTGGATGAAGGATTCTACGTGTAAGGAGCCTTTTTGGACATTAGGAAAGCCTTTGATTCTGTCAATCACGCAATCTTGCTCAAAAAATTGTATAAACATGGAATAAGAGGACTACCTTTGGATCTGATTAGTTCCTACCTGTCGCATCGTCCGCAGACAACTAGAATCAATAGTGCTTTCAGTGATGAATTAACATTGTCATGTGGAGTACCACAGGGGAGCGTATTATGCCCAATTTTATTTCTATTGTATATTAATGAATTATTGAATTTAAAAATAGATGGCTCAATGTTGGGTTTCGCTGACGACACAGCAGTTTTATTTTATGGGAAAAATCTTCCAGAGTTAATCAATACAATTAATTACAATTTATTTCTTGTCAAGACCTGGATGGATAAAAATTGTTTGGCTCTCAACGTAAATAAAACCTCGCTAATTCGGTTTTCTTTTTCTGACCGTGATTGCCCTAGTAATTCTGGGGTGGCTTTTCATCATTTTTCTTGTTTTCACAATTCCAAACCACGTTCTTGTAATTTCCTACCATTGGCTGAAAAATGTAAATACCTAGGAGTCATATTTGATCGTAACCTTAAATTCACTTGTCATATTGATGGTTTGGTTTCTAAATTGAGAAAATTATTTTACGTTTTTAAGGTATCCCGAAGTTTCCTGTCCATTGTGCAGTTGAGAACTATTTATTTCGGCTTAGTTTTTTCTTTATTGAAGTACGGTATTGTTGTATGGGGAAGTGCGGGCAAGACTAGACTAAGATCCTTGCAAGTTACACATAATATCATACTTAAGATAGCCCTTCGGAAGAGTTCACGATACCCCACTGTGCTGCTTCATCATGAACTTGGCAATTGTTTCAATGTAAGACAATTGTTCTTATTTCAATCGTGCTTGCTGGTCTATAAAACTGGTATTCTGCCTGAACATAGAGGCTGTGTCTCCCATACACGCAATGCAGCGTCATCAAATATTCAGCTGCCTAAGTATAAAACTGAACGAGCGAAAAATAATTCTTATTATAAAGTTTTACAATTTCTTTACGCTTGTAAGATTAATCCTGACATGTCGAGTTGTCTTGTGAGTTTTAAGAGACAAATCCTGACCAAGATGAAGGAGTTTCATTAATGTATAGAGTTTCCGTTTGGGGACAGTTTTTTGAACATTGCTGTTGCTAAAAGCTGTTTGTTTACTGAAATATTTTTGGCTGAGATCGGCTCCACCAGCCCCACAAGTTTACGAACTTATTTGGTTGGTGGGCAGGAGGAAATTCACTTATTTTTCGTAGCTATGCCATTCTAGATGTAAATACCTTCTAAAAAAAAACAAATTAAAAAAAAAAAAAAAATTATGCTACAAACCCTCATGGCTAGGACGAAGTGCGGGTTGGCCGCAAACCCCCAAAAGCGAGAGGAAAGGGGCAAACTTTTGACCGCTCTCTCAGCAATAACTCATACCTTGAATGTCAATCATGAATACAACTCGCAATACATTTGGGTGTATTCGCAAAGAGAAAATATAACATAAAGGAGTAAAATTCCTTTAAATTTTGAAGATTTTCTGCGGGACACCTCAACAGTGGTCCGCCAAGATAATAACTGAAATAACAGTACTACCAACACTCATTTTTTTTTTTTTTTTTTTTTAATTAACTCCCCTCAAGACAAAATGTCTTTGGTGACGGAGGGGGCACGCCATAAATGAAAATAAATAAATAAATCAAATATTATGGGGAGGACGCCCAGGACTCACCCGACGCCGGCCCTAGGGATGAGGGTGTGATTGTTGGTTTTTATATTAGGTTAATTTATGAGTTGGTTATTTCAATTTAGGATGGGTTTCTGACCAATTAACAATCCAGTGGCTTTGGTAGACAAACAATCCCACCGCTGCCACCAATTGTGATTGTTACCCTATTGAGATAATTGGGTATGGTAAAAAGGATATGTTATTTCTATTTTGCTAGTGTGTGTTATGTCCGACCAAATCGATGGGTCTGGGGGAACTTTACCAAAAGTACACCTTTGCC
This sequence comes from Apolygus lucorum, assembly GCA_009739505.2. Classification (NCBI taxonomy): domain Eukaryota; kingdom Metazoa; phylum Arthropoda; class Insecta; order Hemiptera; family Miridae; genus Apolygus; species Apolygus lucorum. The sequence continues at coordinate 19,070,934 of CM019171.2, forward strand.
ACCAATTGGGTTAACAAAAGGTAGGATTGTTGAATTTATGAGTTTCTAGATTACAAGATCCTGACGACTATTCACCGACGTGAGAACGTGATTTTCGTCGTCGACAATTTACACGAATTAGTTGCAATTGTTGATTGGATTTTCTTGAATAGGTGTGCGAGTAGAAATGACTCCTATTATCAAATGATACTTTGAAATATTATACTGAGTTATGATTATTACTTGAAGACTTTGCTTCTACAATAAGTACACAAATTTCATGACAAAAGAATTATGGTAGTGCGAGTGCTAGGTTACTGGAATATGTGTTATGTTTATACTTGTGATAATGTTTGTAATAAAAATTGCTGTTATACTATATTTATGTGTGTTGTTACTTACAATCCTGATCCTTTCAGACTTAGTGAGTTTTTGCTGTGTTTGTACTTAGGTATCCTAAGGGTTGGGTCGTACCTCGTACTGAAGGTTCGAGGGTCGATGACTCTACCTGTGGGGATTTCCTAAGTGGTCGCTGCCACCACCCTGGTCAAAAATATCCCAGGGATTATTAACCTTTTTACCTGCAAGTAACCTGAATAGTTGAAAAGGTGAACCTTTGAAATAAGTACACAAGATTAAAAACACGAAGGGTTTTTATTCATAAAAATTCCAACTGTCGCCGTGAAGCGGACTTATCAAAATTGCTCTGATGGAGCTGACGAAAATAAAATATATACTTCAATTTGTAGTAATATAATTGCGGCTTCCTTATTTTACTAGGAACATTTATGTTGAATAGAATACGTTTTATGTATGACTACGACAATGTTCAATACTTTTAACATACGTTGACTTTGTAAATTGCTGATGGAACAATAAGCTAATTATCTGTCAAGCTTTTATACAAGGCGTTTTACGTTTTTCACAAAGATTACGAATTTTACTTATAGATTTATACAAGAGGGTTTTTGCTTTTACACGAGGTTATGTTTTACTTTCTTATACTTTAACTTCTCTTTACAGGACGTTATGATTACGGGGGATTGTGCCAGATTTGAAATTGAATTGTAAGCGCTTACAAGAATGTTGTGAGGGAATGGGCTCACCCTTGCCGAGCTTGGATCTATAGTGAAGATCTCCGTAGCGGTGTAGACCAGGGCCTCTTCCTTGAAGGCTTGTATAGGGGGGTGCCTGGAACGCGGTGCAAATCTGCCTCGGTTCGGGGATCGTACTGTGTCTCGATCGTATCGGCGATAATGGAGAAGGCGGCAATGTTCCACGAGTTCGGGCCTTGGCTTGCGAATGCTCGAGGAGACAAAGACTGGCGGACGGACAGTTCGACTCTTAACTTGAGTTCGCGAGGGATCACAAGTTCGGTTCTCAGTTCGTTCACTGTCCCGGTACACTTAGGGGGGATGATTCGAGTAGCTAGGTTCGACTTACTGCGAGACGCGTCACTGACTGAATGAGGTGCAGGTGGTGGGGGCACCCCTATTTATAACCTCCGGCCATCTTGGTTTGACGATGGGGGAGGCCGCGATGGTGGCGCTCGGCTGTCTTGACTTCTGCTGGCGGACATCTGTTGTTACTGTCCTCGGCTGTTGTTGGCGGACATCAATTTATGGAAGTTGCGTTGCTCGGTGGAAGTTTTGCATGGAATGGTTGCCTGAAGGGCGGACTTGCATTTATTACAAGGGAAGCTGAGGAAGGTGGGGGAGGGAGAGAGGGATGAAGGGAAGTGCCTCTATAGAAAGACCACCAATTCAAATATGAGCCTAGCAGGACGCGGGTGGTGATACCACGGAGTACGCCTACCGAGATGCCCAACTCACGCAACTCCGTGGCACTTTTCCCACACCACACCCCGCGCCATGACAATGTTGCAGCCATCACCCTGATGTTGTTGGGTGCCACTCCTTTTAGCTCCGACACCGCTTGCCGTAAATCATTTCTATCATACTTCCTTATCTTGGCCCGCCAAGTCTGCTCCATGTCCAAGCTGCCATTGACAACTTGGACATCCAGGATAATGCAAGACTGGTCGGGCTTGACGGCAACGATGTCGGGCTTCTTACCCTGGTCACTTGGCATGTGATACAATCTCTCCCTCTCAACATCCCAGCCGCTAGATGACAAAGCACCTGCTATCTGCTTGGCAACCGCATCATGACGTAGAATGCGGCCACCGTGAGTACGAGGACACTGCTGCACTACATGATACAGGTGCTCATTTCCACTCCGACAGGCGCGGCAAAGGGGTAGCGTTGTCCCGCGACTACCTCTCGAACACCTAACCGCAGTTGGCAATGATGCCACACGGACGGCGTGAAAGTGTCGGTAGTCGCGGGCCCCAATGCCCTCCGAAGCCCAATCAACCCATTGGGATGAAATGGGGCTTTCGGAGCACTGTCGGAGTTCTTTACCATCTACTGACTCATGCAGCGCAGCAGCAAACTCAGCAGACGAACTGGGTTTTGGAGCAGATGGTGTTGCTCGGTCGCACCTTGCTAACTGCTGCCTGACAAAGTCAAGATCAGCAGCAGCACGGGCAACCTCCCAGCTCGACCCTTAAAGGGCTACCAGGCGCCAACACTTTAATACTGCCAACACTCACAGGTTTGATACTACCAACTATCACACGTTTATGCGGCCATAATGGCCGAAAGGAAAAATCAATGAGTAGACATACTCTTCCAAGTACACATTTGGATGTGTCCATGTTCAACATTTCTGCCTTAAGGTCTAATTTTAAGATTTTATGATTCCTTCTTTAATTGAGATTTTCTTTCTAGATAACTTGCTCGCGACGTCGTGGTACGACAGCGCGTGGGTCCCGTTGCTGAACCCAACAAACATCATGGATTATTTCTCAGAAAGGAGTAACCCGTTCTATGATAGACAGTGCAACAACGAGGTCGTGAAAATGCAGCGTCTCAGTCTGGATCAGCTCGGGTGTGCATGCGTTACTTTTTCATATTAGTTTTAATGAAAACTTAGTTTGGGGTTTTCAATTTCCATGATAATAGAAAGTTATCGCCTCGTCAGGCGTAGAGATGGGCGGTATTTAACGTAACAGTTAAAAAAAAGCTTCTGCCTTGGTAGACTCGGAAGCAAAACCTATTACCGGGATTCGTTAATACCGCTTGGAACCTATTACCAAAATAACCAAAGTAAGTGAGTGTATAGAATGTTTCACATATTTCAGTATTTTCATTATCTTCTTATGTTGTCAATAGAAATATGACTGGGCTGGAATACTCGTTACTTCACGTTCAAGAACCTATTCTCTACGTGATCAGAAAGCAACACCGCTATACTCCCACCCAAGCCACTCCTCTGGCAGATTACTACATCATTGGTGGGACTGTCTACCAAGCTCCTGACCTGGCGTCTGTTCTGAACTCGAGAATAGTAAGTTTATTTCATTTCGTCTACTTTTCTCACTGGGTTTTTATCCCGTTAGCTATTAAAACTTATCTTGTTGGTTTTAGGTCTTCAAAACCAAATCCAATCAAATGTATTGTACAGTTTAGTAGTTAGCTTGATATCAGTCGATTTAGTGGTGCATAGTGTCGATTTGAAAGCCTTCTTCTGGCTTTGGTTCGTGGCTGTGGACTTAATCTGGTTCCATGAGATGGAGGGGTCAGCATTTAAGGCGTCAGCCATTAGGATCTTCTGCCAAGTACCCTGTGGTCGGCCAGGGTGTCGGGATCCTTGCAGGTTCCAGTCCAGAGCCTGTCTTAAAATTTCATTTGCTTCTTTCCGAAGGGTGTGTCTCCACTTCCTTTCACGGATAGACTCAGAGATGGGTTTTTGGTAACACCTTCGGTGCAGTACTTGATTTGAAATCCAGTTATTCAGTCATCAGACTCGGATTATCGTGCTAAGACATCTGTTGACAAAGGCTTAGAGCTTATGCTTGCCGACACTAACCAGGTCTCACATCCGTATAGCAACACTGTTTTTTATTTTAGTCAACGCAATTTTACTGGAAGATTCGGAGTTTTGTGTTTAAGCTGAGCTGTGTTAATCGACACATGAACAGACTGGTCGAAGCATGGCAAATGCTTCTGCTCTGCTGTTGCTTGCTATGTGACTTCCTGGATAAGTAATCGATTCCACTTCCTCAATCTGTTGATTTCCAACACTCAAATCTGTGGGGCAGGGGACATGGATTCTCAAATGTATTGTTCTAATAGAGGAAAATGTATGATGGAAGGTGTCAACCCAAAGGTCAGGTGACAGCTTGACGACACAGAAAAAGGGAGCTGCCGGGGGATTTTGGTTGAGCAATGCAGCGATGGTGGGCTGACTAAGTTTGGATATCAGGAAACTCTGGTGTAGATCTTTGCAAACACTGTGACCTCCCAGACACACATGGTAGCTCCATCTAGCAGATATTACAAGAGTCCAGCGTTCTCCTCATTTTTGTGCATTGTAACTAGTTTTTGCAAGGATCTGTCACCTGGAACCTGGATACTCTCTGCACTCTCAGCAACGAAAATGAACAAGTCATACCCGAAACAATCCATCAGTGATTATAGCATATCATAAATAGGCGCAAGGAAGGGTCCCAGATTACCAGCCAATGGGGTATTTTGGTGGGTCGGAAATTCAGGTTTTTGACCTCAAATTTGGATTCAGCACCCTTGAAAACCTTTATACTCCAACTTTAAGCCCAATGATACTATAACATGTAGAAAAATTAATTAAAGAGATCACACGTTTGAAAAAAGGCAGGCCTCCATAAATGCACACACACTACGCCGCGCGCTTGTGTGAGTAGTATTTTGTAGTATCCAAGAGGTCCTTCAAGGGTTTCATCTCTTCTTTGTGCATGGATACTTTTTTCAAAGTTGGCTAGCTACGTCACACCATTCAAATCTTCAACTTTCCTTATCTTCTCTGATTTTTTAAAAACATTTTCTCGACGAACAGACCCGATTACCGTTATTCCTGAGCCATACTCTTGAAAAAAAAAAAAAACATTTTTAAAAAATTGACTGAAAATGCAGATTCCAACTGCAGATTTGCTTTCAATCTGTAGGTAACTATTTTCTTTTCTGTGGTCACCCAACCAACATCATAAGTTTGGTCTTCTGTTATTACTTTTGCACAGACATTTTGTGAGTTTTGTTTCGAGTTGGGCACCTCACTGTCAAGCTCTCTCTGGATTGTTGATAAGTAGAGTAACTTTTCATTTTTTCAAAACTGATAATAATTAAATTAATATTTGAATTCGGAAAAATTCTATATCAGAGATCTCAAACATTAAAATTACCATTTATAATGTAAATTTGATCTGGCATGAATAGTATTTTGGTTTATTCCAGCTGTCGGTTGTCCACAACTTGCAAACTGCGTTTGATGAGACGAGCTCTTATTCGAGGTACCATCCATCGAAAGGATATTCCTGGGAACTGAAGGCGACTGATAAACCTGTGAAGAAAGAGAATGCCAAAGAAGAGCCTAGTTCGTTGTTTCAGCGGCAGCGAGTTGATATGCTTCTCATGGAGTTGACGAAGAAATTCCCGCTTCCTCCACTGCAACCACCTCCTCCTGCCAAGGCGAACTCTGAAAGTGAGTCACGAGACGGTGATGTTGGTTTTTTCCTACTGTCTTGTTGTCTTGGGTAGGTTACAGTAAAGAAAAACCATGTTCTGCTTCCAAATGCTTCCATTCTAGATCTACAGAAGCAGTCGCGTTTACATAGGAAGTGTTCAACAGTCCTCTTCTGTTAGCTTGAAAACATCGGTGATATCCAATTATCCTTAATGTAGTAGAAGACATTCTATGGAAGTTATAATGTCCCATAAGGAGGTCACCAAATCAGTCTTATTTATAGTGTTGCAGCTTTTAGAACTCAGCCATAAGGCCTGTTTAGGGTTGAATGATTGTTGACAGCTAGTACTAATTGCTTCCGAGTCTACCAAGGTAGCGGAAGCTTTGTTTTCACTTTTCAAGGACGAAAAAAAAAAGTTCTCCAAAATCAAAATTTCCACTCGCGTTTTGCGTTTTAGATCTTTCTGAACAATTTTGGTTCCGTGTCTGTCTGTCTGTCTGTCTGTCTGTCTGTCATGAATTCCTTGTAACGCGCATAACTATACGAAGTTATTGTCCGATTTCGATGAAATTTTCAGGGAATGTGCGGGTTGGTGTGTAGACGGTCCCCTATGAAAATCATCATCCCCGGACTGATAGAAGCGACTGCGCATGCGCAAACGTGAATTCCTTGTAACGGCCATAACTTCAACAATTTCCATCCGATTTCAATGAAATTTTCAGGGATGTTACAAATTAGTATTTAGATGGTCCCCTATGAAAATCATTACCTTCGGACTGATAGAAGCGACAGCGCATGCGCAAACGTGATTTCCTTGTAACGGCCATAACTTCCACATTTTCCACCCGATTTCGTTGAAATTTTCAGGGATTATGCGGATTAGGTTGTAGAGAGTCCCCTATGAAAATCATCATCCCTGGACTGATAGAAGCGACTGCGCATGCGCAAACGTGAATTCCTTGTAACAGCCATGATTTCAACTGTCCCCCAGGGGTCGCGGGTTCGAATCCCAGCCGAGGCTAAGTATTTTTTTGATCCAATCACATAGGTACATCTACTCACTTAACTTTTCATCCGAATTTGATGAAATTTTCTAGGATTGTCAAGATTAGCGTGTAGATGGTTCCCTATGAGGGTAGTGTAAGGTACTTAGAGATTGGTGTTTTGAGCTACTATGCATCGGATCATCTATATAATCGGGTTATGGATACGAGGAAGCTATGTGCCACACCCACTTGGCAGACGTTTTTTTTTTTTGCGAGAGAGAAAAAACACTTTATTGAACATTGTAGAAGGAATGAAGGTGGACAAGGACTCCAGTAGTTGTCGAAACGTAATGGATTTGCCGAAAGTTCAAAATGAGTTGCCAAAAGTTCAAATTGGTATGCCAAAAGTATGCCAAAAATTGAAATTGATTTATGCCAAAGGGATTTTTTTTTGCGAGCGTGCGAGTAAGCGAGTGTAAATGTGTGAGGAGTTAGTCTTGTGGGAGCCAAATTGCTGCTCCGTCCTCCAGTCCGAGTCCTCGGACTTGTTTCCTTGGGCTTCTTAACCTCATGGAAACTGCTCGATGGACGGAGAATTGAGTTTTCACTCGCGTCCACATCATCACTCGAGCGTAGGATTTGGACTATTTGTTGGCAAGGCGTAGGGAGGCATTCTTGAGAAAAGCGCCATACTCTTTATGCAATGCTCCATCGCATGAAATTACGAGTGGCGTGAAAGACCCTCTCAGATCTTCGGCTATTCTGTCGTATTGCATGCTTGGCTTGGGCAGCATGGCGAGAGATGGTTGGCCAGTCCATGGAAGTATAAGAGACTGCGTCAGCGTTTATAACGCGGGTATCTCTCACGGTCCCACACACCATGAACCTTCATGTCTGCCACCAGGCCGGGGCTGCCATCAGCACTTTCACGAAGAACTGGTTCTGTGACAACACCGTTCCATGCGAGTCTTGCTATTTTAGCGCATTCGTCCCAAACCAGGTCGTGTCCCTGTTTGATCAGGCCGCCCCTCATACAATTGAGGGCGTGGTTCATATCCATGGGACTCCCGCATCCGTCTCACCATACTGGCAACCCTCTTGGTTCCCAACCGTACCGAATGGCTAGTGCGTCACGGAATTGGGAAGACGACAAGTCGAAGTTGTCTGCTGCAAGTGGGAGGACGCTGAGCCATTGTGATGCCTCCCTAGTCCTCCGAATGGTCCTCTGTTGCCTACTGGGTAGTGACGTCAAAAGCTGCTCGCTGGCTGCAAGCTCAGTGGTTTTTCGCTGTGTTGCCACTTCTTGCAAATTTGACACCACACCCTCTTTGTACTGGGCAACATCCAAAGTTCTGCCACTCCTTATGGCATCAGAGAGTGGCACTGTGGCTTCTCTGGACGTCTCGTATGCCATTGAAGCCGCTTTGACGGGATTTTCAAGAGCTAGGCCTCCCAACTTTGTTGGGTATTCGAGAAGCTCTTGTAAAATTCCTGCCTCTCGCCCAAGGATGGCAGGAGCCAGTTTGTTTAAAATTGTGTCACGCAAACTAACGTACTCCTCATCAAATCCACCCACCACTCGCTGCATATAGGCCCATTCCCGCTGGAGAGCTTTGGTGAAGGCTGTGTGGGCTGCTTGTAGACTCTGCTTTGCTGCCTCGGACATCTTTGAAACACTTTCGATCCAAGCACTTATATTTGATTGAACGAATTGACGTTTTGCTTGAGTGGGCCCCACAACACCTAGGAATCTTTGTGTTGCAAGGTTCCGGGTAGTACCCCCATTTGGGGCCCTCTTCTTGGAGGAGTGAAAGCCACCGGCGAATACTTGTTAAGCTTCCTACACAGGCCGCATCATCTGCATACCAATTTTGGATGCAATCTCTTCCTGTCAGGTGTTGTTTCAGTTTTCGTGCGAGTGGTAGTGTACCTACAGCATACATCATCATGCCGAGTGGGTCACCCTGCGTTGTACCCTCTCGGCTCAATAGATGTGAGTTGCTATTGCAAAATAAGGTCAGTGGATAACCTCGGTAGGTACTGAAGAGGAATCTTGCGCAGCGTGGCCACAAAATCCTCTGAAAAAAAGTTGGATATTTTCCGAGTAAATTAGGATGAACTAACTTCTTGGTCCATTTTCAATTTAAAATTCAAGATTTAAACTTCGGATAAAAATGAACCCAAATTTTGGAACACCACGATGCATCGGACAGCAATGTTTCAGTTTCAAACGTAGACTTTGCTTATAACTTCTCGAACTAAACTACTCCTATTCCCACATCCAAAAATTCTTCATTATTTTTATATTATTGTATTATTATAGTCTTGAATTAGGCACCTACATGATATCTATTCCAACACTCCCAATTTTCGTATTTCTGTTACAGTTGACAAAACAGAACCTGTCGTGAAAACTGAAAAAGTGGATTCACCTTGTATGAAGCCTCCTCCAGAGAAGAAGCCGCGTCTCAATTAATTTTTTCAACTTTCATCTCAGGTCTTTATGCAATTATTGTCTACATTTAATAAGTTTAGTGTTTAGTGAGTACCTACTAGTATATCACCGCAGGAGCAGTTCTGTGGTTTTCTTAATGTTGCCTACAAATTTCTTACAGCATGAGGTAACTATGAACTATTTCCTAAATAATCACGTAGGTAAGCTCTTTTCCGATATTACAGTATTTCTCACATTTATGTACCTAATTCTTTGTCTTTACTTTAAAGTTTGGACTTATGTTTGAATAAAGTGTTATTTTCTCAGATTTTTATAGAATTTTGAACGACCTCTTCATTTCATTATGTAGTGAGTAGGTTAGGATACATTGCAAAACCCCCAATCTTCGAAAAACCAAAAGGTCCCAAACAGAAGGTCTCCATGGTCGATTTTGCTTCCGAGTCAGCGGAAGCTTTGTTTTCACTTTTCAAGGTTGAAAAAAAAGTTCTCCAAAATCAAAATTTCCACTCGCATTTTACGTTTCAGACCTTACTGAACAATTTTGGTTCCGCGTCTGTGTGTGTCATGAAATCTTTGTAACGAGCAAAATTATACGGATTTATTGTCCGATTTCGATGAAATTTTCAGGGAAATGAAGATAAGGGGTGGAGATGGTCCCCTATGAAAATTATTTCCCCCAGACTGATAGCTGCTGCGCATTTTTTTTGGGACGTGGCAAGCTCTTAGTAATTTAAACCATAAATTTGATCTATTGTGTCAGAATTCCCTTTTCACTTAAGTGCCCCTTTGAAAACCTCTTCTTTCACAAAGTGAAGGAGTTTATCTTTATTATGTCGGCCGGGACGAGGGTATCCTTACCAAAATGCCGGAAAGAGCCACTGCGCATGCGCAAACGTGTATTTCATTGTAGCAACCATAATCTATACTTTTCCCGTCTGATTTCGATGATATTTTCTGTGATTATGCTGATTGGGGTGTAGATGGTCCCCTATGAAAATCATGGCCTCCAAACTGATAAAAGCGCCTGCGCATGCGCAAATGTAAAATCCTTATAACAGCCATAACTTCTACATTTCATATTCGAATTTGATGAAGTGTTCAGGAATTGTACGAATTAGCGTGAAGATGGTCCCCTATGAAAATTGTTGCCCCGGACTGTTAGTAGCCACTGCGCATGCGCAAACATGATTCTCCTTGTAACAGCCATAAGTTCTACATTTTCAATCCGATTTCGAAGAAATATTTTGAGATTGTACGGGTTGATGTGTAGATGGTCCCCTATGAGGGTAGTGGAAGAGATGTTTTGAGATTAGCTACAATGCATCGGGTTATGGGTACGGGGAAGCTATGTGCCTCACCCACTTGGCAGATCGTTTTTTATTTCTTGCGAATTCCGATGTGTAGGTATCGATTAATGGTATTTGAGGTCAGTCCTTCTGGGAGGCTTTCAGAACGATCGTTAGCGCACAGAGGATTATCTATAATAATGGTAACGTCGTCTTGAAGCCTATAGGGCCAGCTAAGGAGGTGCTCGAAAGAGGTAATGAGTGTAAATAAGGATCTCTGAGGAACGTTAGCACGAATACTGCTCTCCCTTCTCCATGTAGTGTGGTAAGCGTTTATGTTGCTGCAAGCTTGGGGTACCCACCTAGTTTCCATTACCGTATATTTCATTACCATCCTATTAGTTTAACAGAGTCACCTAGGATCGTGCAGATTAAATAGGAATCAATAAGATTTCTATATACCTACTACCAAAGTATCATTAAAGGGGGTCTCAGTCGGTCGCAGTTTGTTCCTCGTTCCGGGTTAGTATTTCCCCAAATCGAGGGGCTAACAGTTAAAAAATATCCATTCATGCAACATGAATCAATGAGCGAATTTTCAAAGAAATCTTTCAGTTGAAGGTATGGTTAAGAAAAGGACCAATGGAGTTGAAATTCTTGTTTTTTTTTGATTTTTAGTATACCATACCAACATACTGTATGCACTGGGTATGCTCTGAGATGTTAGGAGTCCATATTCATATTCTACTCGTCTCCACGAACTCATGGAGTACCCAGACGGCTACTGCATTCAAACCTAACTCGACTTTCGAGGTTTTACACTTTTACTATCGATATGCAAATATGCGTTGTTTCTGTTGATTCTAGAAGATCTACGATATACTTTCATAGAGGCGGGTTCTGCGTTTTAAATAACTTCGCTGGCTGTCCTCATACACTAGGCACCTTCAAAATCACTCTTCTAATAGACTTGAACTGCCAGCACTTCCTCATTAATATTGGTAGCCAAAATGAAGTTAGTCAAAGTTCAATGCCAGCATCTTTCCCGCTGCTTCTTCTGTCATCAAAACGTGGTAAGACGCTGCAAATTATTGCGCGAAGGTTTATCATTTTTCTGATAGATCACTCGCCAGCAATGAACACAACTTTGCTATTTTCACTACCTACCAACCTAATTTCGCTTCACATTCAAGTTTAATTTAATGAAATAAACGCTTCACACTCGTGTTTCTGATTTATCGTAAGACCAACCCTTAGTTTTCATAGGGACTGAACGGTTGGTCCTACAGAGCTCTGGGAAATCTCATTCGATTTTCAAAATGGAATACCTACCTACTATCTTAGATTGATGGAAAAACAATACCTTTATATTGAAATGTTTTGAGCTAGGGCGTTTTCAAAATGTCAACCCTTATTTTTCAAACCTTAGAAGTGACCTACATCAACCAAAAGCTTCGGCGCACAACTAGACTTCTGATGGAGCCTCATACCAAATTTTATCAAAATCGGTCCATGGGAACTAGGGAAAGTGCCATGGACGGAAAAATGTTTATTAGATTTTCGGATTCTACGTACCTTGAAACGTAAACCAACAAATTTTGAGGGGGGGGGGGGGGTGTGAGCCTCCGCTCACTGGGGTATCTTTCCAGTGAAGAGGCTAGGTTAATTCATTAACTTCCTTCCGATCCGAATCTGGCATAGTCACCTGCAACCAGCATTGTTCAGATTCGGATCCGTGGTCAGCTCAGAGGTGACATCACCCCCCCCCCCCTCAACTTGAAGACGCCATCTCCAGCCAGAGCGTCCCTCCCTTGGCGGAGGGAGCCAATCAGAAGTCTCCACCTGGCAGGCGCCCGTCCGTTGAGGGAGCGGAGGGGGACCATCCCGAACAAAACCAGCGAGCAGCCCCCTCCACAAGCAGACCCCCCTCAGATATTCAGTAGAGTCACCATGAGCCCAGCAGCCCGTGAACTTGAGCCTGTTAGAGTCAATTGTCCCCAAACTATCTTCGCGACGCAATTTGGTACGACCCCTGGCTATCTGAATTGCCGTCCTGCATCGAACTATCTGGTTGCACAGATCCCTTGGAATCAACCGGACGTCCGACGCCACAACCACCACAACCGCCACATCACATCTGGAAGGATACCTCAGGGCCCTGACATGTGTGAGTGAACTAGTAACTTACCTTTTATCCGTTGGCCAATGCAATTAGGACAGTGCGTAGAAGTAAAGCAAATAACGTTAAACAGAATCGTAATCAGAGAAGTTGTAAACTTAGAGCTAATACTTACCTGCAACATAAAGTTAACCTATATTTACCCATACTCACCTTTGTTGAAAACCTGGAACTTTGAACTGATTTACTCTGGAAACCTGAAACAGAAAGTTAACGTGGAGTTATTAAATTGCATCTGTACATTGAACAATTTACTTGAATTTTCATGCCTATTTGATGAACTATATTGTGCCATACTTACCTTAATTGTTCCGCCCATCAGGCTTCTTTTTGACACACCGTTGGTGTGCCTAGTCAGAAAACTTGAGCGCTTATTTAATAAAATTACCTTTTCTTGTTTTAACCTTGCAGTTGATCTGTCGAGTTCTACCTGGTTCCTCAGTGTGTAACACGGAGCTTGGTGCATCGTCACACTCCGCCACATCTTCCGAGATTTCCTTCAGAAATCATCGTAAGCCCTTACGGCAGTGTTCACATTTGGTGTTCCGCTTTTTTCCTCCTAGGACGCCCTTAAGGCTAAACATTTCAGCTTCTTCATCCCGAGATTTCCGACTGGCCGCTTCACTGCCTCGTCACAGGTAAATACCACACGCTACCCTTGTAACTTTAACATTTCTCTTTGTTTCGATATTTGTTTGTTTTCCCCCTCCCACCTGAGCTCGCCACGTTAGGTCTTGCATCAATCGGGGAACTTGGGATCGGCACGTGGCGTCACAACCTCGGGCCGCTACCAATTTCACCGCGAAACCAGACCTCAACCCTGTCGAACGAACCTCCCGTTTACGACTGGTGTGACGATCGTCACAACCGCCACGAGTAAGCGGGACGCTACCTCTGTGGTCACGACACAAGCCGCCACAAGTAGCAAGCCTACAGGGGGATAAAAATTTTGTTTTCTTGTTCGATTCCAAAGCTTCATTATTGAAAAAATATAAACCAAACATTGGCATATAGTTCGACACCCACCAACTACCTGCCTACCAACTTTTATTTGGAAGTTTCGCCACATTTCATGCCTTAGCAGCTTTATGATGTATTGAGGGTCTATTAAAAAAATCAAAATATTAAAATTTAAGTTTTTAAAATGGTTTATTTTGATTTTTATCAATTTTAATTCATGTTAATTCTAGAAGTATTGATGCTCATAAAATCATTGATATTTATTGAAGAACAGGAAAAGATTTTTTCTCGCAGCGATTTTGGTTCAGTGTATGTTCTGGACAAATCTGCTCAAAATCATGGTTGATGGGGTCGGCCTCGAGACGTCCTTGATGGGGTCTTCATTCTTCGTTGCTTAACTTAATACCTAGGTGGGTAAGTTAAGGGAGGATATACTGCGGCAATATCCTTGTAATTTCTTTATTATTCGAGTGCGCTTTCATTATGTAAATAGCATTTTCAGGACTTCAGATAGGCACTAAGTGGTAGGTAGGTCTTTTTTTGGCTCATTTAATGAGAACTAGGTATCCAGTGTATACTGGTCTCAGCAAGTAGGTACGGCGAGGAGTTAGTACTGTTATGCATCTGGTCTTTGTCTTCAAATTTAGTGGTATTTCCAGTGGGAAAATGGTCCTTATATAAGGTCATATGCCTTGGTTTCTTGTTTAGTTTTGTTATACTTGCTGAGGCCAGTATACACTGAATACCTAGTTCTCTTAAAATGCGCAAAAAGGACCTACCTACCACTTAATGCTTATCTGAAGCAGAGATGGGCGAATTCTTATTCATAAATACGATTATGAATACAAATCATATCTGCGACTTTATGATTATGAATACGAATACAGGTATGAATATGAATGCAAATACAACCGTATTCACACTTTGAATACGATTTTCCCCCGTATTCGTATTTTGAATACGATTTTATGATTTTTTCTATGATTTCCCCAAAAATCGATTTTTTTAAAACGATTTTCCCCAAAAATCATACTTTTTTAAATGATTTTCTCCCGGACTCTGGACATATTTATGGCCTAAAATTGTCAAAATAATCAATCAGGTGTATACACGTTCACATATTCTTATAGGATTTTTCACGAAAATTCGAATGAGACCACCAACCGTATAGAAACTACGACGTAATTTCCGCAGAAAAGCGTATGTTTTTTACAATTTTCCCTGAAAATCATACTTTTTTATGATTTTCTCCCGAACTCTGGACTCCCGAACTCCCCAGGTTGCTACGACCAACCGTATAGAAACTACGACATTTCCGCTGAAAATCGTAGTTTTTTTACAATTTACACTAAAAATCATTGAAAAAATTATGATTTTTACCAGACATTTCGTCGTACTTTCTATTCAGTTGGTCGTAGCGACCTGGGGTTGGTCTCATTCGATTCTGCGTGAAAAATCCTATAAGAATTGGTGAGCGTTTCAATTTTTTATTAATTATTTTGGCAATTTTAGGGAATAAATACGCCAAAATAGCGGTAAAAATCATAATTTTTTTAATGATTTTTAGTGCAAATTGTAAAAAAAAACTACGATTTTCAGCGGAAATGTTGTCGTAGTTTCTATACGGTTGGTCGTAGCGACCTGGGGTTGGTCTCATTCGATTCTGTGTGAAAAATCCTATAAGAATTTGTGAGCGTTTCGAATTTTGATTGATTATTTTGACAATGTTGGGTTATAAATATGTCCAGAGTTCGGGAGAAAATCATAAAAAAGTATGATTTTCAGGGAAAATCGTAAAAAAATCGATTTTTGGGGAAATCATAGAAAAAATTATTAAATCGTATTCAAAATACGAATACGGGGGGAAATCGTATTTAAAGTGTGAATACGAATACAATCGTATTCATATTCATATTCATACATGTATTCGTATTCATAATCATAAAGTCGAAGATATGATTTGTATTAATAATCGTATTTATGAATAAGAATTCGCTTAACTCTGATCTGGAGCCCAGAAGATGCTATTTACATAGCGAAAGTGTTCTCGGTTAATAAATAAATTACAAGGATATTGCCGCAGTACATCCTCCATCAACCTACCCAGTTCAATTGAAGGAAGGCTCTAACTTGTCTCCAGTACTCTGTGCCCTACACACACAACATAATAGGTTAAACCAGCATCATTATCATGAAATCAAATTTCAAATTGGAATCTTTATCATTGGTTCTACTCATTATAACCATTTTAACAACAACTAATTCTCTAAGTGATGCCAAGTTATTCTCTTTGAGGATTTGAGGAAGGTTTTTTTATTGCTTTTAATTGACCATTACAAAATGAGACCTGTAGGTTAACAAATTAGTATTGACATTTTCAAACTACGTAGAACCCTCAACAAGCGGGCTTTTGATCGACTTCATAATTACTTCGAAAGGTCATCATTATAATTGTCTTTTATCATAATTCGCCGACTCCGATGGTGAAGCGATTGAAGACAGGATTTGAGGAATTAATACCACGAAGGTCAACGTGCCTACGATCATCTGAAATCAGCATAGTTGTCTATAAGTAAAGTTAAATGGTTTTAACAAACATAACATACTCTGATGTTGAATTGCGCTATTTATGATACAATTTGTGTTTCATTATGTCGGAGTAGAACACTTTACAAAGACCAAAATGATTACTTTTCCAAGGAAGGAGTAGCTCATGTCGAAAAATCCAGCTACGTTGAACCTGACCTTTTTCTTGTTTATGAAATGCAGAAAGATTCGTGGCTGAAACATGAAATTAAGGGAGGAAGTCGAATAAAAATAATAATCTATACAGCGTATAACCCATATGTTCCTGCCATAGCCTAGGGATTGATTCTACAACTAATTCTACGACATGATTTTTCGCCCATAAGGACCGTGACAATAGTTTTTTGTTGACACTAAAAAGATGGAAAATTTGACGCCCTTTCCAACGGTGCCCTTATTTTTACAAGTTAACTGTAAATTAAGGTAGCTATGGTAATTTTACTAGATATAAGTCGAAACACGAAAAAAAATCTTAAAATGGGAAAAAACAAGAAGAATCGACTCTCAATTTTTTCGGTCCTTAACATGGGACACCCTACATAAGTAGTTTTTGTTGACATTTTGGTTAATTTACGTACTTACATAATTTTGGTATATTCCTACTTACTTATTTTGGTTAATTATTTTTACATTCGCGAGTTGAGGTATTCCCGTCTGGAATTACTACAAATTAACGTCCTTGAGGTCAAGTATGCGGTAGTTATGAAAAATGTTTGACCCACGATTGCAATCGCTTGTCATCTTCAAGTTCTGCTAATTTTGCTTCGAATTTTCATTACATTTTTTCAACAAAATATTAGCACAGTTAAATAGCAGAGCTGTGACAACAGAACCGAGACAGTGAGCTCAAAGTTTTGATGAAACACACGATGGAAACCCAGAAAAAGATGATAATTTGCAAACAAGGAAATGCTTAAGGTAGCTATCGAGCTACCTTGGTTTTTTCCCCTTAAGTCAAGAAATTTCTTCAATTACTGTTTATGAACACGAGTTCAAGGAAACGCTCAAGCGCTTCCTTGAGCATTTCCTTATTCGCTGATTATGAATAGCCTAAGTGGCCGTCGCCTCCTCAAGCATTGACTTGAGCATTTCCTTTCAACTAAGTGAGGACTATGAATACGTCCTTAGGGAATTTGTGATTTTTTTTTGTCTTTTGACTTTTTTTCAACTCCCTTAAAATCCGACTTTTTTCACTTTTAAGATTCTTTTCGTGTTTTCGACCTTGTATCATTATAATGTTAATAAATCCTTCAATTAACTGGATAAACTTAAATTTGACGTTACCATTGGAAAGAGCGTTGAATGTCCTATCTCCCTGATGGAGAACCAAATTTTTTCAGTCAAAATTCAAATGTAATTATACCGTTGGAAAGAGCGTTAAATTCTCTGTCTCCCTAGTGCTAAATAAAACTGTTAAAATAAGACTCAGATCTTGAAAAATGAGCCCGAACAGTAAAATCTCGTAAATGTATAGTTTTTCCAAACGTTTGTAAGCCTAGCTGAAATTGCCGGTTAATTTCCTACTGTAACCCCAAAACTTGACCCAAAAGCTCAGCTTTCCAACGGTATGGTCAGAATTGTTTCCAATATTTTTATTAGTGGAGAAAACCACGCTTGGATGAGAAAAAACGTGATTTTGGTTTATTATTTTCAATAACGAACCTTTGGAATCGACCAAGAAATTTTTTTAACACCACCTCAAAATTTTATGGTTTACGTTTCAAGGTACGTAGAATCCAAAAACGCTGCAAATTATTACACAATGGTTTATTTTTTTCTATATTATCTATCACTCGTCTGCAAAGCCACCAACCATCCAACATGAAGAAAAACATCGATCGCATTTCGGTCAGCTATAATTTGAACGGTGATTAGGCCTCTTTTGCGATTCACACTCGTGTTTCAGATTTATCGTACGTCCAAACTTTAAATTATCGTAGGGAGCGAACGGTTTATCCTACAGTGATCCGCGTGGTCTCAAAAAATTCTAAAAATCAAGTAGAATCTTAAATTGAAGGAAAAACAATACCTTTATATCAAAATTTTTTGGGTTAGGGCGTTTTCAAAATTCATTTTGAAACCCTTAGAAGTGACCTACGTCAACCAAAATCTTCGGGGCACAACTAGACCCCAAATGGAGCCTACATACCAAATTTCATCAAAATCGGTCAATGCTAAGTGGCAAAAGTGCCGCGGACGGCGGACGGACGGACAAATTTTTATTCGACTTTTGGATTCCACGTACCTTGAAACGTAAACCATCAAATTTTGAGGGGGTGTTAAAAATTTTTTTTTCTTGGTCGATTCCAAAGGTTCATTATTGAAAATAATAAACCAAAATCGAATAAAAATTTGGCCGTCTGTCCGCCGTACGCGGCACTTTAGATACTCCCAGCCAAAAAATTTCATTTTTCCATCTTTAGTTGTTCAACTCTTGAGAATCTGAGTTCCAAAAGGATACCTCAGGTCATTGAGGGTTAATTGTAGAGGTAATAGAAAGTATTCGTACTCACATTTTCAATGCAGTTTTCTCTATCAGTTTTGAGTTTTCTGTAAAAGATCCAATCCCAGAGTCTGGCCTGTAAAAGAGAACTTTCTTCATTTATTTATTAAAGATCATAGATTTTGCCATTTATTCTAATAAAGTCAATAAATCATGTTCTTGGAGACTAAAAAATAAATAAATAAATAAAATGAAAAATGTAACAAAAATTTATGATCTATTTAAATTTTTATTTCTAATTTTTTTAAAATTTAAAATCTAAGCATTTACTTAGCTCGAATTTTTGGTCCTTAGTAAAATAATTTATTACAAAATGAGACTGAACATATCACGAAAAAGATTCGTTTAAAAAAATCGTTCACAGTAGGTAGGTATTGATTGTTTATTGTCACCGAGGTCTCTGTAGTAAACCAACTAGAAGGTTGGTAGTGCTGGGGAGATTTTGATCAACGATGTGAAATTGAGGGTGGTTTGACGGGGGGTGCGGCAGGGTGTGTGGATATGCTAACCCGCACTACTGCTCGGTCTTGAAGGTGGGGTAGATCTTCTACGCCGTAATCACGCCGAAAGATGCTCCTCTAGCACATACCTAAAATGATTTATTCATCGTATATCTGTTTGTTTGAATCTGAGTACCTACCACCAAACGGCTCGACCGATTGTCTCCAATTTTGGTGCTTTTATACTTTATGTATACCGGAAGAGAATTAGAAACCTTGGAACGGCTGGACCAATTTCGATGGGAATTTTTGCATCGTGCTCATAACAACAGAACAGAACAGAATTTCACATGTGCGATGCTCCGGAAATAATTTGTTTGTCTGTATGTAGTTAGGACTCGATTACTGTCCAATTTTGGGATGTATCATCAGACAAATTGATACAATTGTGTTCCATATGCCCTCTGGAAGGAAAAAGGCGATTTTAAGACGTTGTGCGCAGTTGAGCTTAACTTTTAAACAGCTGGTCCGATTTTGATTGGAATTTTCTCTCGATTGGGAATCCCGGCGTCAGAATTAAATTGTATCTGCGTTGTCAGGGAATAAAAAAAAAAAAAAAAAAAAAACGCTGCAAATTATTACACAAAGGTTTATTATTTTTCTATATAAATCACTCGTCTGAAAAGAACACGGCTTTGCCATTGTTATCACCAACCAACTTGAGGAAAAACATTTGAACGGAGATTAGGCTCTTTGCGATTCACACTCGTGTTTCTGATTTATCGTAAGTCCAACCCTCAAATTCTCGTAGGGAACGAACGGTTTGTCCTACAGGGCTCCGCATGGTCTCAAAAAATTCTAAAAATTCTTAACTATCTTAAATTGATGGAAAAACAATACCTTTATATCAAAATTTTTGAGTTAGGGCGTTTTCAAAATTTCAACCCTTAGAAGTGACCTACATCAACCAAAACCTTCGGGGCACAAATAGACCCCAAATGGAGCCTACATACCTAATTTCATCAAAATTGGTCAATGCTAAGGGGAAAGTGAAGCGTACGGCGGACGGACGGCCAAATTTTTATTCGATTTTTGGATTCTACGTATCTTGAAACGTAAACCAACAGTTTTTGAGGGGGTGTTAAAAAATTTGTTTTTCTTGGTCGATTCCAAAGGTTCATTACTAAAAATAATAAACCAAAATCCACAAAATTTGGTAACTTCTAGGTGTCAGAGGTCAGTAGGAAGGCACTACAAACCCGAACAATAATAATCCCGCCAGATTACAACCTATTATACTGCATTTCATCGAGATGATAGCCCCGCAAGAAGTCAAACCAATGTACATTTATTTTGATAGATTTTGTTATTTAATGGGCAGTACACGCCTACAATCTCAGCGTTTACAGAGGAATTACAAATTTGGCGGGGAAATACAAAGTTTTCGAGCTCTCCCGTCAATCACTTTTAGTACCCAAATCCTTCTGAGAAACGTTGACAAATTCAAAGACAAAATCTCGAATTCTCTCACATGTTTCTCGAGATTCCGCGAAGAGCGCCTATAAGGAGTTTGTAAGCAGCTTATAAGTCCTCCGGAGAATATTCCCTTCGCTGAAAGACTTTTCAATTAAACAGCACGCTTCGCTTTAAAGGTTTTTACACCCAATCTTCTCATCTTGGCTATTTTCCGCTGACAGAAACTGAATCACGAACACGTTGTAAACCCGCGAGGCTAGATAAAAGAGGAAAATCTCTGACCGCGGTAGCTGCGGTGTTGGGAATCTGTTGCCAATAAAACTACGGGAACGTGAGTTGGATACAGCATTTTTCCGCCGCCGCGAAATTCCCTTTTCTAGTTGTTTCGTTGGTGTAGTTTTTTTTCCCTTCAATCATTCCGGCGAATTTGATTTGGCCCGCTATCGGCTCAATTGCACCAGAGGCTGCCGTACAGGTCGATACGTCGCTCTCTGTCACGAGCAGTAATTTTTACTTCACTCTTGACGAACCCGGGAGATATAACGCGGCACAGGATTCAGATCGGTGCCCTAGTTTTGCGGCTGGAGGTCATTACCAAAAAAACCGAGACTAGAATTTGCTTGGAATAAGAAGAAAGCATCGAATTGTATAGAAATCAAATGTGATAGTGAGAGTAGCAAGTAATGCGAGAAAAGTGGAGTAAGAAGAAAGGATTGATGAAGGAATAATTCTTCTGCCAAATAGGGTGGTCAGTATTGCTTCCTTTATTACAGCGTGCGTATAGAGTGGGCGATATTATTCTTGAATGTATTCTGGACCAGTGCTACCTACTGATCATGTTGATGGTTTGATGGTGAAAAGTAACACGTTTGAGAAGTCTTGCAAGAAGTTTTGCAATTTTGCTGATTATTTTCTTAAGTTTCGCATGTACTATGGCTTCGATTGATTGGATTCTTCTACCACGAACCCGAACAAACCACAACAATTGAGAAATATCGGGCTTTCTAGAACATGAGAAATTGGATTTTGAGTATAAATATTTGCGTTGTTTAGCACGCAGTAGGCGGGATTGAATGGGAATTTCGAAATTCAAGCATGTATGCAATATAAAAATTGTTATATCGATGGTATAGGAGGGCGGCACATAGTAAGAACGTCAGATTTTGAGAAAAACTCGATCCAAATTAGGAGTATCTCAGAATCGGCACGATTTGATTGTTTTAACCTCCAATTCTTGAGAATGTTGACACAGAAGGTGGAAAAGATCGAAAATCAATGACAACCACTTCAACGGATCGTTTTCACCTCCAATTTTTGGAAACAGTCTTGATAGAAGGTTGAAAACACCGAAACTTGTCGGTTTACTCGAGAGAAACGGCCACTTCGAAGGCTCATTTCTACTTCCAATTTTTGGAAACAGTCGTGATAGAAGGTTGAAAACACCGAAACACGTTGGTTTACTCGAGAGAAACGACCACTTCGAAGGCTCATTTCAACCTCCAATTCTTGGAAAAAGTCGTGATAGAAGGTTGAAAACACCGAAACTTGTTGGTTTACTCGAGAGTAACGACCTCTTCAAAGGCTCATTACTACCTCCAATTTTTGGAAAAAGTCGAGATAGGAGGTTGAAAACACCGAAAATCGATTTATTATTTTTTTTTCACGTTACATTATTTAATTTAAAATTTGATTAAATTTTCATTCAAATTTTCCGATGTTTGTCCCTTTGCAGCACAAAATTGTGGATTTGTTATAATGCTAGACAGACGATGTTCATGATAAGTCGTAATCTAACGTTTTTGGGTTATAACTATCTGTAATCCCAGCAAACAATTGAACGTTTATCATGTATTTCATCGCATATTATGATAATTCTCAAAGAAACAAAAATAAGGTGGCCCACTGACTCCATACTTGCATAACATAGTGAAGGAGGTATTGAAGTGATAATTTGCCTTATTCATGCAGTTCTGCGGAGCTCTAAACTGTAGCCAGAGGATGCCACATAAATAAGACAACATCCAGAAGTCGAAACGCCCTCTTCTCTTCGAAAAAATATGTTCGACGAGGAAAATTGTGTTGAACGATAAATTTACCACGGAAATTAGAAGAGGAACCGACAGAATCCTCGATAATTTTTCTGCCACTCGAATAGCTGATCTTCCAGCTCACAAAAGACGCTGATGTCTTTAAGATTGTTCGTGTTTTTTTTCGATGCCGATTTGATGATTAATTCGTAAAATCCGTAACGTTGATGTAGAAAATATTAGCCAGGAGAGCATTTCCGAATAATTTTACAGCATTTATGTAGTATGCGAATTTCACGAAAAATAATGGAAGGTATTATTATACCGTCATCGTGAATGTAATCTGTTACTAAGCTGATAGGAATGAATTAAAATGAGATATATGTACCTAAAAAAGTGCACGTATTTTAATTTACTTCTATGAATGGAATTATGTTGATTTCAAGGTAAATGAATGTTTTTATGAGACTCGACTTTTGATTTTATGGTTGACCAGAGGCTGTTGTCAGCAGGATGCTGGAAGGTGAAAGGAGCTGGACTGCTGAGGCAGAGTACACAGAAGCATCCTGACTAGGAAGATACTCTTAGAACGAGAAAGAGAGAGGAGGGAGGATCTGGTCCGCCCCCTCACCCAGAACTGATTAAACGCCCCAGGACTCAGCCCGAAGTAATGTGTTAAACGGCTCCGGGCTGAGTTCCAACGTGAAAGAAAACGAGATGTTTTTTGTGGGTTTGATTCCCACATAACCTGAAGACGCGGACCCTTCCAGGTATCTTACAAGATCCAACTACACCTATGGATCTTAAAGATTTTCTCACCTGTCACTAAGGTGGAAGTCCCACGTTAAGATGAAAAAAGCTGAGCTTTTGATTAAATTCAGAAAAATATACTGGCTGATGGGCCGACGGTCAAAATTGTCTGTCCACAATAAGCTTATACTGTACAAGCAAGTCCTAAAGCCCGTCTGGACTTACGGTGCACGACTGTGGGGGTGCACGGCCCAGAGCAATCGAGACATAATTCAGAGCTTCCAGAATAATGTACTGCGATGCTGCGTTGATGCTTACAGATACTTTAGAAATGACATACTTCACTACGAGCTGAAGGTAGAATCTGTCAATGAGGTCATTCGCAGCCAAGCCATGAATCACCTTTTGAGGCTCCAAGATCATGTAAATGAGGATGTCATCCCGCTACTCAACCCAGATGATCTGCTTAGAAAAGAGAACCAAGCCACACGATCCAATCCACTAAGTGTAACCATCATGAAGTGCAAATTTCAGGACAATAAGAACTAAGTGAAGTATCTTAGTTTTATTAACGTACACCGCTATGTATCAGAAGAATGTTGCTTATATGTTGTAACTTGGTGCAATAAACCAAGTAAAAAAAACCATTACCTCTCACATTACATTTTACATATAGTTCAACAACAGAGGCTGTTGTCAGCAGGATGCTGAAAGGTGAAAGGAGCCTGGACTGCTGAGGCAGAGTACACGGAAAGCATCCTGACAAGGAAGACACTCTTAGAACGAGAAAGAGAGAGGAGGGAGCATCTGGTCCGCCTCCTCACCCAGAACTGATTAAACACCCCATGACTCAGCCCAAAGTAATGCGTTAAACGGTTCCGGGCTGAGTTCCAACGTGAAAGAAAACGAGGTGTTTTTTTTGTGGGTTTGATTCCCACCTGAAGACGCGGATCCTTCCAGCTATCTTACGAGATCCCTCTCCGCCTATGGAGATTTTCTCACCTGCCTGCCGAAAAACGACGACGCCCACAAACTCCGTCTGTAGATCGGGTTCCCATGTCACTATCGGAGACTTTCGCTTCGAAGTCGTAGACAGCTTTGTCGACTTGGGATCCCTCTTATCCGCTGATGGGGACCCCACTCTCGAAATCAAGACTAGGCTGACTGTGCAAACAGCTGCTGTTGGGGCCTGATGAGACACCTCCGCTCAATGCTCCTCACTCCCCAAGCAAAATGTTTGCTGTATAGGACCATGATTCGCACAGTATCAACTTACGGCTCAGAGGCATGGACTATGGGGAGACAAGGAAAGACTCTTCTCAGAACTTTCGAAAGAAGAGTCCTCAGAAGGATTTTTAGAGCTGTTTGTGAGAATGGAATCAGGAGAAGAAGAAGAAATGACGAGCTGTACGACCTATACAACGATATAGATGTGAAGTTTGTCAAGCTCGGTCGCCTCAGACGATGGTAACCCCATAAGAATATTCGATGGACATCCAAGAGGTAGTAAGGCTCGTGGAAGACCGAGGCTTCGATGGACTGACGAAGCCAAGGAGGATGTGGCCGCACAGGACATAGATGTTGGCCAAGAGACGAGAGGAATGGAAAGTATTGTTGGACAGGCCCATCCCGGGCTGTAACACCACCAAAATAAGAAAGCCTGCCGAACAAAAAAAAAAAAAAAATTACCTCTTAATCCTATCAAAATTTTGTCAAATCAACAAAAAGGAGGAATTGCTCTTTTTCTAAGATTCAGAAGGTGAAATTTTAGGAGAGTGAAGAGATGGAGTATTGGGCCTCTGGTCTGCACAAAACTGGCTTACATACCTAATGAATTTTAGGTATCAGAGTCTGGTCGGCACAAAACCAGTTACTGATTGTAATGACTCCAGTCTACACAAAAATGGCTTACCTAATAATTTTGGGTATCAGTTTCTGGTCGGCTCAAAACCAGGTTACCGATTGTAATGACTCTGGTCTACACATAACCAGCTTACCAGGTAAAGGAGTGGTCTCTGGTCTTCATAGAACCAGCTTACCAGGAGAAGGTACTCGACTTGCTGGTTATGTCGGATTCTCCAATACGGCACGTTGATAATAAAGAGAAGGAGTGGTTTGTACACAAAACCAGGTTACCAGAGGAAGGAAGTTTGTTCCTAACGGTTTGCTTTGAGTAGATGAAGGTGGATAGAGAGACGTAGTCAGGGTTTGAGCTTGAAGAATGGATTGAGATGGTCCCTTGATGATGGCTTATATAAGTACTGGACTAGACTCGTAGCCGAGTATCGACTTTGCGTTCCGGTACTCGGGTGTGTGTGTTTTTAGGGCGTCAGACAGGCGCCTTGCAAATTTGACCGCTAACGGTCGTTTTTCTGTCATGTGAACTCCTGGCTACAAGTTTATTTGGAAAATACGACAACCTTCCAATTTTCTCATGATCGCTTTGGATCAGTTTTCCCCATAGTAAAATAACTGGAATATTTCAAGAAGCCGGAATTTCGGAACCTGTTTCTCCTGGACTTGAAAAAGTCCCATCTTACCTGCCTGGTCATAGTTCAATCTCATCATATTGGATCCCACTTGGAAACCATGCAAAAGTATTGATAAGTACCACCTCGACGTGACCGGAACCCTCAGGACAGGTACTCCCCCACCAACATACTGATTTTGGTGGTCAAATTCTGCAATACGATGGCTAAGATTGGGAATCAATTTCCCATTTTTCTATTACTTTAACCCTGCAGTGGTAGAGACCTCTACTAGACGAGTTGAGGTAGCGGTACGTAAGGTTGACGTGTTTTACTTCAGGACTCATTCCTACAACAAATTTTAGTTGGACATTATGTAGCGCACGGAATAATTCATCGTACTTCTACATTTAAGTAGTACATATTATATTTATTACATTAAATCTTTATTTAAGTAGTACATTATTATTATCAAATTAGATAAATAAGATCAGGAAAATAAAATAATTGCCTCAAATAAAGATCATCTGCGTGAATAATAATCAATTAATTTTCACACTCATTCGAGAAAATTTTGATTATATGTGATCCACATATTGGCATATTGCATTTTGCACAATATGTCGTCGTCAATATTCTTTTTTTGGTACTGCAGTAGGTACAATATTTTCTAGAACCTGTCTGATTTTCTTTATTCGTTAAAGATCCCTCTTCTTCTGGTTTTTTTTGTCCAGTGACTTATCGACCATTCTCTTCAGATCTTTGCTCAAACAAGGGAGGTTTAGCCTACGTTTCTGCCAATTTTCACATAGTCGATCACTGAGCTTCAGCTGGTTCAGCATACGTATTCCAAACCTGGAAGTGGTACTACACCTCCCTTTCTTGAAAAATTATCATCACACTCATACACACACGGTTTACATCAATCAAATTTCGGAATATGGCCAGGTAGCGCTACGTAAGAAAGACGTTGATCAAGTTGAGTGGCCAGTTAGGGCTACGTAAGCCTGACGTGAAGGGTTCCAACAATTAATGGATTGCCATTAGAAGGCGTTGGAATAGGATAAAGAGAATAGTGGAAGTCAAGGACAACTACCCTTGAGAGGATCAGAATGAGGAACCACATGAATGATGCCGAACGAAAATTAGTGGAGAGAGGGTATCCCCTGACAACACGTAAGAATTACGTGCCCTACCACTGCAGGGTCAACAAAAATTTACTTCAAAATATCAAAAATGAAAATAGGCACCCAGGCACATCCAAATTAGTTTAGGTTCAATTTTTTGATAAATAAATTTTTGCAAAAATCTTTTTTGTTTGTAGATTTTTGGAGAATCGGTAGGAGAAGCCCTGTAGAAATGCTCAAATGGGACGGGAATGATCAAGCGCGGACGCAGATTACCTGATTCTTACCTTTCCAATACAAGATTCAGTGCTGTTGATACCCACTAGTACGTGGGAAAGGAAAACCATCACCCAGATGAACTGCACGAACTTGAGTCGACCAGTTTTCATAGTGACGACCCAGAAAATATTGTTAGACATGACGATGAAAGCTTTGACCGTCATAGCGAGCAACGCCGGCGTGAATATATCGTTGATTAGATGGCAAAGGTGGCGAAGATTGTCTTCAATCCGACACACCGTTTCAACGTCCCGCAGAATCATAGCGAAGCTTTCCGTTTTTGTATGGGTGGCAATCAAACAGTCAAAAACGTGTTCTATCCACGCGATGAAAATTGAATAAGCCAGAAGGAATGCGAATATTGATACATTTTGAAAGTAGTGTTGAACAGCCAAGAGTAGCTCAACGTCTGATAATCTTTCATTGGTAATCAAATCTGACACTATGATGATGGATATTGGTACCAGGTGCACTAGTTTCCCTGCTGGAGAGTAAGTAAATCTTCTCGGCAATTCGTTATTGTTCAATTGATGCAGATGAGACTTGATTTCATTCAGAACGCCCAGAGCCAACCTTAGCTTTCTACGGCAGAGTATGGACCACAGCACTCCCGTCCCTGTCAATACGGTCAGTCCAAGCTCCATAATGTGAATGGCGAAACGGTACGTCTGTTCTTTGAAATTTTCGAGTAACAAAGAAATGTATAATGTCTCGGAGAAAACCATGTAAAGATGATACACAAACATCATTGCAAGGCTCCAATAGTTACAAGTGATGCTGTTGTAAGCGATGTTGTAAGGGAAGGATCCAATTAATTTGCTGAAGAGGAAAGTGTAATTAAAATCGTAATTGTCGAACATTTTTGGTTTGTTGGTCCTCACTTTAGATGGGAACGAATTCATTATTTTAGGAGGAGAATATAATTTTGTATGGGTGAGAGGTTTTGTGGTCTGCGGTGGCTTTCTCAATACGAACTGTACGTTGAAGGAACCAGCAGACGTACGAAGTGGATATGACACTAAGGTGCAATTTCGTTGTTTGTTTATCGATAGGGTTCCGATGGCTGTAATGTTATCTACGGAATGCATCATAATTCGATTGGTTGGCAAATATATAGGTTCGAAATGAAGGGGTGTCAACTTGTGCGAATCATTTTATCATTTCTGTCAGACACCTCGGTACCATTTACTATAAACTGAGAACAAAGACATACTTTTGATTGTCGAACTGCTTTCAATGGTTTATTTATTTATTTATTTATTGTACAAACGAGCGTGCCCAATTACAAAGTAAGTAAAAACGCTGCAAATCAATGCTCAAAGGTTTATTATTTTCTGTATAGATCACCCTTCTGTATAGATCACTGGTTCTCCATCAATAGCACCTACCACCATCTGCATTCTCCCTTGACCTTCCCTCTCAAATTTCAGCTTCCTGCGTTCAATAGGATTGAAAATGGCTTCGAAGCCCACTCAGCTGATCAGTGCTCTGAAGAGTGAAGAAGATCTCCTCGAATGCTGGAGACGCCTGGAAGAGCACTTCCATTCAATAGGATTAAACATGGCTTCGGAGCTCACTCAGCTGATCAGTGATCTGAAGAGTGAAGAAGATCTCCTCGAATGCTGGAGATGCCTGGGAGAGCACTTCCATTCAATAGGATTGAAAATGGCTTCGGAGCTCACTCAGCTGATCAGTGATCTGAAGAGTGAAGAAGATCTCTTTCGAATGCAGGAGATGCCTGGAAGAGCACTTCCATTCAATAGGATTAAAAATGGCTTCCGAGCTCACTCAGCTGATCAGTGCTCTGAAGAGTGAAGGAGATCTCCTTGAATGCTGGAGACGTCTGGAAGAGCACTTCCATTCAATAGGATTGAAAATGGCTTTCGAGCTCACTCAGCTGATCAGTGATGTGAGGATTGAAGAAGATCTCCTCGAATGCTGGAGACGCCTGGAAGAGCACCTCCATTCAATAGGATTGAAAATGGCTTCGGAGCTCACTCAGCTGATCAGTGATCTGATCAGTGAGCAATGATTTGCAGCGTTTTTTACCTACAAACATTGTTTTACCTACCAACTTTTTTTTATCTACCAACTATTGGTAGGTACTACCTACCACACTATAATGGCTTCACACCTTCACAATCAAGTTTATTAGAAAGAACTAAACGCTTCACACTCGATTCGAAAAATAGAAAGCTTCATATGGAAATTTGATTACTGGTTACGCAGAAGGCAAAACTGTATACAAATCGAAGAAATGAACAGCGATCGCATTTTAGTCCGATAAAATTTGAATGGAGATTAGACCTCTTTTGCGATTCACACTCATGATTCTGTTTTATCGAAGGAAAACCTTCAAATACTCGTAGGGACCGAACGGTTTGTCCTACAGAGCTCCGGGTGGTCTCAAAATTTTTTAAAAATTCTGTACTATTTAAAATTGGTGAAAAACAAGACCTTTATATCGAAATTTTATGAGTTAGGGCGTTTTCAAAATTTCAAAATTGATTTGGAACCCTTAGAAGTGACCTACGTCAATCAAAAGCTTCGGGGCACAACTAGACCCCAATGGAGCCTGCCTACCAAATTTCATCAAAATCGGTCAATGCTAAGTGGCAAAGTGCCGCGTACGGCGTACGGACGGGCCAAATTTTTATTCGATTTTTGGATTCTACGTACCTTGAAACGTAAACCATCAAATTTTGAGGGGGTGTTAAACAATTTTTTTTCTTGGTCGATTCTAAAGGTTCATTATTGAAAATAATAAACCATACTTAGATGGGGGGAAAATATGACAGATTTAGGGGTGTCTAATAAAAAGGTGAAGAATTAATGACAGTCTTGATTTCGTTGAAAGAGCTGGTGAACATATCGAGGTCTTCATAGAGGGATAAAAGATGATTTGCTAGGCGTGGTATTCTGTGGAGTGGACGGTGTTGAAGATAGTTGTACGGGGAGAATGAGACGAAAAATGGGTGAGAGAGGCGCGTGGAGACTTGAGGAACCCTGAAGTTTAACCTAGACAGAAGGTCGGGCGAGGAGATCCTGTTGTGGAGCAGCTTGTGCAGGAAAGACATGTCTGCCAGCAGTCGGCGCTTCTCCAACGTCTGAAGGCGGCATCTACCAAGGAGAGCGTCGTAGTCGATTTCATCCCCAGGAATACCAAGCTTGCAGGCTACGTAACGGAGAAATTGCCGCTGAACTCTTTCCAGGGTATACTTATGGGTGGCATAAAACGGAGACCACACTTGAGAACCACACTCCAGCTTTGGTAGCACCAAGGCCTTGTATAGAAGTACAATTGGCTCAACCTTAGTGAACTCTCTAGTGTTCCTCTTGATAAAACCCAGGGTTCTCATCGCACCAGCCGCAGCAACCTCGACATGCTTGTTGAAGTTGAGCTGCTCATCACAGATGACTCCCAGATCCTTTATCTCCTTAACTCTCAAGAGAGGGGCACCACAGAGGTGATAATTGTGAGTCAGGTGATGGTCGCTTCTATGGAAAGATAAGGTTAGCTGAGTTATTTTGTATTTGCATTTTCCACCCCCAATCAGGCCGCTACACTGTTGAACACGTACGTGCATCTCATTAATCAGGACATTATTGTATGGATTATTGTAAATTGAAGGCATCCTATTGTATGTTCAATTGCTCACGCTTCCTTCAGGAAGTGTAATGAATTTCTTACTTCGAAAATAGAACCGGCTGTACATCACCCTAGATTATCTCATATTGCTTCTGAGTCTACTAAGGAAGCTTTGTTGTCACTTTTCAAAGTTGAAAAAAAAAGTTCTCCAAAATCGAAATTTCCACTCGCGTTTTACGTTTTAGACCTCCCTGAACGATTTTGGTTCCATGTCTGTGTGTCTGTTGTGAAATCCTTGTAACCGGCATAACTATACGAAGTTATTGTCTAATTTCGATGATATTTTCAGGGAGGTCTTGTGCGGGGTGGCGTGTAGACGGTTCCCTACGAAGATCATCACCTCCGGACTGATAGAAGCCGGTACGCAAATGTGAATTCCTTGTAACAGCCATAACTTAAAAATTTGCTATCCGATTTCGATGTAATTTTCAAGAATTATGCGGATTAGGTTGTAGATGAATCCCTATGAAAATCAAGGCCTCAAAATTGACTGTAGCCTCTGCGCATGCAGAAACATTAAATCCTTGAAACAGCCATAACACTTGAGTTTTCTAGGATTTTTCGGATTGGCGTGTAGACAGTCCCCAATGAAAATCATTACCCCTCGACGAATAGTAGATGCTGCTCATGCGCAAACGTGAATACCTTGTAACATCCATAATTTCTACATTCCTCATCCGATTTTGATGAAATTTTCAGGGAATATGCAAATTCATGGTCCCCAATGAAAATAATTTTCCCCAGACTGATGGTAGCCACTGCGTTTGTGCAAACGTCAATTCCTTGTAACATCCATAACTTCTACATTTCATATCCGATTTCGACGAAATTTCTCAGGATTGTTCAGATTGGCGTGTAGATGGTCCCCTATGAGAGTAGTGGAAGATACTTAGAGGTTGATGTTTTGAGAAGAGCAATGTTACAACTAGAAGAGTAGCGTTACAACTAAAAAACGCTGCGAATTATTACACAAAGATTTATTATTTTTCTATATAGATCACTCGTCTGCAAAGAACACGGCTTTGCCATTGTTACCACCAACCAACTTGAAGAAAAACATCGACCGCATTTCGATCAGCTAACGTTTGAACGGAGATTCGGCCTCTTTTGCGATTCACACTCGTGTTTCTGATTTATTCCAACCCTCTCAAAAAATTCTAAAAACTCTATAATATCTTAAATTGATGGAAAAACAATACCTTTATATCAAAATTTTTGAGTCAGGGTGTTTTCAAAATTTCAACCATTAGAATTGACCTAAATCAACCAAAATCTTCGGGGCACAACTAGACCCCAAATGGAGCCTACATACCAAATTTCATCAAAATCGGTCAATGCTAAGTGGGGAAAGTGCCGCCTACGGCGGACGGCCAGATTTTTTTTCTCGATTTTTGGATTTTACGTATATCTTGAAACGTAAACCAACAAATTTTGAGGGGGCATTAAAAAAATTTTTCTTGGTCGATTCCAAAGGTTCATTATTGAAAATAATAATCCAAAATGGCACAGTACTCACGTGTCATTCATGTTCGACATCTCTACGACAACTGGCTAGTACCAGGTGTCATCACACTGCTATCCTAGTGTGACAACCTCACCTCGACACAGGTAGGAGTGTAACTACCATTCCAAAGCGATAAGGATTGACAATATGCTTGTAACAATTCTATTTCCTTGTGGAGCTCGTCGAAATCTGTAAGTTTAACTTAATACTCGATATTTTGGAGTTGTTACACTACTATTCTCAAGGTGCGATATATTATTTTTCCCGTCGAGGGAAAAAATAAATTTCTGGTGAAGACTTTTTTTTTCCCAGTTCAAAATCTCTTTTTGGACGCTTTGATGAAGAAGAGTAAGCTAAAGGCCTAGCTGAAGGGAATGAAACGCACGGTGCCCGTCAGGGGGAAGGTATAGTGCGAAGAAGATTAGAGACGGCTTCCTCCATCCTCGTGGACAATTATTCAAATATTAAAGCTCCAGAGGACCTCAAGGCACATACTTCATTAACTTCACTGAAGAACGGGCATACGGGGAAACCAAAAGGGGCAAAGTAAGTGGAGGGTGGGAACGGGTTCTTGATATTTCTCCCTTCATTACTTTGAGCCTCAATCAACGTAATCCTGGGGAAAAAAGGACGGATGATATACCGCTCTCTCTTTTCACTCCCGGCAGTTCAGTAATTGTGTTTCGGGTCTTTTACCCCCACTCTCCACCACACTCTGTCCGCTCTTCTTCAACTTGCTGATTTCACTTCGTCTATCTGGTTGTATTTTCTCGAGATTAAATACAATTTTCCGAGTTCAGAGTGATGAAAATGGAACATCTGATTCATCAGCTAACTTTTACTTTTGATCGATGGTGTTTTGAAATGGCAGCACAATTAAGTAGCATGCGACCAAAATTAGAAAAGTGTTAGGGATTTGACCCTTCGAGTAAAAAATCCAATTGTGATTGTTAAAATTAAAAAATGTAAAAATTGTGAGGCAAATTCCCCATTCAAATAATCCGAACTAATACATAATAAGGATTGCCAGTGGCGCCTACCTGCCGTTTTGGTAGCCACCCAAAGATGCACGAATTAGTTTCAGTTCTCCCCCTACTACAGCAGTCACCGAGCGAAGAAGTTCTGAATGAACACCACAGAATGGATAGTATTCCAATTAAACCTGTGACATTTAACGAACTCGCTAAATGCGTCAAACATGAGATAAAAACCAGAAAAGCGCCAGGATATGACCTGCTCACTGGTCAAGTGTTAAATGAACTTCCAGAGATAGGATTGCGTAAGCTACTACCTCTCCTAAATGTAGCGTTTCGATTGACACATGTTCCGCAATCTTGGAAAATTGCTGAAGTGATCATTATCTTGAAAACAGGCAAAGAACCTTCGGACGTCAAGTCCCTAGACCAATTTCACTGCTTCCAGTTCTCTCCAAGCTGTTTGAGAAGCTACTAAAGAAAAGATTCATAAACATAATAGAAGAAAGGAATTTAACTCCACAACACCAGTTTGGTTTTAGAACAAAACATTAAACGATTGAACAAGTCCATAGGATAACAGATGTAATTGAAAATGCACTGGAAAATAAACAAGTGTGTAGTGCTGTATTTCTTGATGTGTCACAAGCTTTCGATAAAGTGTGGAACGATGGACTAAACAATAAACTACAAGGGATGTTGCCTAATCAATATTGCCAAATTCTGGAATCTTAACTCAGCAATAGATACTTCAGAATTAAAAATGAAGATGAATACTCAAATGTCAACAAAATTAGAGCTGGTGTCCCGCAGGGAAGTGTTCTTGGACCTCTCCTTTACTTGCTATATACACATGATCCTCGCAAATTGGGAACAACTATAGCCACATTCGCAGATGAATCATTTGGCAGTTGCAGACACAGTTGAAACCTCTACAGAAAAGCTACAGGAAGCTACGAATGCTGTTGGAGATTGGACTCGAAAATGGCGCCTAAAATTAAACGAAACCAAATCCATTCATGTGAACTTCACCAACAAAAAAATTACAAACATGCCGGTGATATTGAATCAATGCACAGTCCCATATTCCAACTCAGCTAAGTATCTGGGAATCACACTAGATACGAAGCTGAATTGGAAAGAACACGTCAAAAAGAAAAACGCTGCAAATTATTACACAATGGTTTATTATTTTTCTATATAGATCACTCGTCTACTAATCACCAACCATCCAATATGAGAAAAAAAAAAAATTATCAAAAAAAAACCAAAAAAAAAAAAAAAAAATCAAAATCACCAACCATTGATTGCATTTTGGTCAGCTCTAATTTGAACGGAGATTAGGCCTCTTTTGCGATTCACACTCGTGTTTTGATTTATATATATATTTCAATATAAACCCTTAAATTTTCGTAGGGAGCGAATGATTTGTCCTACAGAGCTCCGCGTGGTCTCAAAAAATTTTAAAAATTCTATAGAATCTTAAATTGAAGGAAAAACAACACCTTTATATCGAAATTTTTTGAGTTAGGGCGTTTTCAAAATTGATTTTGGAACCCTTAGAAGTGACCTACATCAACCAAAAGCTTCGGGGCACAACTAGACCCTAAATAGAGCCTACATACCAAATTTCATCAAAATCGGTCAATGCTAAGTGGCAAAAGTGCCGCGTACGACGTACGGCGGACGGACGGCCAAATTTTTATTCGATTTTTGGATTCTACGTACCTTGAAACGTAAACCATCAAATTTTGAGGGGGTGTTAAAATTTTTTTTTCTTGTTCGATTCCAAAGGTTCATTATTGAAAATAATAAACCAAAAAGAACAGCTAACAATCAAATTTAGAAAACTGTATTGGCTCCTGGGCCGACATTCACAGCTTAGCTTACACAACTAAGTGATGTTATACAAAACTGTACTTATGCCAATTTGGACCTATGGTGTACAGCTATGGGGATGCACAGCTAAAAGTAACATGAAAATTATTCAAACGTTCCAAAATAAGATACTGAGGTGTATTGTGAATGCTCCGTGGTACATTCGTAATGATGACCTCCACAAGGACATCAAAATTGAGACTATTAGCGGCTATTAAAAAAAGAAAAAAAAAATTAGTTTCGGTGTACATTATACAGGTAAGATAACATACGTAAGATTCCAGAATGTTGTTACTTTCAGCATCAATTTATTTATTTTTCCTCTCAAAGTGTTTTCTTGGGGCGGACTGCAGAAGAAAACACGTACATAACACAAATTGAATGCAACTCTCGCCCTTTTGGATGTTATTCCTTCGATCAGATCGGACCTCAGGGACGGTTTAGGGCTTGAAGAGTGACCGGGTGAAAAAATAAGATGGGTCTAAGGCTTTTTTTTCTCTTCACCCTAAGAAACGAAAACGACGGTGAATTTTATATGAAAAGCTGAAACGTGTCCAACATGTTGAAACCGTCTTCTATCCTTTTTTCCGAAGTCGGAGGATAATAAGAAATTGTGGTTTATATCTTAGTCGTGAACTCTGGAATTATTTAGGCCACCAACGCTTGTTTTCTACACAGAATACTACGGCCTAAAGAGTTCTGGGAGGATGAAGCAAAGTAGAGTTGTCTGGGAGCTTATTTTATCAGGAAGTTCTCCCCGTCAGACAGCGGGATGAGCGTTCGGGCCTTTGTTTTCCCACCACCACCCCTCTCTTCGTCCTTCCACTTTCGTCGAAAAGTTTGGGTTTTAGGGGGATAATGCGTTGTCATTTTGTTTTAGGGGTCCAGCTGATGTTTTAGCGGTGGATCTCCTCCTGGGAGGGCAGCTGCTGCTACTCGAGTGAATGAAACATTTTCCGGCTAACGAGTAGAGACCGCAAAAAAAGTTTGATAAGATATTTATTATTAAAACTAATGACTTGAACTAACTTGACTTTCAATAGGAACGTACTTGATTAGGCAATTTCCTTGACGTGAATACGACGAAGTCAGTCAAAGTAGAACTGTCCAGCTGGGTAGCATGCAGAGCAGGAGGTGCTGAAGTTTTTCATGGGTCAGAAGGTTGATTATAATGTAGAGATTATAATATCGACGTGTTGTGAGGTCTCTTCGAGTAGCATCCTGAACAGGAAGTACTGATGTTTTTCAAGAACCAGAAGGATGATTGCAACATAGAGAGTGGAGCTGTAATGGTTGAGTCATGGTGATACGTTAATCTATTATAGTATTGCATATTGTACTTTTATATTTTATTTAATATTAACCATCACCAAGAGATTTTTCCATTTTCTCATGGAATATATCCTCCCAGCCATGGTTCCGTTTACATCTGGACTTTGCAGGACCATTTCAAGGAAAGATGTGTTTGATCGTGGTAGATGCCTCAACAAAATGGCTAGAAGTATTGCCCGTGAACAGTACCACTTCCCAAGCTAATATAGCTTTTCTGAAAGATTTATTCAATAGGTTTGGACTCTCAGAAGTTCTAGTTTCGGATAACGAACCAAAATTCATATCGCACGAGTTCACCTCCTTTTGTAAGGAGTTCAGAATATCGCACGTGACGTCAGCGCCGTATCATCCCCGAACAATAGGGTTGGCCGAGAGGGAAGCCGAAAGACAGACTAAGACTAGAAACATATTGTTTAGTAATGCATGCATTCCAGGGGACGTCCCATTGGATAAGCATTAGATCAGTTAAACCAGTTGGTAAGCGATAAAACTGTTTCACTCGATGTAATTTATTCATTACTTTAG
The DNA here is from genome assembly GCA_009739505.2 of Apolygus lucorum. Classification (NCBI taxonomy): domain Eukaryota; kingdom Metazoa; phylum Arthropoda; class Insecta; order Hemiptera; family Miridae; genus Apolygus; species Apolygus lucorum. The sequence goes on from CM019171.2 coordinate 19,107,860, forward strand.
GCAAGAAATACTGACCCCCCCCCCCCCACCATTATCCACCTTAACATTTCTAGCCGCATGGGAGCCTCGAATCTGAAGAGCATTTTAAAATCCATGATCTACGATACCCAACATGCGAATTCGAGTTACCCCCCCCCCCCCACCTCCCCAACGCCAACAATGGTGCAAGTCTGGCACCAAAGCGGAAATACGTCGTAACATTGAACTTTCATCTGTTAGTTTTGGTAGGCAGTCCGTCGAAGTTCACATCCGTATTCAAGGTGAAACACAAAAAAAAAAAACCACGAAATAAGCGGTTTATGGCATCATGGCACCATGGTGGCACCACTATTAGTTCCATGGTGGTACAGAGAATAATTCATGAAAATTCGGAGGTATAATGAGAATTTTTCCTCAATTTCAAAGCTTGGGTACAATTAGTAAGTAGTTAAAGGAACCAAAATATTGAAAAATCGGATATTTTGTGAATATTATCCCCCCACTCACCCCCTCCCCTTGCGAATTTTGGTACTCTGGTAAACTCATGTACAACTCGGAAGTTATTTGAGTCAAACAAAAAAAGAAACACGCAAATCGGTTGGAAATTGAGGCCTGGGCAGAGTTTACAAGATTATGCACGCAAACGCACGTTTTTTTAAGCATTAACCCCCCCCTTTCCCCCCTCTTAAAAGCAAAATCCAAATTCCGGCGCCGTAGTGCACACACTAGATAGTATTACGCGTCAAACGAAACAAAGAACACGAAATCGTTTGAGAAACTAAGGCCTGGGCAGAGTACACAAGATTATGCCCAAAACCGCACGTTTTTCAACATAGAGAGTGGAGCTGTAATGGTTGAGTCATGGTGATACGTTAATCTATTATAGTATTGCATATTGTACTTTTATATTTTATTTAATATTAACCATCACCAAGAGATTTTTCCATTTTCTCATGGAATATATCCTCCCAGCCATGGTTCCGTTTACATCTGGACTTTGCAGGACCATTTCAAGGAAAGATGTGTTTGATCGTGGTAGATGCCTCAACAAAATGGCTAGAAGTATTGCCCGTGAACCCGTGAATAGGTTTGGACTCTCAGAAGTTCTAGTTTCGGATAACGAACCAAAATTCATATCGCACGAGTTCACCTCCTTTTGTAAGGAGTTCAGAATATCGCACGTGACGTCAGCGCCGTATCATCCCCGAACAATAGGGTTGGCCGAGAGGGAAGCCGAAAGACAGACTAAGACTAGAAAAAGGAACGCGATCTCAAATATTGAAGAAGGTTGGACAATTTCTGTTTACATATTGCTCGACTCCGCACACCACAACAGGTCGATCCCAAGCTGAACTCCTTTTTCGACGTCGATTGCGCACACAATTCGATTAACTAAAGCCTAGCGTAGAGCGGAGCCAAGAGGCAGCAGCTGAACCATAAGGGCAAACGATTAAGGGATTTTGAGGAAGAGGAAGAAGCGTGGATTAAACTACCAGCCGCAAAGGAATGGACTCTTGGAGTAGTTGCCAAAGATCGGGACTCATGTTCTGTGAAGTAGAGGTAGATGGTGATGGGAGAAGATTCAGGAAACACGTGGATCAATGAGGAAGAAGACTTGAAGTTCGAAGGTGAAGGGGAGAAGATGTGGAAGACCACTTCAATATTATTATTATCATTGCTTCGTAACGACTCAACACAGTTTGGATGTCATGAATAAAACTTCACTTCGTGATTTAACCTTGAACTGTCAAGTTATTCAATTAGATAATTAGCCTCTTTATAAGATTAATCGTAGGTAATGGATTATATTGACTTTTACCAGAAATTTCCTAAAAATAGACAGTTTTATATTAAATCTTTTTATTTCAAGGTATATAACTTGATATTGATCAAAGAATTGGTTAAGTTTGGTATTTATTTCATAAATAATCACATATTTATGAACATCCCATTTTTCTTATAAATAATCACAAATTTATGAAACACATATTAATTTTTTTTCATTTTTATTATTTTTTTTTAAATCACACAATTTATTATATTTTGTTATGAGGTCAAGCTCGGTAGCATCCAGAACAGGAATTACTTAAGTTTTTTTCTAGAGCCAGAAGGATAATTTCAATTTAGAGATTGGAGCCGTAATGGTTGAGTCAGCATCGATGTGTTGTGAGGTCTAGCCGAGTAGCATCCAGTACAGTGAGCACTGAAGTTTTTCAAGAGCCAGAAGGATGATTTCAATTTAGAGTTGAAGCAGTAATGGCTCAGTCATCATCAATTAAGTTGTGGTGTTCAGCTGGGTAGCATAGAGAGCAGAAGGTACTGAATACCATCTTTCTAAAATGCAAGAACCTATATATATTTTTTCTCTTCAATCTCCCCTTTGATGTGATGGAGGGAGCAAGCCATAAATACATTAAAAAAATAGAAAACAAATAATAATGGGGAGGACACCCAAGACTCACCCGATGCCGGCCCCAGGGACAAGGGAAGATCAGGAAGGTGAGGGTGGGAGAGAGGGATGAAGGGCCTCTATATAAAGACCACCAGTTGAGGTATGAGAATACTGACTTTGTGACTACTTTTGACTGCCAGATGAATTGGGTTAATGATTGGAGTTGGAGCAGTAACAGGAGAGAAATCGTGGTATTTTGGAGTCCAGCCGTGAAGCACTTAGAGAAGAGTACTAAGATTTTTCATGTACCAGATGGGTGATTTCAAAATACCTTCTCTCCCCGGATCTATTGATTACTCTTTTGAAGGAAATTAGAGATAGGAAGGCACTAGATTGATTTCGTGACTACTCGACGAACAATGTACAATGAAGATTGGGGCAGAAACTGGTGGCATAAATTACTAAATCACTGAAACTTCGAAAAATCGTCATCATCAACAAATTATAATTGAATTGAATAATGAAGTAATAAAATTATTAATATTGATGTTATCTAATTGAGAGGGACAATGGAATATTTTGATTTGGACTCTTCAAAGACTGCAAACATGTTCAAAGTGGCAATTTACCCTTGAACTTCCTATGTTTTCTCAAGAACCCCATTCGAGTGTATCTTGGGCAAAGTGCATCTAACCTGATTGGTTGTACAAAGTTTGAAGAAGAGAGCAAAAAAAGTCAAAAGCAAGCAATCGGAGTGAAGTGGATACCCTTCCCTTCTTTGTGTCTCCCACCACTAGGCTCTAACCGACCAGGTAAAAACCTGCAATTACGCCAAAAGGATCGACCAAGAAGGGATCGTTGTTAATCTCTTTTAGTTTTTTTCTTACCGGGGATCGCTTTTAAGAGTCAGCGATCCTCATTGGTAACCCATCCATGACTAACAGCTCTTCTAATCTTGACGCCTCCCTCGCAAGGGTTCAGTTGATCACATTAGATGACGTCACTTGGACGGGGAGCCCTATCAATCATAATACGAGCGAACAAAGTGGATTTGTACTTCCAAGGGCGGAAATGAAGGGGGATCATTTTTTGCTGATTACATCAGTGTTGTGGTCTGGAGTTTCGGGTGAGCATCAATAAACTGCACCAATCATCATTTTAATAATCGCTTTACCGGCAGAATGGCTTTGAATAATTGGCTCAGTGGGGGGTCTCTTCCAATCTCGGGGTTAGATGGGTAGGATTATCATCAATTTCTGTTCCAGTCTTTGAGGCATACTTTTTCTATCATAATCATTGATGACTAGCTCACCAAAAACGCCGAAAATTACTACACAGCGGTTTATTTTTCTGTTTAGATCGCTCGACTGCAAAGATTACGGCGTTTGATTTTTCAGTACCAACCAACTGTATTTGCGCAAGGTTCACTACCAATTTTATTTTGCCAGAAAGTACCTCACAGCAAAACATCGTTATTCGAGAGTTGTGGATGCCCTCCTGATCATAACGAAATTTGATTCTTGGTTGCTAAGGAAGCACAAATGAATGACTTGAAAATCTACACGAAGATAGAAAAAATATCGCTATAGTTTGATCAGCAGAACTTTGAACGGAGATTTGGACTACATGCGTCAGTGAAATTTATTTGGAAGGCAATAAGCTGTGCTGATTATTTTAGATTTGGTCTGTTATCCAATTCATTAGTCCCACCTCAGTTCTGGAACGAAAATGCCTGTTCACAAGAACCTTGGACTCTTCCTCACCCTCAAATATGTGTGTCCCTAACGAAATACAGAAAAAAATTGTCCTTACCTCACGAGTTCTCTTAGTTTTTCGCGAAACTATGATGAAAATTTTCCCCTGTTCAATTGCATACTGCGATGAATCAAAATCAAATAGAGGAGTTGGATCTTCAGTCGTCTGTAGGCAAAATTCCTACTTATTCACTCATCCAAAGGACTGCTCAATCATGACAGCTGAGCTATTTGCCATCTTATCATCTCTCAATCTGATTTATCTATCCGGAGAAAGACTAGTGACAATATCACTAGTTCGGATTCATTTCAAGCTATAGGTATTGGAGTTTACTCACATCCCTTAGTATTTGATATACTTACCAGAGTGCTCCATCACCGCACAAATGGTAAATCAATAATATTTTGATGGGTGCCGAGCCACGTAGGTATAATAGGCAACGAAGAAGCCGATCGTGCTGCCAAACAAAAATGCAAAAACCATTGTCATCCCAATTTCACATCCACTCCTACTTCTGCTCCACAATAAAAACTTCAGTCTGGAAAGTTTGGCATTCCAAATTGTTAAACATGGATTTCAGAAAACTTTGGCGTGTCAAAAAAGATGCAAAACGATGGATCAATAACGCATTCCCGTAGAGAAGAGGCAATTGTCACGAGACTACGGACTGGGCACACACGGCTTACCCACGGATACTTGATGACCTCACAACCACGACAACCTCCACCAATTTGTGAAATATGTGATTGCCAACTCACAGTGCAACACCTCCTCGTCGAATGTCCATCTTTATTCGGTCAAAATCCAACTGAAATTCCTAGAAATTTGGGAGCACTGCTGGGGAATGATTCTCCATTTCAAATCATCTTCGTTGTACCACCAAATTTGAACGTTTTCTGTTATAAGTATTTAATATTGTAATTTGTAATGTTCCACATTTCGTTGGGCGTCAATAACCATAATGGTTGAGTACGCCTAATACAAGAAAAAAAAAACGTCTGCCAAGTGGGTGTGGCACATAGCTTCCTCGTATCCATAACCCGATTATATAGATGATCCGATGCATAGTAGTTAATCTCAAAACACCAATCTTAAAGTACCTTTCACTATCCTCACAGGGGACCATCTACACGCTAATCTGGACAATCCTAGAAAATTTCATCAAATTCGGACGAAAAATGTAAGTGCGGTAGTGATTGGATCAAAAAATTTTTAGCTTAATTAGGATTCGAACCTGGAACTCCTGTGTGGGAATCCAAAGCATTGCTGACTGACCTATCAAGGGGATGGTTGTATGGGGTTTGAGATCCTGACCTCACACGCCACTGTTACGGCTGTTACAAGGATTTTACGTTTGCGCATGCTCAGAGGCTACTGTAAATTTTAAGGCCTTGATTTTCATTGGGGACCATCTACAACCTAATCCGCGTAATCCCTGAAAATGTCATCGAAATCGGGTAGAAATTGTGGAAGTTATGTCTGTTACAAGCAATTCACGTTCGCGCATGCGCATCGGCTACTATCAATCCGGGGGTGATGATTTTCATAGGAGACCATCTAAACTCTAATTTGTAACATCCCTGAAAATTTCATTGAAATCGGATGGAAAATGTAGAAGTTATGGTCGTTACAAGGAATTCACGTTTGCGCATGCGCAGTCGCTTCTATCAGTCCAAGGATGATGATTTTCATAGGGGACCGTCTACACACCAACCCGCACAATCCCTGAAAATTTCATAGAAATCGGACAATAACTTCGAATAGTTATGCGCGTTACAAGGAATTCATGACAGACACACAGATACACCGACACGGAACCAAAATTGTTCAGAAAGGTCTAAAACGCAAAACGCGAGTGAAATTTTGATTTTGGAGAACTTTTTTTTTCGTCCTTGAAAAGTGAAAACAAAGCTTCCGCTACCTTGGTAGCAATAGTTTGGGAGGTAAAGAAGTGTAGATCAGAGAAGCTCCCTAAGCGGTCTATTCAAGTCGCGAAGAGGTCGTCCTGACATGACTCCAAATAGGAAACAGCAAAATTATACATCGCCACCTAATGGAAAAAATTTGAAGATCCCCATCTGACTGCATAACATGTCACTGCCAGCTAAAAATTCGCCTTTTGCTAACTGAGTGTCCCAATTTTACTGTCCCAACTCTACCAGAGACTCAGAGAAATCCGCAAGAATTGCTGGGAAACTTGCCGACTGACTTAGACAAGATGTTCAGCAAGCTCAAAACGTTATCTCTTTTCTACAAATTGTAAAAAAAACTTTCTGCATCATAATTCGTCCCAGACACCGTAGGGAGTGAACGGTCGGTCTAACAGAGCTGTGGATGGTCTAATTCGATTCTAAAAATCCACTGCTATTTCAAATTTCAAAAGCTTTGGAGGACAACTAGACCCCAAATGGAGCCCATGTACCAAATTTCATCAAATCGGTCCATTTACCTAAATAAAGAAAATGCCGCGAACGGCGCACAGTGGGCAAAATGGCCAATCTAGGTGGACAAAAGTCAAGTCAAAACATGGGAATCTCTAATATTAGTCATTGTTCATTATGAGTTCGCAGTCCCCAAAACGTTAATATTTACATCGTCAAAAACTTCTATGGCTGTAAAAACTTTGATCAAAAGTGTCGCCGTTTCCTGTTCGAATAAGATCGTACTGTCAGCTACTATGAACCCCCAACTTATCTCGTCTACGCTGCAGTTAGTTGTTGGCAGAATCGTTCCAGGCTTGGTGTCGGCTATAATGGAAACCATTGAAAGGAGTAAGTACTATTTTTTCCTGCTAAAATTGTAAAAATAGCGTCTGATACTGTATGTTTATGAGTATACGCCATACCGTATTTTTTAAAATGATAATTGACATCTTGGAGTTAAAGTAGCACACGGCCAAGAGTTGCTAAGGAATTCCGATTTTTTTTCGTTTCTCCAAGTGTTCTAGTTTCGGCATTCAACCACTTTGTTTTGCGATTTTATGCGTTTTCCGAGTTACTTAATAAAATGGTTGATTTTCAGGTATAAATATCACTATTCCTCGCCATCAATTTGTCGAGGAATGGAAACAGCTACCGAAGAAAGATCGCCACGAAAACCTCACTAGGTACATGATTGGGTTAGGTAATCTCGACGATTCTTCAGAAACATTAAATTTAAAAATTATCAAAAATGCTGTGATAGACTTTTCAAAAAAATCGGAGAGAGGCGGGAGAATAGCTATAGAAAACAAGACATTTATTCCAAAAAATATTCGACATGGCTGAGTGGGAAAGAGTTTGAAGTTGTCATTTCTTACAAAATTACTCAAGCTATCATGAACCAACCAGCTGCACGTCCCGAAAAACCGTTGAGGACTCAAGCAACAAAAAGAAGAAAAGTGAAAGAATTGTTGACTGCTGGTCCCGAAAAGTTATGCTTTAGGGCGCTCACTGCTCTCTACTCAGCAGAAGACAGGTCCACAAGCCGTATCTTGATAGAAGCAACTTCAAGCACATCAACAGTTGAATCTTCTACAATGTCGAATAAGAACATGACTATAATATTTTCAAATTCAATATTTCAGAGTTATATCCGTTTAACACTGCAATAGTGTCATTAATCTCAAAGTAATTAAACAGTACCTAATCATTATGTCAAGAATTTAAGATTAAACATGTACAAAAATATCATGATATACCGTTTGGCTACTTTCATTGAAGTCAAGAAATCTTTACATTATTTTTCCCGTAATCAGCGTCTTTTCACTCAATTTTGAATAAAAAACCGACCAAAAAATAATTTTGTCCACCTACATTGGTCATTTTGCCCATTGTGCGGCGGAAGGCGGACGGACGAAAAAGGTTTTATTGGGTTTTAGGATTATACGTTCCTTAAAACACAAACATACCAATTTTGATGTAAAAAAAAGAATATAAAATTTGGACGAAAACTAACTATTTTGGAAATAAAATTTATTACCTTGTTCGATTTTAAAGATTCATTATTGAAAATAATAACACAAAAATCTAATTAATGTTCGATATAATTGATTATTTAGCTTCCAAAACAAATATTATACCCCCCCCCCCCCAGACTGTCTTCAACACGCTTGCCCGGTTTTTCTAGGCATTCCTTCTTATTTACATTACATATTTACGTCGAATTTGTCACAATTCAAGCATTGGGAAGAAATTATATTATTTTAAATCGAAGGAAAACCTTCGAAAGGTCTCGTAGGGAGCGAACGGATCGTTCTACAGAGTTCCGCGTGGTATCTAAAAATTCAATACTTGAATTGGTCAAAAAACGATACCTTGATTTCGAGAGTTTTCGAGCTAGGGCACTCTTAAAAATTTCAACCCTCATTTTTCACCCCTTAGAATTGATTGACATCAACCAAAAGCTTCGCAGCACAACTAGACCCCAAATGGAGCCTATGTACCAAATTCGAACCAAATTAGTCCAGGAAGAAAAGTGCCGCGTACGACGGACGGACGGAAAATTTTTCATTCGATTTGCGGATTCTACGTAGGGGAGTGGGGGGCACATTTGACACTTTTTCGCATTTTCCATCCTACAAGGTTGAAAGAACGAGAGGTCTTGAATTTCTTTCTTCTATCGTTAACTACGGTATTTTTGCTACCCACATACATCTCGTTCCTTTTTCAATCTGCTTGCCAAGTATTTTTTTTGTAAATTTTCAAAATGCTTAGGAAGTGACAATTGTGCCCCACCGGTGGGGCACAATTGACATGAGAAAGGGGCACTTTTGACAGTTCACAGAAAGTACCATAATTCTAAACTAATCTTACCAAAAAACCATGGAACGTCCGGCAAATCATTATCTGGCAATAATGTTGAGTCAGACAGAACAACTATAGACCCTGCAGCCTGTAACAATCAACACTACCAACACAATTTCAATTAGATGAGTACCCACTCTTCTTTCTCAAAGGAACACCAAGTTTTATGGATGTAGGAATTGAAGTAACAAAAAATAATGATCAAAACAAAGATGTTTATTGAAAAACGTCAGGTCGAGTAGGTATTCAAAATCCTACATCAACATAGCATTGACAAACTTCATAGGTATATAAAAATATATGTCAAAATATATGTCAAATGTTCCCCTAGCAAAACTGTCAAAACTACCCCGAGGGTAGCCATTACAGTAAAACCCAAGCCAACCTCGAACGATGAATTGTTTTGAAGAATCCAAGGAAAACACTTGCATGGCGACATATACGACTGACAAACTGGATGAGCTACATTTGAAAAAAAAATGAATCCACTCGGTAATCAACGAAAAACAAAATGAAAAAAAACTTACTTTTGAGGGGTCCAAACACTCAAACCGCCATGAGCCGACTAGATGATTTGTAACCTGCACGGTTTTCACCTGGAATGGTTCTTCTTCTTCTTCTTCTTCACAATACAAAAACACGAAATCGCGGTAAAATTCAAATCTTGTGTGACAAACAGCCATTGTCAAATGTGCCCCTATGTCAAATGTGCCCCCCACTCCCCTACCTTGAAATGTAAAACATCAAATTTTGAGGGGGGTAAATCATTATTTTCTTGCTCGATTCCAATGTTTCATTATTGAAAACAATAAACAAAAAATAAGGAAAAAAAGAATTACCGCATCTTTGGAAGTTGTTGATGTCGGCGAGGATTTGCTCGCGTACAGGTCAAATATACTGGTCGGCTCTTCCATTGTGACTGAACAAGAAACGAATGACCTACCTTTGCAATTATTATTCACGTCCCTTATCTCCTGACCATTCTGAAGAGAATTGTAAACCAACCGATTCATCGAGAAGGTATTGGACCCAAGCAAGCGCGCAGCGCCCGTGGTCAATGACTTTACCCCCTTGTTTTTCTAAGAACTCACCGATGTCTACTCTCTCAAACTGAGCGTTCATTAATTTATTAAAATGTGAGTAGGAATCATTACCTATTGGTGCCTAGAAACGTCGGGCGGGCGTGAAACAGTCGCGAAAGTTGTGAAACAGACTGGGCACGGAAAAGTACCCAGTAGTTACAGCCAGTACCTACTACTACTTGTTATTTGGATCGAGTAAGTTTCTCTGAGTTTGGTAAGATCCGATGGAAAAGTAGATCTAAAACAGATTTGGGGAAAGTGGTACACGTTAGGTTTTGCTTCCGAGTCTACCAAGGTAGCGGAAGGTTTGTTTTCACTTTTCAAGGTTGAAAAACAAAGTTCTCCAAAATCGAAATTTCCACTCGCGTTTTTGGTTCCGTGTCTGTCTGTCTGTCTGTCATGAAATCCTTGCAACAGCCATAAGTTCTACATTTCTCATCCAATTTTGATGACATTTTCAGGGATTGTGCGGGTAGGTGTGTAGATCGCCTCCTATGAGGGTAGTTGAAGGTACTTAGAGATTGATAGTTTGAGATTAACTACTATGCATTGGATCATCTATACAATCGGGATATGGATACGAGGAAGCTATGTGCTACACCCACTTGGCAGACTTTTTATTGGATTTTATTGGCATTCGGTCATTTTCTCGACAAGCTCTTTGGACGATTTTCTCTCCTCCTAATGTCCACTTTTCCAACCTTGTTCTTCAACAATTTTATCAACAAAGAGGAGAAGCGAGTCAGAAACATTAATTTTGACTTCTTTCCTCAGGATCATCTTGGCTCGTCCACCATGACCGAATTGATTATTAATAAAATCCTGTAGGAAAACCAAAAACCTCGGAAATTTACAAAAGTTACATTTTGAGGTAGCAGCCTGAATTTTCCCTTACATCAATGTAATTATTTTGATGGATGGAACAAGAGGTGGGTAAGGCTGGGACAGAAGGGTCTCTGCCCCCAACAGCGTAGCAAGAACGTCCAACGCAATCAGGGTATTGTTAGCGTGAGAGCCAGCCCCCCCTTTTCCCCGCTTTCCACTTCCATTTTCAATCTCTCATTTCTTATCACGTCCTCCGACTATTTGTCTTTTTCATCTCTCCCGAAAAGAGGAAGAAAGAGGAACTGCCTTGTTCCGTTCTTTCTCGCGTTGTACTCGGTTTGTTAAAGACTTTTGGTAAATGAGTTTTTTTCGGGGATTGTGTTGATTGAATAATGGAATCAGTGCGGATCGTTACGCGTTTCAACACTTTTATGCGGTTGATGTATTGACAGACGAATCGATATTTTTGATAATACGTGGAGAGAGAGGTAGTCCTCCTCCCCCACCTCCCCCCAAGGGGGGGGGGGCCTCTTCCTCTGACCTTCCTTCTCGTATTACTTGTATAGCATAGACGCCTATGTTTCATTGAATTTTCTCTATACAGTTTACTATTTATTTGCCTTCTGGTAACCGCTGTGTGAGCTAGGGCTCACAGGGCTCTTCCACATCATAGAAAAACGCTAAAAAAGGCAAAAAATAAAAAAAAAACATTAGTTTTTGAGCATAATCTTGTGAGCTCACCCAAGCCTCAATTTCCCACCGATATTTGTGGTTCTTTTGCTGTTCGACGCAAAAATCAATCTGGTTGTGCACTTCGTCGCCGAAATTTCCACATTTGTGTTTAAGGGGGAGGGACGTTATTTAGTGAAAATAAGGCTCATTCTGAGAATACCTTGAGCACTACCTACTCCTCAATTCTCAACCAATTTGCGTTTCTTTTTTTGTTCGACTCAGATAACTTCCCAGTCACCAGAGTATCAAAATTCAGTTGGTCGGGGGGCGATGATATAAATTTTTTTGCCATATGGGTGTGGCACATAGCTTCCTCGCATCCATAACCCGATTGTATGAATGATCCGATGCATAGTAGTTAATCTCAAACATCAATTGCACTAGCATGTTAGGGGACCGCCGACACGTCAACTCGGGCCATCTATAAAAGTTTCTTCGGAATCGGATGGAGAATGTAGACGTTATGGATGTTACAAGGAAATTAACGTTAGCGCATGCGCAGTGGCTGCTATCTGTCCAGAGGTGGTGATTTTCATAGGGGACCATCTAAATCCTAATCTGTATAATCTCTGAAAATTTCATCGAAATCGGAAAATAACTTCGCATAGTTATGCCCGTTACAAGGATTTCATGACAGACAGACACACGGACACACAGACACGAAACCAAAATTGTTCAAAAAGGTCTAAAACGCAAAATGCGAGTGAAAATTCAGATTTTGGAGAATTTTTTTTTCAACCCTGAAAAGTGAAAACAAAGCTTCCGCTACCTTGGTAGACTAGGAAGCAATATATGATTTTTCAATATTTCGGTTCCTATTGAGGCTTACTAAAGGTACCCAAGCTTTGAATTTGACGGAACATTATCAACAAACTTTTGGATTTTCATGAACTATTCTTTGTGTCACCAAGAAACATATCAAAAGTGCCACCATGGTGCCAGGACACCAGAAACCGCGTATATCGTGGGGTTTCCACTTTGAATAAGGACATAGTATTCTCCAGACTTCCTACAAAAATTAACAGATAAAAGTTATAATAATTATAAAAAAAAATTATTGATAACTTATAATTAATAACGATAATTATAATAATTAGTTGAAATTATTTCAACTAAATTAAATGAGATGAACAATTTTATGCAGTTGGAAGGAAAATAAAAATATGTATCTTATGGCTTATTGGTTTAAAATTAAACTAATCCTCATCCAATGGGGCCTCCCTTGGAATGCATGCATTACTGCTGACAAATACGTTTAGAATTCAAGTATGCAGAGTCAAGTTACTGCTCTCAATTTTCTTTATTTAGACGACACTATCAGTCAAGCAAGTTTTTAGGACGTCCCACAGTAAGACTTGGGCGTCCTTATGCGATCGATCTGGGGTGAAGTTGGACAACACTCAACAGAAAAAAAAATAACCACACAGTAATCCGTTTTAAACCATTCTGAATCCAAATCCGCGAAAAAAACCATAGGTGTATGTCTGTGTGTGTGTGTGTGTGTGTGTGTAGGTGTGTGTGTGTGTGTGTGTGTGTGTGACAAAATCTTGTGTCGTCTGCACAGGCCTTAGTACTCAACCGATTTTCCTGGTTCTTTTTTTGTTCGCCGCGGAAAACTATCTAGTTGTGCACTACGTTGCCGGAATTTCGAATTTTGCCTTTTAAGGGTGGGAAAGGGGGGGTTAATGCTCAAAAAAGTGCGTTTTTGGGCATAATCTTGTGTCGTCTGCCCAGGCCTTAGTTCTCAACCGATTTTTGTGGTTCTTTTTTTCATCGACGCGAAAAACTATCTAGTTGTTCACTACGGCGCCGGAATTTTGAATTTTGCCTTTTAAGGGGGAAAGGGGGGGTTAATGCTTAAAAAACGTGCGTTTGCGGGCGTAATCTTGTAAACTCTGTCCAGGCCTCAATTTCCAACCGATTTGTGTGTTTCTTTTTTTGTTTGACTAAAATAACTTCCGAGTTGTACATAATTTCACCCGAGTACCAAAATTTGCAAGGGGAGGGGGCAAGTGGGGGGATAATATTCACAAAATATCCGATTTTTCAATATTTCGGTTCCTTTACTGCTTACTAATTGTACCCAACCTTCGAAATTGAGGAAAAATTCTCATTATACCTCCGGATTTTCATGAATTATTCTCTGTACCACCATAGAACTAATAGTGGTGCCACCGTGGTGCCAGGAGACCATATACCGCATATTTCGTGTTTTTTTTTTTTTTTTTTTTGTGTTTCACCTTGAATACGGATGTGAACCTCGATGGACCGCCTACTAAAACTAATAGATGAAAGTTCAATGTTACGACGTTATTCCGCTTTGGTGCCAGACTGGCACCATTGGTGGTGGTTGGGGGGGGGGGGGGTGAACTCGAATTCGCATGTTGGGTATCGTAGATCATGGATTTTAAAATGCTCTTCAGATTCGAGGCTCCCACGCCGCTAGAAATGTTTTGGTAGGTAGATAATGGTAAGGGGGGGGGGTCACTATTTCTTGCCTAAAATAATAAACCAGATTACATCGAGTGAAACAGTTTCATCGCTTACCAACTGGTTAAACTGATCTAATGCTTATCCAATGGGACGTCCCCTGGAATGCATGCATTACTAAACAATATGTTTTATCTTAGAAATTGTGCCCTCAAACTTCCATTCAAACTCGAAGCTCACAACTTTGTAATATTTCAAATTTAACTCATCTACCAGTTATCATAGACTGCTAGAAGATTGAGCACTTTGTCCTCTTGAGGACCATCAAGTTATCGTAAAGATCAGCTGAGTGAGAGGTGAAGCTCCTGCTTCTTTGGTTCATCTTAGAGAACTGAAATTTGGCGGGTTCGCTTCGGTAGCACAAAAAGCTAGTCAAATCAATGGTGTACTTAAGTGAGAAAGTTAATTCTTCTCCAGTTTATTTTGGGGTGCTGAAAGTTAGTTCAGGGGTACTTGGAAGAAGTGTTGGGGTAGAAGTCAGATCGTCAGCAAGAGAGTAAAATGATAGAGTTAAAGTCAGATCGATATAATCCAATCAAGTTCTCTGTTGTCCATTCTTGAGCACTGAACACACACCCTCTTTGGTACCACTGGAAGATATCACTATGTCAAATGATCCTGTAGAAGTATGATCTTACAGCAAAATGGAGAATCAAAATAAATGAAACTAAGTCGGTACATGTCGATTTCATTAACAAGAGAATCGAGTATATTCCGGTACATTTCATGGGAAAAGTTATTCCGAATGCTAATGAAGCCAAATACCTAGGCATGACACTAGGCGCCAAACTTAGATGGAAAGCCCATGTCAAAAAAAAGAAGGAAGAACTCCTTCTAAAATTCAGAAAAATGCATTGGCTAATGGGGAGACGGTCGAAGTTGTCAATCCAGAACAAGCTTACATTGTAGAACCAAGTCCTTAAACCAGTATGGACATATGGAGCTCAGATTTGAGGCTGTACGGCTTAGTCAAATCGAGACATCATCCAAAGATTCCAGAACAATGTGCTCAGAACGGTGGTCAATGCACCATGGTACTTTCGAAACGAACATCTCCATCATGAGCTTCGGATCGAAACAATAAACGATGCTATAAAGCGACAAGTTGTGAAACACCTACAGCGGCTAAGATGTCACATCAACGAGGAAGCAGTCCAACTCCTTGATACAAGTGATATATCGTATATATAACTCAGTATAAGTATATATACTCAGAAGATTGAAGCGTACCAAACCACTTGACCTAGCTTACTTGTGAAGCAGTGAAGTTAAACATCCACCATAATCAACAAAACTCAGTGATGTATCTTAGTTTTGAATATATGCCCATAATTTCGAAATAATATTGGTAATTAGTTATACTTGGTGCAATAAAGAATATTGAAAAAAACTATGTCAAATCACCTGCCTCAAATTTTTCTTGCTCATCTTGAAAAAATTAAATTTGGTTCTCATCTGTTTGTGACTTGTTGGAGAATCCGTTGTGATCAGCAAGTCGAGAACAGGAGGTGAGCGCTTCTGATTCAAGGATATCATCAGGCCATTGAGACAGTACTGATTCACATCCATTTGGGGAACTGCATATGATCGAGAGAAAGTCCGAAAAAACCCTCCTGTTCTTCAAAGCGCGCCAAAACTTGGTACACAGCTTGTTGGAAACTATTGAAAGTGACCGAGAGGAAGTCGGATGAGCTTTGAGAGAGATGTTGCTGACGTTTAGAGGACTGAAATATGGAAGGTGTTTAATACACGAGAGGTATAAATCAGTAGTGTGAGTGATGAAGCTTTTCTCTCCCTGGTTCTTCGAAAAGAGCTGAATTGAATGCAGTAGTTGTACAAAATTGCTAGGAAATCTAGTCACTTTGTAGAAATGCTATAAGTACGGTTGAATCATTTCAGCAGGCCAAGAACACAATGAATACATCAAACCAACATGTGGTCCCGTGTAACCCTTTGAGTGACGTAGCAATGTAACGTTTCAAGTAACAAAAACCGACAATATAGGGATTTAAGGACTCCGTGGGGCAGTCCCTACTGGAATACCTCGAAACCGGTATCCGATAACAGTAGATTGCTATTCAGGGCGTGAGGGAGAACAAAGAATGCGGTTCAGGAACCCAAAAGCCCCGGCAAAACACGATTTGGGGTTCTCGGTGAGCAAAACAGAGGTCCAATAATCTGATGGGGGGCGGGTCGAGGAGACTGTTTTTGTCTTCCGACCTCCGGCCCAAGTTGACACTGAGTTATGGGAAGGGCACGAACTCGTGATACAAAGATAACACAGTTTCGCTAACTGCAATATGTACCTATCCAAGTGATGGGGAACAGTAGAACTACAGGGACCGGATGGGGTGCGTAGTATTAACTCTTGTGGTTGTTCTAGGCGCCACTGAACCAAGAGTAAATGGAGTTTTGGAAGATAGATTTTGGTCTGTTAGTCGATGGTTAATCCGATCGTTGCTCAGGAAGAATCACTATTCGAGTGTTCAAAAAACACTCGAATTCTGAGAAACAATGGAGTTTAACCTGAATAAATCTCGTATCCTGTACTGCTGAATAGTAATTTTGGGATTGGGAGTGACAATATCAGCAGAGTAAAACACGAAAGGTAAGTTGGTATTCCAATCAACAATGGTTGTCGTGCTGTTCAGCTTAGAAATGAAGTTTAATATCATACTCTGCAAACTCACCTGAAGAAATCATGAAATCCTGTACAGCATTTTGGGATTGGGAGTGAGGCTATTGGCAACGTGGAAAGCATAAGGCAAGTTGGTATTCCAATCAACAATGGTTGTCGTGATGTTTAGCTTAGAAATGAAGTTTAACCTCATACTCTGCAAAATTACCTGAAGAAATCATGAAATCCTGTGCAGCATTTTGGGATTGGGAGTGAGAATATTGGCAACGCGGAAAGCATAAGGTAAATTGGTATTCCAATCAACAATGGTTGTCGTGATGTTTAGCTTAGAAATGAAGTTTAATCTCATACTCTGCAAAGTCACCTGAAGAAATCATGAAATCCTGTACAGCATGTTGGGATTGGGAGTGAGGCTATTGGCAACGTGGAAAGCATAAGGCAAGTTGGTATTCCAATCAACAATGGTTGTCGTGATGTTTAGCTTAGAAATGAAGTTTAATCTCATACTCTGCAAAATTACCTGAAGAAATCATGAAATCCTGTGCAGCATTTTGGGATTGGGAGTGAGAATATTGGCAACGTGGAAAGCATAAGGCAAGTTGGTATTCCAAACAACAATGGTTGTCGTGATGTTTAGCTTAGAAATGAAGTTTAATCTCATACTCTGCAAAGTCACCTGAAGAAATCATGAAATCCTGTACAGCATGTTGGGATTGGGAGTGAGGCTATTGGCAACGTGGAAAGCATAAGGCAAGTTGGTATTCCAATCAACAATGGTTGTCGTGATGTTTAGCTTAGAAATGAAGTTTAATCTCATACTCTGCAAAATTACCTGAAGAAATCATGAAATCCTGTGCAGCATTTTGGGATTGGGAGTGAGAATATTGGCAACGTGGAAAGCATAAGGCAAGTTGGTATTCCAATCAACAATGGTTGTCATGATGTTTAGCTTAGAAATGAAGTTTAATCTCATACTCTGCAAAATTACCTGAAGAAATCATGAAATCCTGTGCAGAATTTTGGGATTGGGAGTGAGAATATTGGCAACGTGGAAAGCATAAGGCAAGTTGGTATTCCAATCAACAATGGTTGTCGTGATGTTTAGCTTAGAAATGAAGTTTAATCTCATACTCTGCAAAATTACCTGAAGAAATCATGAAATCCTTTGCAGCATTTTGGGATTGGGAGTGAGAATATTGGCAACGTGGAAAGCATAAGGCAAGTTGGTATTCCAATCAACAATGGTTGTCATGATGTTTAGCTTAGAAATGAAGTTTAATCTCATACTCTGCAAAATTACCTGAAGAAATCATGAAATCCTGTGCAGCATTTTGGGATTGGGAGTGAGAATATTGGCAACGTGGAAAGCATAAGGCAAGTTGGTATTCCAATCAACAATGGTTGTCGTGATGTTTAGCTTAGAAATGAAGTTTAACCTCATACTCTGCAAAATTACCTGAAGAAATCATGAAATCCTGTGCAGCATTTTGGGATTGGGAGTGAGAATATTGGCAACGCGGAAAGCATAAGGTAAATTGGTATTCCAATCAACAATGGTTGTCGTGATGTTTAGCTTAGAAATGAAGTTTAATCTCATACTCTGCAAAGTCACCTGAAGAAATCATGAAATCCTGTACAGCATGTTGTGATTGGGAGTGAGGCTATTGGCAACGTGGAAAGCATAAGGCAAGTTGGTATTCCAATCAACAATGGTTGTCGTGATGTTTAGCTTAGAAATGAAGTTTAATCTCATACTCTGCAAAGTCACCTGAAGAAATCATGAAATCCTGTACAGCATGTTGTGATTGGGAGTGAGGCTATTGGCAACGTGGAAAGCATAAGGCAAGTTGGTATTCCAATCAACAATGGTTGTCGTGATGTTTAGCTTAGAAATGAAGTTTAACCTCATACTCTGCAAAATTACCTGAAGAAATCATGAAATCCTGTGCAGCATTTTGGGATTGGGAGTGAGAATATTGGCAACGTGGAAAACATAAGGTAAATTGGTATTCCAATCAACAATGGTTGTCATGATGTCATCTTAGAGTTGAAGTTTAATATCATACTCAGCAAAAATAAGACTCGTATCGAACGCTGGTCGGGTCGTAGTTTTGTCATCTGCATGAATATGTTGAATAACAGGGCTGTTTTGTGTGCTGGTTTTAGACTAGACATTAGGCGACAAACCGGCGCTAATTCTCCCTAGACCCACGGGGAGCGCAGGATAATTGGGATGACCGACGTTACCGATAGTTATTGATGTTAATTAGTGATCAACAAGACATCCCTGAGAGTGTAGCAGAGGCAAGTTATAGAAAATGTTTCTTATCTTGATCTTTGTTATCAATTTTTTTCTCGCTATTTTTGCTGGGCTGTCTTGTTAATCTCTCAATAACCGCGTTATGCAAATACTTCTCAAGTACAAAATTTCTAAAATAGAGTTTTTATATCGTTGGATTCGTCTCGCAAATCTTAGAATTTTTTCTTTAGTTATTAGCGCCACCTTTTTGTTATAAAATGAACTATTCCTTAATATACCAAGCAACGTACAATAAAACGGCCATTTTGAGTAAACGGCAAATTGGCGGTTGTTTGCCATTTGCGTAACTAGCCTTTTGCACTTATTGCAAAAAGCTACTTATTTTTCAGAGAGCTATTAAGCAACAAAACTGCTATATGAGCTAATTTTTGAATTCTTTTGTTTCGACGCCTTCAGCACACCAAAGTTAACGTTACACAGTAACAAGGTTCTCCAGTCGTAATAGTCGGTCTTCATTTTTTTTTCTCGCAATTTCCCCCCAAAAAAAGCGTTTTAGTCGCTTAGGAGGTATTAGCGAATTTTCAAGGAAAATGAAGCTATTGCAACGGCCTCAAAATTATTAGAATCGACTTTTTCGAAAAATTTTCACACTGAAATCCGTTTTGGAACATTCTGAAACGATCCTAAAAAAATAAATCTACAACAAATTGCAACACCATTGGTCCATTTCTTAACCACACCTTCAACTGAATGATTTCTTTGAAAATTCGCTCATTAATTCATGCTGCATGAATGGACTTTTTTTTTTTGCATAAAGCGGCCCAATTATATCGGTAATATCGGTCATTCCAATTATCCTGCGCTCCCTGTGGGGCCAGAAAGAACTAGCGCTGGTATAGTAGGTTTTTAGGACGTCCCACAGTAAGACTTGGGCGTCCTTATGCGATCGATCTGGGGTGAAGTTGGACAACACTCAACAGAAAAAAAAAATAACCACACAGTAATCCGTTTTAGACCATTCTGAATCCAAATCCACGAAAAAAAACCATAGGTGTATGTCTGTCTGTGTGTGTGTGTGTGTATGTGTGTGTGTGTGTGTGTGTGTGTGTGTGACAAAATCTTGTGTACTCTGCACAGGCCTTAGTTCTCAACCGATTTTCCTGGTTCTTTTTTTGTTCGTCGCGGAAAACTATCTAGTTGTGCACTACGTCGCCGGAATTTCGAATTTTGCCTTTTAAGGGGAGGAAAGGGGGGGTTAATGCTCGAAAAACGTGCGTTTTTGGGCATAATCTTGTGTACTCTGCCCAGGCCTTAGTTCTCGAACGATTTTCCTGGTTCTTTTTTCGTTTGACGCGGAATACTATCTAGTTGTGCACTACGGCGCCGGAATTTCGGATTTTGCTTTTTAAGAGGGGGAAAGGGGGGGTTAATGCTCAAAAAATGTGCGTTTGCGTGCATAATCTTGTAAACTCTGCCCAGGCCACAATTGTCAACCGATTTGCGTGTTTCTTTTTTTGTTTGACTCTAATAACTTCCGAGTTGTACATGATTTTACCATAGTACCAAAATTCGCAAGGGGAGGGGGTGAGTGGGGGATAATATTCACAAAATATCCGATTTTTCAATATTTCGGTTCCTTTACTGCTTACTAATTGTACCCAAGCTTTGAAATTGAAGAAAAATTCTCATTATACCTCCGGATTTTCATGAATTATTCTCTGTACCACCATGGAATTGATAGTGGTGCCAACATGGTGCCAGGACATGGTGCCATGATGCCATAAACTGCTTATTTCGTGTTTTTTTTTCTTGTGTTTCACCTTGAATACGGATGTGAACTTCGACGGACTGCCTACCAAAACTAACAGATGAAAGTTCAATGTTACGACGTATTTCCGCTTTGGTGCCAGACTGGCACCATTGTTGGCGTTGGGGTGGTGGTGTGTGTGGGGGGGGGGGATGAACTCGAATTCGCATGTGTGGTATCGTAGATCATGGATTTTAAAATGCTCTTCAGATTCGAGGCTCCCATGCCGCTAGAAATGTTAAGGTGGATAATGGTGGGGGGGTCAGTATTTCTTGCCTTAAGTAATAAATAAACTACATCGAGTGAAACAGTTTTATCACTTAACAACTGGTTGAACTGATCTAATGCTTATCCAATGGGACGTCCCCTGGAATGCATGCATTACTAAACAATATGTTTAGCAGTATCCTCTAGTTTATGAAGAGAGAGATCAACAACAATACACTAGGTAGAAATATTGGAAAGTAACGTCTTGACAAGGTAAAATACCTATAATTTGTGTAGAAGTTGAAATCCAAAAGCAGTCAAATCTAGTGGTTCTGATTAGAGCCAGTGGTAGAAACTAATTCTGGTTAGGATCATTAGTCGTAACTAATTCTGACTATACAAAACTAGTTCTGACCAAAGCGAAAAAATATAAAAGGATACTTTACCTCAATGATTACCATGAGAGTTACAGTTAGATTCGGTCGAACTACAAAGCTCGTTCCGACCTAACAATATCAACAGAATGGCAATGAGAGGATTTGAATGGAGACCGAACATCGAAAGTCCCAACGTATGAATGCCCTTTTTCAACTTTCCTCGCTCATTCACGCTGGGCCTGACTTGAAGAAACGTCTGGAACGTGATTTGAATCTGCAGCAGCTCTCACGCACCCGATAAATTAATACAAGTCGTCGTTGCGAGTCTCCCCTTCACAATACCAATCCTCCCTTAAGTCAGCCGTTTTTAGGCATCGCCCCTAATCGTCTCCCACAACCCCTCGTTTTCACCAATTGAAGAGGGATCGTAGAATATCAATATTACTCGAGGGAGGGGAAAAGACGACAGGGTGTGGGAAAAAAGTGAAAAACCAAATTTAGGAAGACGAAAATAAATACAGAAAATAATGAAGCAGCTTTTTCCTTTCGACGCTTAGTCTGAGGAGTGAAGATATATTTATACAATCACTGAATTGAAGAAGGGTAACTTGAGGGTACTCAGATTCTCCTCAATCCAACATTGCACTCATTTCTTTTATTTCGTTTTATAATCTTTGACTCTGAGACTACAAATACTTTCGTAGGTAATTTATACAGGTATAATTAAAATATTGTCTTCAAAGAACACGAAATGAAACTCTCACAAGCTATTTTGATTAGAAGATCAAGACTGATCAATCAATAATTTTTTTTTTAAATTTTAAAACCTTTAGGTTCTACAATGGTCAACAACAGAACAATAAATCAATGGTGAATAACAAGAATAATCTTATAGAAGTAACAAACAAAATTTCATAACATTGACAAATAAATTCTTTGCTGTTTAAACATTATAACATAAAGATAATAAATAATTTGGAACAAATATTTGTGATTTAAACAATAACAACACTGACACATAATGGTAAAACTCTAATGACATACTCGTAAAAAAGAAACAATAGGTGCAAAATTGCCACCGGATGTACAGACCCACCCACCACGGCGACTCCCGGGGCTACCAATCCATTTATGTTTTTGTTCTTATTCATGGATTCCTGTGCCCAGTCATATATTTTTGAATTTATGCCACTACATAGTGATCATTTTCTGATACATATAATAACATTGTGTAACACTGATACCACCAGCACGCGCTTGAAACTACGAGCTCATATTCCTGCAGATGATAAATCACGATTCGATTAGCTCACATTGATCTCTCTTTTCTATGTATACATTTGAACTCCATAAATGAGGGGTTTTATGCATTAAAATTGTTGTTGAGACCACCCAGAGCTCTGTTGGCCAAACCGTTTGCTCCCTGTGAGGTCTTAACCCTAATTGGACCATGGTGTCACTAATGTCACCGAAAACATGGTGAAAAGGTGCCGTTAGATCAACTGGATATAAATTGCAATTTAAAAACTAATGGACAGAGCTAAATAATTCGAAATTTGTTCAAGTTATTAGAAGTCAAAAAATGATGTTAGGTATGACAAAACATTGTAATTTTTTTTCATCGATTTCTTTGAAAATTTTTGATTTTTAAATCAAAAAATTGAATTTTAAATTTAATGGACAGAAGAATTTTTTGGGGTATTGGAAGTCTCAAAAATTATGACAAAAATTTCTAAAGAAATCGAAGAAAAAAAAATAAATTTTTTCTCATAATTCTATTCTGAGACTTCTAAAACACAAAAAAAAATGCTTTTGTCCATTAAATTTAAAATCTCAATTTTATTTTGGTTACTCCGGTGACACTTGTGATACCATGGTCCAATTATGGGGGTCTCAGTCGGTCGTCGTTCGTTCCTCGTTCCGGGATAGTATTTTTCTTAATTTACAGGGGCTCAAACTTTAAAAATTGTACCTAAATTTGACATTTTCAAGGATTTTTGAAATTCATTAGTGCAGCAGTCTAGAGAATTGAAAAACTAAACAAAATCGAACAATAATTTCCAGAGAAAAATGGGAACAATTTAACTGAATAAACGGGCTGAACCTACTCAAAAACACGAATGTGAATTGCAAAAGAGGCCTAATCTCCGTAAAGGCCTCTCTCCAAATTTCAACTGATCAAATTCTTTAAGTAGAGATTTCTATACTCACAGGAAAACAACACAATAATAAATTACTGTTGATTGGTTTACCAACTTATTTTCCTCTCAGCAAATCCTATCACGTTCAATTCTCCAACTTCACTCCAGCTGTAATAGATTTTATGATTATCCTGGTGAATGTGTATCAGTTCCCTCGATAAAGTACTTCTTGGGCACTTCACTTGTAATTTTTCCTACTTACTTCTTGCACCACGTTATTCATTTATATTCTTCTTTTCGCTCATTAGCAAAATGCTACAAGGAAAAAAACTTAAATAATTGTAATTTGACCATCATTAAGTACAAAATTCATCTGTACTGTTTGATTCTGTTTTGTTCGGCGTTTATTGAAAGTTGTATAGTGGTTTGTACAGGATTGAGCATGATACTCAAACTTTTGCTAGCCAGCAAGTCGAGTACAGGAGGCGAGCACTTTCGATGTAAGAACATCATCTTCAGGCCGTCGAGAGAGTACTAAAGTTTGTCAGTCCGTCGTTCTATTTATATAGTCTGGGTGAAAGGGAGGTGAAAGGATCAGAAAGGAAAGGGGGCCACGTGGTAACCAGACCACGTGGTGAAAAGTTGTTTGTCTGTCATGTCAAGTGAAAGGGAGAGATAAGACTAATAATATTAGCTAATCGTACATTCACCACGTGGTAACCATGCGGTAACCACGTGGTCTTCTATTCCAAACTAAGAACATATTATTAACTAACTTATTGCTAAATTATTTACTTGTATCTACTTCTTATATCTACTTACGTCTACTTATATATGTTTTTAATTTTTATTTAAAAAAATAAATTTGTGGTTAGTTGATTATTAATTGTTTGAAATTATGAGATCCTAGGTCGTTTGGTTGTCTGGAGGATAGTGGAGTCATAAAGGTGCTGTTTTCCTTTGTAAGGAGTAGTGGGTTCTATTCGTGGTCTCATTACCCCCCTTTCTTTTCTGATTCTTTCACCTCCCTTTCATTCAGACTATAGAATTAGAACGACGGACTGGCAAACTTTAGTACTCTCTCGACGGCCTGATGTCCTTACATCGAAAGCGTTCGCCTCCTGTACTCGACTTGCTGGTTACGACGGATTCTCCAATACGGTACGTTGATAATAGTTATATTCTTATAACTAACGGAGCTAACCCCAATCATTTAACACCGAACATGGATCGGATTGGCATTACACACTTCAGCTCCCTCGTTGTGTAATGATATTTTTCGTTGGGAAATCGTCCGGAACCTCTGACCACTGAAGCAATCAACGAAGTGAAGGGGGACTAAATTGGTAGTTAGAGACACATGGTGCAAACTGTGCGGCTCAAAGCGACAATTTTGTAACGTACGAAGAGGGGGAAAAAGAGAACTCAGAGGGAGTGCTATCATACGCATCGTGTTCAACACTAATTTTCGTCGACTACACAAACCTCGTTTTACTGGGCTGATGTGCAGAATATTTGAATAGAAATTTTTGATTCTAAATTCAGTCAATCAATGGCGATATAGGTTGACTATTGAGAACAGGGAGGTGTAGGGTTTTAGGTCGAGTGTATTAATCCAATATATTTATTACAAACATTTATGTGGCATTTTTTTGAAAGGATGGCATTTGGATACTTCATTGTCTAGAACAGAATTAAATTCTCGTTTCACAAATCTTCCCAATGTCTTTTAGTGTTTTCAACTTATGGTGCCTGTTTATCAAAAACGAATATATTACCCCAATAAATCAGTATTGAAAAGATTTTTAATTGAGATACTGTGAAAAGGCAGATTCAGGGATAGAAGATGACCTCTGAAGGTCGTGGAGACGACAGCTCTCTGGAAATTACAAATGTCGCCGAATGCTTCGCAAATCAACTAGCTTCCTCGAATCTAACCTTTGAAGATTTTTATCCTGGATGAGGGACAAACCTCAGAAATTACTGTTTTTCACCCCAGCTAGGAGACAAAAGAGGCCTTCAAATAATTTTTTTTAAATTCCGTCGGCGAAGGACAAGTTTTTTTTGGAATACTGTTAGTTCCAACAATCCAATGCAGGGAATTTATTGCAATTTCGAATAAAAATAATGACTGTTCACAGAGTCATACAAACCCTACTACACTGACAGGATGTCTACCATTGAGAAGGACCACACTTGGAAGATCGATTCTACAACTAATTTGCAACACAAAATGTCTGCTAGCAATTTTTTTAACCCACTCAAAATGCCTCTATTTCTCATTGAAATTGTCACCGTAACGTAGGTACCATTACTAGTACAAGAAAGGTAGATTCAATGAAGGTCAATTCATTATCGGAGTTAAAAGTCAATTGTTGTGAAAAAAGTACAATTTTGAATGAAAATCCATATCTTTCTGCTTCAAAACGACAATTTTATTAAGTTTATTCAAATTCAAGGAAAAACGTATTATTACCGTAATGAAGATGTGATCCTGGGTTAGTTTTTCCGTTGAGTTCCCCAAGACAGTGCTACTTATTACGGGCAAACAATAAATCTGAAAAATAGTGGTTTTCGAAAAAAAATTAAATGTTTGAATTTGACTTTGAAAACTTACCTTGACTTTGATTTTCATAGAGGATCTACATGCCAGCCAGCACAATTGCTGAAAGTAATATAAAAATCGGACAGTAACTTCGTATTATTTTTGCCTTTTACAAGGATTTCATGACAGACAGACAGACATGGAACCAAAATGGTTCAGAAAAGTCTAAAAGGTAACAATTTGATCGAGGAGGACTTTTTATTTGAATCCTTGGAAAAAGAAAGCAAAAGAAGAACTGAATCACGTTTTTTCGCATAGAACTTAATTTTTTCAAGAAAGTTTGATCTAAGTCCTTGAAACGTGTATACCGTTGGGAAGGTGAAATCTTGGGGTAGTCGTTCCCGTTGAGTGCACCAGAATAGCGCGAATTATTACGGAAAAATCATTAGCCTGAAAAATGGCAACTTTCCAAAAAAAAATTATAAATTTTGACTTTGACCTATTTTTAAATTTTTAATGGTTTTAAAGATTGAGATTTCCACTAAACGGATAGAACATTTAACGCTTCTACCAACGGTGTAATCAGATTTGAATTTGCCCCTGAAAGAAGGGAGTTATTACCACTTTAGTGCCGCAAGGTCAAAAACACAAAAAAAAACTTCAAAGTGAAAAAACAACCCCCAAAAAACGCATTCCGAGGGGGATACAAATTTTTAAGAAAGAAGGGAGTTATTACCATTTTAGTGCTGCAAGGTCAAAAACACGAAAAAACTTCGAAGTGAAAAAAAAAACGCATTCTGAGGGGGATACAAATTTTTTTGTTGCAAATTAGTTTTAGAATCGATCTTCAAAGTTTGGTCCTTCTCAATGGCAGACACATTTTGTGCGAACACCAGCCCAACCTGATTTGGCTGATTTTGAAAAGTCCAAATTTTAGTCCAATACATCTTCAATATTGTTCCTCGAATTCTTAAGAGCACATCAACAAGGAGACCAAAAAGAGAGCCTCTCTCTCCTGTCTCAGGAGAACAGGTTCTTCAACTAATTCCACTTCTAATATGTTTTGAAGTTGATAGAAAATTTGCCTAGAAAGCAGTCTTAGCGGTACCTTCCTCCGACTTCAACATTCGTTCTTCCTCAACTGACCATAAAGTTTGAAATGTATAGCGAAGAAGCTGGCGAGAGTGATCGAAGTTGGTACACCCCTCTTGGGGCGTTTTGACGGAAATATTTCCATAATATTTAAGTTTATATTCATCGGAGGTTCTAAGTACCCCGAATCAGTGAGGGACTATCTCCAGAAAGAGTTTCGGAGTCATAAATAAGAAGCCGAAGGTCTAGGGGAAGTCGAACTGGTATAAATCATCGGGCTGCACGGATCTTCAGGGTGTGTTTGTGTGTGTTGGATGACGTTACTTCGGGAAAGATGTGCGAGGGGACGCCAGCGAAGTTGAAACTGTGAGAAAGTCGGGGAGAATCGAAACCCTCGAACGGTTGAAGTGTTTGCGGAAAACGCCGTCTCCTTGTTTTAAAGAGGATTGATTTATTTACACCGGTTTTCCTTTCGGAGGAAGTTACATGTCTTTGAGAGGGAGGTTTGTTAGAATAATATAAAGGTATAAATAATGTGGGGTTGATGATGACATCTCCGGCATTTTGTTTATTAAGAGTTTGTTGACAGTTTGAAAAAGTTGATGTTGAGTTTTGACATTTGTATTTACTTTGGCACATAAACGAAAAACGCTGCAAATCATTGCTCAAAGGTTTATTATTTTCTGTATAGATCACCCTTCTGTATAGATCACTGGTTCTCCATCAATAGCACCTACCACCATCTGTATTCTCCCTTGACCTTCCCTCTCAAATTTCAGCTTCCTGCGTTCAATAGGATTGAAAATGGCTTCTGAGCTCACTCAGCTGATCAGTGATCTGAAGAGTGAAGAAGATCTCCTCGAATGCTGGAGACGCCTGAAAGAGCACTTCCATTCAATAGGATTAAAAATGGCTTCGGAGCTCACTCAGCTGATCAGTGATCTGAAGAGTGAAGAAGATCTCCTTGAATGCTGGAGACGCCTGGAAGAGCACTTCCATTCAATAGGATTAAAAATGGCTTCGGAGCTCACTCAGCTGATCAGTGATCTGAAGAGTGAAGAAGATCTCCTCGAATGCTAGAGACGCCTGGAAGAGCACTTCCATTCAATAGGATTAAAAATGGCTTCGGAGCTCACTCAGCTGATCAGTGATCTGAAGAGTGAAGAAGATCTTCTCGAATGCTGGAGACGCCTGGAAGAGACTGATCAGCTGAGTGAGCTCAGAAGCCATTTCCAATCCTATTTAACGCAGGAAGCTGAAATTTGAGAGGGAAGGTCAAGGGAGAATACAGATGGTGGTAGGTGCTAATGATGGAGAACCAGTGATCTATACAGAAAATAATAAACCTTTGGGCAATGATTTGCAGCGTTTTAATTCGATTTTCGTATTCTACGTACCTTGAAACGTAAAACATCAAATTTTGAGGGGGGGGGGGGGGGGTTAAATTTTTTTTCTTGCTCGATTCCAAAGGCTTATTATTGAAAATAATAAACCAAAAGCGTTGAGTTTGGTTTTCTGATGATTTCCGCTTACAACCGAGTAGTTGCTAGCGAAATTATTGTTATTAATGTATGTAGTAAACAATGCCGCTTGTTAAATTGTCACTTGGGAAATGAAGACATAAAATGTCCCTATTTGCAAAGCACGGTGTGAAATGTTCGACTTGAATTTCAAGCCGTGGGTTGGGGATCGCATTTTCACCTGTTCATTGTGTAATAGTGGAGAGGATGAAACGGTGTTTCATTTTTTGGCACATTGTCATATTTTGAGAAGTATCCGGCAAAACCAATTCGGAGCCCTGTATCTGACTAATGAGGAAGCTCTGGAGTATTTGAATGGAAAAAACTGGGCAGCACTTGGGTGGTACATAGTAAAAGCGACAAATTATAGGAAGTATTTGGTTGATGAGTTTAATTATTGAAGAGTGGAGGTTGTTTGTGTATGGCGTTCTGTAATATTGTTGTTGTTTTGTAATTGAGCAATTTATGTACTATTTATTTTGTATGTTTTGTAGTTTATCAGGTTGTTGGTAGTTAAGTAATTTAATTCCTAGAGTTGTTTTGCATTGTTTTTATTATGAGAGCTTCAAATTTATGGATGTTGTTAAAATCTATTAGGTACACACGTTCTGTTTAAGTTTATAAGAAACCGTAACTCCGGCTCATAGCGTTATTATGGAATAAAGCATTTCATCAATCAATCAATCAATCAATCATAAAATGTCCCAATGTGTTGCATACTCGTATGCTGGCGTTTATCTCCGAAATTGGAGATTTAAAAAAGTCCACAGAGATAGGTAACCTGAATCTAGAGAGCATTTGATAACGAGCCAACCGTACATACAATGTAGAGCACAGAGAGGTCACGTCTCGCCCGAGATTTTTAGATTATTTCTGCGACCCCGGTAATAATAACTGGTGGACCCGGAGTAATAAGTGGTCAAGTCAAATTTGCCCATTTTACAGGGGAGCATTATTAAAATTTGAACCTTCACCTTAATTCCGGATTTTGTCGTAGAAGGTTGAAATTTGGAATGAATGATGTAGTCGTTCATCCCAAATTTCAACCTTCTACGACAAAATTCGGGTTTTAGGTGAAGGTTCAACTTTTAATAATGCTCCCCTGTAAAATGGGCAAATTTGACTTGACCACTTATTACTCCGGGGTCGCAGATTTATTGTATTATGTTACTACCTATCACTTCAAACACCTTATTTTATCCTCGAAATTGTTTACACAAATCTTCAAAATATCATCAGAGTCAGGTCAAGAGTTCAAGTAGTTATCTCCTGTACAAGGATTGACCACAGACAAACACATATAGACCAGAGTGGTTCAAATTTGCATTAAAGCACAAAAATGTCATTCAAAATAATAAACCTTTGGAATCGAGCAAGAAAAATGTATACTCCGCTCTCAAAATTTGATGGTTATCGTTTTAAGGTAAGCAGAATCTGAAAATCGAATGAAAATTTATTAAACCGTCCGCCGTACGCGGCACTTTCCTTTGTTACCTTAGTTACCTGCGTTCCTAGATACATTTTGGTTTATTATTGTTCTAAAGTTTATAATAAAGAACATTTAGAATAAAACTAGGAAGAAAATGTTAACCCTACCTCATATTTTAGTACCCTTAATAGTACCTTCTAGCAGTAACACCGCTATCTGAGATTTGTAGGTGCCATCATTACGAAATTTGTTTCTTGTTTGCTAAGAATCACATCTGAGTTTAATACCAAACTCTATTCAAAGTAACGAACAATGTTCGGATTTGCTAAGCGGAAATTTGAAAGCAGTTTAGGCCTATTTCCTTCGGTAAACAGTCTCTTGGGATTCACTGTTTCTGACTTGTCACAAGTCCACCTCGTCCTCACAGGGGGTGAACGGTTTGTTCTACATAGCTCTGGGTGGTCTCATTCGATTTTAAAAATTCAATTATATTTCAAATTAACGGAAAGAAACAATAACTTTACTTATATTGAGAGTTTTTGAGCTAGGGAGTTTCAAAAATTACAACCTCAATTTTTCACCCTCTCATAAGTGACTGACATCAACCAAAAGCGTTACGGCACAACTAAACCCCGAATACAGCCTGTATACAAAATTTCATCAAAATCTGACCAAGATAAAAAAAGTGCCACATACGGATTTTTTTTTCAATTTTTGAATTTTACGTAAGTATTTGAAATCGTAAACATCAAATTTTGAGGGGGATTATAATTTTTCCTAGCTTGATCCCAGAATTCTATTTTGAAAATTAATAATACGCCAAAATTGAACACTATCCTCAAATTGATGAAAAAAGTCATGGAACTTTCAATAATTAGGTAATTAATTATCCTCATCATCAAACGGTTGGGCCTACAAAGCTCTGGGTGGTCTCATTCGACTCTAAAATTCGTATAAATGTTAAACTAATGAAAAAACAACACCTGTTCACCGAAATATTTCCTCCCACTTTTTCCCCTCTGAATTGACTGACAATAACTAAAACAATCGCGGCACCAAATGGAGCCCGTATACAAAATTTCTTCAAAATTGGTCTAGGGGAACTGGTTATACGTCTACGGATTCACAATCGTTTTGTTCGATTTTCGATTTTACACATCTTTTTCGCGTAAACCATCAAATTTGAAAGGGGGGGGGGGATGATTTTTTTTTTCTTGCTTGATTCCAAAGGTTTTATTGAAAATAATAAACCAAAATAGTGCTAAGAAAGAAAACTTTTTAAAAATTAGTTGTAGTCGTTTTCTGAAGTATTGATGGTACCTAGGTTTCGGCACAACCTGTGTAGTACAATACAGTTAACATAACTGTTGTTGAACAAAAAAATCTAATTAATGTGGAAAGCTCCTCCATTTTTTGCACTTCGCAAAGCAACGTCAAATTAAATTAACTAAAGCTGATAACCTTTTCAACGATGACGTTATCGGCTAACTTCGTCGTTAAATATATAAATCAACCGAAAAAATCAAAAATAACCGTTATTTATCGACTCTAGAAAGTAAAAGTCAACTGAGAAATTCTATTCAATGTGAAAGACAAATTATGGGTAGTAAACAAATTATGAAAAGAACTGAAACTCAGCTCAAGGTTTATTACCTGAATCACGTTTCGTTGTTCAAAGTTATCAACGAAAAAATGTGGTTTCCTCGACATTTCGACTGATTTTCCATTGAGACAAAAAATATTAGTAAAGTGATTAATACCTAGAAGATGTTGGGTGGAAAAAATAAGACATTTTATTTTTTCTCTATACCTGATTAATATTTGATGACGCTAAGGTAAATTGTACGATGCTCAAAATCATAACTCACGATGACAGTTGCAGATCAGCGAAATTTACTGCTTTTTGAAGGACACTATGATAGGTAAACTGAGACTAATATGTTTTCTTGACGCACTAATTTGGTATATATAGAGCTACCCGCTAGTCAAAATTATTGTTCGTAGCCACGAGCTTCAAGATGCGAGCTGCACTATTCGCCATTGTTTTGACCATTTGTACGTATAGTCGTTTGGTATCACTAAGAAAACGGTTCATGAGTCATAAAAATTGTTAATGTGGTCTCACCCAACTTTGGGGTTTTCAGAATATAAGAGAGAACTAGGCTGCTATTCTTCATTATAGTCTTGAAAATTTGCTAAGATTAACTTTGTTATTTCCTTCACAGGTGGAATTGGCCTAACCTCCTCCCGACATCACTCTCATAAACGTCATCACTCTCATGAACGTCATCGTAAGTACCGAGTAATTTAGGCATCCAAGATGAGGAAGAAATAAGGAAAAAACTTTAAATTCCCTTAAAGATTCAGAAATTTTCAAGATTTTCATTCAATTCTCGTAAGCACAAAAATAATTCTAAACTTTGAAAACTTCTAAATTTATTATTTTAGCAATTTTTTTATGAGCAAATAAATTTACTTTTTCATTTTAAAGTTTGCGGATTGTACAAAAACTTCTCTTTCAATAAGCTTTACAACGGTACAACAATTTTCTGTTACGGGAAGATTGGTCCGTATTCACGTAACTTCAACGTAAATTTACGAAATTATAGGTGTGCTTGTGAGCTTTATGGATCAGAAGGGAAACTGATCTGCAGTACGGAAACTGATACAAACTATGATGTTAAATGTGACAACGAGCAAACCTCAAATAAAAAACCTCCAGCTGTTTAAAAATTGAGCTCAGTTAAGCTCCTCGATTCATGTTGCTTAAATAGGACTTTCATCACTTATGACGGCAGTTTGTTGAGTTACTTGATTATATTCATACGAATTACATATCTACATATTATCTACATACAAATTACATGTCTACAGAGTCTCAGTTATAGTCTCTCTCTATAAAGACCGGAACTTTTGGAGTC
This sequence comes from Apolygus lucorum, assembly GCA_009739505.2. Lineage (NCBI taxonomy): Eukaryota > Metazoa > Arthropoda > Insecta > Hemiptera > Miridae > Apolygus > Apolygus lucorum. The sequence goes on from CM019171.2 coordinate 19,140,836, forward strand.
GATTCTACAACTAATTTAAGCGATAAAAATGTCTATTAGCAATTTTGCTTTAACCCCTTAATTTACAAGTTTTTCCAATTTCAAGATTTTTTTCGTGTGTTTGACTACCAAGTTCTTGTAATTTACCAACTACCTTGCCAAGTTGAAAAAAACTACTCCATAACTTAATTTGTCACCCATCAGGACCCCGAAAATAGTTATTTGTAGGCACTAGAAAGATGGTGTATTTGACGCCCTTTCCAACGGTGCCCTCATTTTTACATTTTCACCGTAAATTAGGGTAGTTATGGTAATTTTAGTGACATAAGGTTGAAAACACGAAAAAATCTTGAAAGTAGGAAAAACTTGAAAAAAGAAGGAGTTAGAAAAATTTGCTAAGGACATTTTCTTACTTAGTTGTAGAATTGACTCCCGAAGTTTTCCGGTCCTTAACATGGTTCAGCATGGGGTACCCTGTATAAGAAATAAGCGCAAAGTGAGTACCGTAAACCGACGCCCGTTGTCCTCTGAGCGAATCAGTCACTTTTTGCTTCCGAGTCTACCAAGGTAGCGGAAGCTTTGTTTCCACTTTTCAAGGTTGAAAAAAAACATTTCTCCAAAATCGAAATTTCCACTCGTTTTTTACTTTTTAGACCTTCCTGAATGATTTTGGTTCCGTATCTGTCTGTCTGTGGGTCTGCCAAGAAATCCTTGAAAATATACGAAGTTATTGTCCGATTCCAATGAAGTTTTCAGGGATTGTGCGGGTTGGTGCGTAGACGGTCCCCTATGAAAATTATTACCCCCGGACAGATGGTAGCCGCTGCGCATGCGCTAACGTGAATTCCTTGTGACATCCATAACTTCGACATTTCTCATCCGATTTCGATGAAATTTTCAGGGATTATGTGGATTAGGTTGTACATGGTCCCCTATGAAAATCAAGGTATCAAAATTGACAGTAATCTCTGCGCATGTTCAAACGTAAAATCCCTGTAGCAGCCATAACACTTACAGTTTTCATTTACATTTATCTTACAGTTTTGATGAAATTTTCTAGGATTGTTCGGATTAGCGTGTAGACGGTCCCCTATGAAAATTATTACCCCCAGACGAATAGTAGTTGCTGCGCATGCGCAAACGTGAATTCCTTGTAACAGCCATAACTTCTACATTTCTCATCTGATTTCGACGATTGTTCAGATTGGTGTGTAGATGGTCCCCTATGAGGGTAGTGGAAGGTACTTAGAGATTGATGTTTTGAGATTAATTGCTGTGCATCGGATCATCTATACAATCGGGTTATGGATACGAGGAAGCTATGTGCTTGTGTGTGCGTGAGTCTGTACTTGGCAGACGTTTGTGATTTGGATGGTGAGCTCATTTGCGTGATAAATTATAGAACGTCCGTCAAGTGTTCTAACTTACCTCATTCAAGTGATCAGTGAAGATTTTGTGATTATGAGAATTGCGTTGTTTGTGATGATATTATTTTCCCTTTGGACCATAGATGGAAAAGTTGACTGGTGCTCGAAGGAATTGAAATGTATACATGCAAATGGGATCGTTAATAGAAATACAATGTGCAAATATCCGACTGAATCAGACGAGTGCACGAATTTGGTTGATGTGCAAACTCAACAATCTAGAGATCTCATGCTGCACCTTCACAACGAGTTCCGTAACAAATTGGCGGGTGGGAATATAACGCACTGGCCTAAAGCTGCCAATATGATGGAAATGACTTGGGATGATGAAGTAAGTGAATAGATGACCACTATTTTCGTTATATCATGGTAAGTAAGTAATTTCCCCTATAAATAAGAAAAAGCGTTGTAGGTGGTCCCCGGTGAAAATCAAGGCCTTAAAATTGACCGTAGTCTCTTCGCATGCGCAAACGTAAAATCCTTGAAACAGCCATAACACTTACATTTTTCATCCGAATTTGATGAAATTTTCTAGGATTGTTTAGATAGGCGTGTAGATGGTTCCCTGTGAAAATCATCTTCCCCTAGACTAATAGTAGTCTCTGCGCATGCGAAAACGTGAATTCCTTGTAACAGCTTTAACTTCTACATTTCTCATCCGATTTCGACGAAATTTCTCAGGATTGTAAAGATTGGCGTGTTGATGGTCCCCTATGAGGGTAGTGGAAGAGATTAACCACTATGCATCGGATCATCTATACAATCGGGTTATGGATACGAGGAAGCTGTGTGCCTCACCCACTTGGCAGACGTTTTCTCATTAATTTTTTGACACCACCTAGAGCTCAGTGAGATCAATCGTTTTGCTAATGAGGACAATACCTGATTAGTCCATGAATTTTTTAAATCAATTTGAGAAAGTGTTCAATTTCTAGAAACGATTGATACCACCCAGATCAAAAATAGTTGAATGCGCGTTTATTGTGAAATGTATCAGAACAATTAGGCGCTAGCCAGGCTAGCCTAGCCTGAAGGGTGCCCTAATCCCCTTCCCTCGCCCCACCACCCCCTGATCCAATAGAAGGAAGTTGAAATTTATTTAAATTACTGTGTGTTGGACGGATTATGAGTTAGTAACGTAATTGCGCATTAACATTTGATGACGGAAGTGAGTCAAATTTCACCTGGTAAATTGCTATAGTTTTTCGATTGTTCTGATAGAATTTCATTTCACTCACTCGATCTTCATTAAAAACCAAGAATCAAATTGATTGAAGGCACCCATAATGGGATAACGATATTTAGCAGGAACTTTCTGTCAGAGTGAACCTGATTGTTAACCTACGCGATTATATGGTAGGTACTATTGATGGAAAAGCCGTGTTCTTCCCAGACGGGTGTCCTTTCACAGAAAAACAATAAACCGAAGTGTAATAATTTGCAGCGTTTAAGAGGTTGGTTCTTTGCGAAATGAGGACAACTTATAGGTAACGCGAATCTAGAGGTGAAACTTCATGATACACTGCCAAATCGATTTCTGTATGTTGTTGTCGGTTTTGAAATCTTTTGAATGAATTGAAAGTTCCTTAGTATAATAGTGTTACGTTACGTTACGTTACAGGTTGAATCCGTTGCAAATAGATGGGCCATGCAATGTAAAGAAAAAATTCACGACAAGTGCCGCAGGACTCAAACCTACAAACATGTGGGACAGAACGTGGGGCGGGACAAAGATTACGATTTCAATGAAAATTCCATGGAAAAAAACTTCAAGGGATGGAAGAATGAAGTCAGTAGGATATCTAATCCAAAAAGGCTCATAAAGAGTTATCACCGGGGAAACCACTGGGGCCACTTCACTCAAGTGATCTGGGCTGAAAGCTCCAAATTGGGATGCGGCTCTGTACGTTACGAAGGAGAGGATGATTCGAAAATATCAGGTACAGTAGTTGGTGAATACTAACTCTCCTTATAAAATTCAAATCTTTATCTTCATACACTTACCCATTACATAGGTCAAGATAAAAGAATGCGTTAATTGGGAAGTTGGAAAGTTGCAGAAGTACTCTGACACAAATGCACTGTATTCCAGGGTTTCCCTTTACTTCACTGTTGATATAAATCTTCCTTTAAAACTGAAAGGGGTACTAAAATATGGAATAAATAAATTCAAAAGATACTATTCTGGCGAGAACGCTTCGCCTCATCCCACAACTCAAGGGTCAAAATCGGTCATTTTGGTTTATTATTTTCAAAAATGAACCTTTGGAATCGACCAAGAAAAAAAAATTGTTTAACCCCCCTCAAAAATTGTTGGTTTACGTTTCAAGGTACGTAGAATCCAAAAATCGAATAAAAATTTCGCCGCCTGTCCACAGTCCGCCGTGCGCGGCAGTTTCCACACTTAGCATTGACCGATTTTGATGAAATTTGGAATGTGGGCTCCATTTAAGGTCTAGTTGTGCCCCGAAGCTTTTGGTTGAAGTAAGTCACTTCTAAGGATTGAAAAATAAGGGTTAAAATTTTTAAAACGCTCTAACTCGAAAAATTTCGATATAAAGGTATTGTTTTTCCATCAATTTAAGATAGTTTTGAATTTTTAGAGACCACGCGGAGCCTCGTAGGACAAACCGTTCGCCGTCTACCAGAACTTAAGGGTTGGACTTACGATAAATCAGAAACACGAGTGTGAATAGTAAAAGAGGTCTAATCTGCGTTCAAATTTTAGCTGACCGAAATGCGATCGATGTTTTTCTTCTTGGTTGGTGGTAACAATGGCAAAGCCGTGTTCTTTGCAGACGAGTGATCTATTTAGAAAAATAATAAACCTTTCTTGCAGCGTTTCTCAATAGGTATCAATACCAATTTTGGATTTTTTTTCAATTTATGAAATTTTACTTTAAACAGAAGCCTTGCGAAAATTCCGAGTTTGAAAAATAAGAATCTTGCTCCATCGAGACTCGTACTTTAGTAAAACCACAACGAACCGATCATATAGACAGTGAGAATGCAAATTGGACTGAAAATGTACTAAATCAATAAGAAATTCCTATGCTATGGAGAATTACATTAGAATGTCATATTAATGCATCGTGGACCTATTTGTGATTCAAGAGTACCCTTTCCAACATCACTAAAATATTCTTAAAGACTGCTGCTTTTCTAGTCTCTAATGCAATGCACAATGGGGTGTGCGCCTGGGTCGGAAACAAAACTATTTATTGTTATTTTTAATCAAAGGTAGACCTCATTCTGAGAATTTTGACACCAACCGCAACCTTCTAGCGTGAGAAGACCTCTTTCTATGATTTTTCAAAGTTTCGAATGTTTATGACCTCACAGTGGGCTGGGGGGTCCTGCTCAGGATGGATGGGCGCGTGACGTCATAAACATTCGAAACTTTGAAAACTCATAGAAAAAGATCTTCTCACGCTAGAAGGTCGCGGTTGGTTTCAAAATTCACAGAATGAGGTCTACTTTCGTTTAAAAATTTAAAAAAAAATCACACTCCCCCCATTTAAAGACAACCGCATATTCCACAAAATTCGAATAGTAATGCATAATACAGCAAAGAAAAACGAGATAAGCAGCTCAGGGGGCGAGGGTAAAGACAGATTGTAAGATAAGCCACTAATTGTAAGTCAACCACTAGAAATATAGCAGATAGCAAATGCGACGCTTTCAGTCGATTTTAGCGAAATTCAGCATTTGAACCGCTTTGGTTTCGCATAAGAATAACTGAATAGCGCATGTGGCATGTACTCGTATGTAGGAACGATTTGCTCAAGTATTCACCTACATGATCATTCTATTGTGCAGTTGATGTCTGCAACTATGCTCCTGCTGGAAATATGCGATCAAAACGTATATACATAAAAGGAGAACCTGCAAGCAAGTGTCCTAAAGGATCACATCGGAGTAAACGATATCCAAACCTTTGTGCCAAGTCAAAACATTAAGCCAGTGTGGTTCACAACATCATTAAATCAATGGAAAAAAACACAAAAAAACGTGGAAATGAATCTAAAGAAAAGGATGTGAAGACAGGGAGTAGCGATAGTGAGGGCGAATATGACTGTACAGGAAGATGTAGAAGAAACTCGGCTGATCCACCTGAATATCTGATGAGCTCAACTACTCGGAATGTGATCGATTTGAAGATCGCCCTCGGAAATACTTCACTCACAACGAATTCCACAATATAATAAAATCATATCCACACCAAGAAGTTTTAATGTTATTTAACCCTGAAATAATATTGTTCGCCCTCGTCGTTCATTCTTCCTATTTTAACCAAGATGTACTTTCACCAGTCTAATTAAGAAAAAATGTATTATTTGTACCTACCAAGCTTGAAATTTGGTGAATGATCAGTAGATCAGGACCTTGGAATTTTGATACATTGTTAAATTGTAATAAAAAATACTATAGAATGGAAAAATAATAAAATAAAAACCTTTTTAACAAAAAAATGGACCGACCTCAAAAATGATGTCCGTAAATTCCAAAAAGGGAAAAATAATAATCTTAAGGAATCCAGTTGGGAAGTTGGGTAGGTAGGTAAGGATTGAAGTCGCCGCTGTTCCCATCTGTAGACACAACCATACGCAAGTAGATTCCACTTCCATCAGGTTAGTATTACGACATGCGTCGATAGTGCAATACAAAACAGGAACAAGAGTGGGTATCATTGAGGTAATAAATGTGTTCCAAAACTATTACGTAGTAGGTCACTGCTGTCGTATGAAGGAGGATGAGAGAGTGACGATGTGTGTGAATCCCCGTAAAAAATGTTTGGAGTTCAACATACCATCTTTTGATTAGATGATATCTAATTATACCTAATCTATAATAGATTAGGTAATCAATAATTAGGTAGATCAATAATTGATCTAATCTATCTTTGATTAGATAATATCTATATAATCTAATATTGCAAGTATTGCATGATGCATGTAGCATTGTCTAGATCATGATATGGGTTTGTGATATGAGTATGGGTACATACTCAAATGATCGGTTAGTATTACAACATGCGTCGAAAGTTCAATAGAAAACCGGAGTAAGTGTAGGTAAGTGAGTAAACATCCTTCTCATGTCGAATCTTTAACCAACTGCCTTTCTTGGTGTCGTGGACGTCTTCAGCTGTTATCACAGCGAATATTCTTACTAAGATCCATTCACACACATCGTCACTCTCTCATCCTCCTTCATACGACAGCAGTGACCTACTACGTAATAGTTTTGGAACACATTTATTACCTCAATGATACCCACTCTTGTTCCTATTGCACTATCGACGCATGTCGTAATACTAACCTGATGGAAGTGGAATCTACTTGCGTATGGTTGTGTCTACAGATGGGAACAGCGGCGACTTCAATCCTTACCTACCTACCCAACTTCCCAACTGAATTCCTTAAGATTATTATTTTTCCCTTTTTGGAATTTACGGACATCATTTTTGAGGTCGGTCCATTTTTTTGTTAAAAAGGTTTTTATTTTATTATTTTTCCATTTTATAGTATTTTTTATTTTTCACCTGTTAGTGGTCCTCAATTTAAATCAGAAATTAATTTACCCGCAGTTTTTCTATCAGTTATCGTAATATAGATCTGTTCCCGTACTTTGAATCATTTCAGTAAGGTGAACCAGAAGCCGAAGGGTGGACCAAATTCTGTAATCCGGATCAGTTTCCATATTTATAGATGAGTTTCCGTTTTTGGATCGGTTTCAGGAGGTATTTGTTTCACTTTCCTACTTAGCAATCTACTCTCTTATCTCCTAACTGTTCGACTTCCCTCATATTTGGTAGGTAAGTACTTGGTAGTTCTGGCAACACAATTCAACAACTTAACCATGACATGATTGACGAGGGAGCTATGTGCTACACCCACTTGGTAGAAAACCCTCTCATCACCTAACAGTACTATATCCCTCATATTTGGTACTGCACTATTGAGTTCAGATGATCTCCTATACCATTACCTACCTAACTATATTATGGATGACGAGGAAGCTATGTGCTACACCCACTTGGTAGAATACCCTCTCATCATCTAATAGTACTACATACCTACCTCATATTTGGTACGGCACTATTCAGTTCAGATGATCTCCTATACCCAATCATGTTATTAGTAATGAGGGAGCTATGTGCTACACCCACTTGGTAGAATACCCTCTACATTGGTAGAATGCCTAATAACAGTACTATTATATCACTCATATTTGGTAGGAAAACTCCCATACTTGAGCATTCATAATCACGTTTGATACGGCTCATTCAGGTTTAGAGCGAATAACCCACTATAATTTTCCCGTTCCTCATCCCTGCAGCACCGTTTAGTTATCGGAACCCCCCTCACATAGCATACAATTTTAAAGCTTTCAATCATACCTTTAATTTGACTATATACAATTAGTCCGGCATCGACTCAGTCGGAAGTCACAGGGAAAGAAGAGTGAATGCGGACCAATATTCCCGAAAACGGGACCACGTTTTTCAACTTCATTCACTAATCTTCAGCAAAATGGAATCTGTTTGAAATGGGACCACCACGGATACTGGTAGAACACATTTCAAAAAGAATCAGGCAGATTGGTACCAGAATAAAGAAATGCAAGGTGTTCAGACATACAAAAAAAAAAAAAAAAAAATCGTCGTCCCACGACAACCCGAATTGAGTACCTCCTCTTTCGCGCGCCTTCGGCGCGTTGAAGTCGGTCAAAAACGCTGCAAATCATTGCTCAAAGGTTTATTAGTTTCTGTATAGATCACCCTTCTGTGTAGATGGAGTTCTACCTACTAGGGCATTTTTGAACATTTCAACCCCAACCACCAACCAAATAGAAATGAAGGGTTGAAATTTTCGAAAATGCCCTAGTAGGTAGAACTCGATCTATACAGAAGGGGGTGATCTATACAGGATCTATACAGGGTGATCTATACAGAAAATAATAAACCTTTGGGCAATGATTTGCAGCGTTTTATTCGATTTTCGGATTTCACGTACCTTGAAACGTAAAACCAACAAATTTTGAGGGGGGTGGGTAAAATTTTTTTCTTGGTCGATTTCAAAGGCTCATTACTGAAAATAATAAATAAAAAACTTACTTGGAAGTCACGCAGCAGGAAATCTCAAGACGTCAATAATCGTAGGTATTCCTATCACATACTACTAACATACGCTAATTTGTTCCATAAAGTCTCAACATGTTTTGTGATTATCACGCAGAACTCCTTGTGAAGTACGCTGAATTCTCCCCAACACCCATTTTCTCACTTTTACAGTTGCAAAAGAAATTCCTACGGTGGTCGGAGACCCCCAGCGCCAAACCCTCTAAGCTCTAAGCCCGTTCTGATCGTATTAGATTCAAGTCACACTTTCCAGCTTTGGGTCCCCAACCAACCGTGAACCCTCGGGAATGGCTTGCCCACTTCGTTTGGGCACCTTTCCATCCCTCTGCCTATTCTTTCCACCTATGAAAGGAAGGAGAAACACTTCCAAACATATTGCATTTACCTTCACGATTATTTCTATAGAACACCATTCCCTCTTTTGGAGAAGAAAATTGCTCGCCTTTTGGAAATACGATGAGGCCTCTTATCCGTTTAGTGGAATAGAAGAAGATTATGGTAAGAATTATGCCAAATACTAATTTCTTGATGTTCTGAAATTCCCCAAGGTGCACCTTGTAATAATCAAATTGATCTGGTTTCGATACAACCAGGATTTCTTTTCAAAATAAAAAACTCAACAACGACCCCATTTTGGTCAGCTTTATTGCCATGGATAATTATGTCTACTTTTTTTTCTTTTTTATAAATAAGTAGGAGGTCTTTAATGAGTTGATTCACAAAATCCTTCCACTGCGACCAAACGAAGTCTATTGTGGAGTGCCTTCAGGCTATATTAGCCTACTAAGAAGGGTTTACTAAAAACCCCTTCTACCCACTTTTTGACAAAGCAGAGAAGATCGGTGAAGGTCACCTTAGAGATGGTCTTTCCCAGTTTAACCACATTCTGTAAACAGCTTTTGGTGGTTCCCAGGAACGGTTCTGGCCTTATTGGCAGGGACTCTGATCCTTTTTTGGCAAGACGATCAGCAATTTCACTACCCTCATGACCTTCATGTCCGGGAATCCAGAGAAGGGGTGACCTGATTGTTCTGGACCATTTTTGTTAGGGTATTCAGGCATTCCCAAACCAGCTTCGAACTTATAGCGTATGAAGCAATGGCCTTCAAGGCAGCCTGACTGTCTGAAAGAATGTATACTTTGGCTTTGTTGAGATGCTTATTCAGCATTTCTTCAGCACACAATTGAATTGCATGGACCTCTGGCTGAAAGATCGAGGCATTCGTCCCAAGAGACCTAACAAGGGTGGTAGAAGGGCCTTTAATGCCTATGCCAGATCTTCCGCACATGACTGATCCATCTGCATACCACACAGGAGTACCTACCCCCCTGCATACCCTTTTTCCAGTGGTCTGTACCATTAATGTCTGAATAGGCCTACCTGTGAAAATGTAACACGAAAAAAAGGTCAAGTTTACATTTCGGTCGATTTTCGCGTACAACCAGGAAATGGAACTCAACAGTTTTCATCTCACAGAAAGTTCGCCATTTTCAGGAAAGGTCTTGATTTATATGGAATATCTACACATCTCTAGAAGCTACCAATTTTTCCCTTCTTTCGCACTTGACATTCCTAAACTAATTTGATCGGACTATAAATAAAATTTTCGTTTGGTAGAAACATGAATGCACAGGCTTCTATAAACGATTTCCAACACGACCTAATGATTTTATTTCGTTTTATTGAATTCATTGAAGAAACATTTACCTTATAACTTCGTATGTTTCCGAGATGTTATAGTCTTAATTTATCTATGGAATAAACCGTTGTGTTTTTTTGTAACAAACAATTTCTATATTCTACTCGTATACTAGTCCGCCTAGTTGATCATCTACCTCTTTCCAAACCTAGAAAAGAGAGAGGTACCATAATCCCAATTTGAATTAAATTCAAATTTTGTATTTAACTTAGATGAATTGCATTAATTATTAATGGTTCATGGTAACTTGCATTTCGTCCGGTGTGTCATGAGCGTGTATCAACACATAATCATTCTTGTTATTATAGATAAATCATTTAAATCTAAATTGCGATGGATGCCAAGGTGTGATCGGGGTTGAATAGTGATAAGTACAGACGTTTGAGGACCAATGGTTTTGGATAGACCCTAGCAAATATTCAATTTAAATGGAGGAAGTATCCATGAACTAACGTTTCTCCCAAGAAGGGAAAAATTTTAGTAGGTAATTTTGAACGGAAATTAGGCCAATTTCACACTCTTATTTCGGATTTATTTAACTTCAAATCCTTGTAGGGAGTGAACGGTTGGTCCCACAGAGCTGTGGGTGGTCTCATTCGATTCTAATAATTCAATACTATTTTAAATTGATGTAAAAACAATACCTTTAATTTGAAAGTTTCTGGGCTAGGGAGTTTTGAAAATGTCAGTCCTTCGGTGCAGCTTCGGGGCACAACTAGAACCCGAATGGAGCCCACATACCAAATTTCATCAAAATCTGTCCGTGGTAACAATGGAAGGTGCCGCGTACTGCGGAATTTTGAAATTCGATTTTCGGATTCCACATACCTTGAATACCTTGAAACGTAAACCGTCAAATTTGGAGGGGGTATGAAGAGAAACTAAAAAAAAAACTAAAAAAAAATTTTTTCTTGCTCGATTCCAAAGGTTTACCTATTATTGAAAATAATAAACTAAAATCTACCTTTATTTCGCATTATCAGGGCTTTCTGGGTAATTTTGCTTCCGCCAAAACTATACAAAATCATGATTATGATTTGTTAGAGGATTTGTGTGGCTTATCTCGAGATGTTTTTCTATAAGTTTTCCATCATAATTTGTTGTATTACTAACAGTCGTATTCTGTTCACATCTGTCAAATATTAGTATCGATTCACTTCTCGCCATCGATGGTGAAGTCAATGTTTGGGTTGCAGCAAGGGTTGAAGAGTATTCAGGAGAGAACAAATTATCATAATTGTGACGCTAGGCCCAATTAGCCGCTGTGGATTTATGCGAATGCCTGACTCCTTTCCCATCACGACTACGGCTTAACTCCCCGAGCGAGAAGAGTGGGGGGAAATTGGGGTTTTGGGCTCCTACTGGCAATTAATAGCCAGCTATTAAACGAGTTAACCCTCTAATTTGTGTTGGAAGGGGCCAAAAGGGCGGTGCGAGTTACTTGGCACGGGTCATCCCGGGGGTGTCCGAGGACATAAATCCCGATTGTGCCCGCGAGTGTCGCGGTTGCAGATGAGACCACACTCTGACCGATCTCCATTACTACTGTAATCCTTGGGAAATACACTAGGTAAATTATAGTCGAGGGTAATTTCAATAGGATATGATTATGTTCAATCACAGTCCATCAGTCCCATTTGTGACAGCTATACATGATCATAGTGCTATTAAACAATTAAACAATTCATTGGGATGGCAAAGAAGTATGAATTAAGAAATAAAATCGATTATTTTGAAAAAACCATCGACTATTATTTTTTCCCCTGAAGAATCGGAGAATTGATTCGAAAATCCAAGAATCGATCCAGTTCTTTTCATTAGCTGTTTGAGGGAAATACATTATCACACATTATCGATAACCATCACAGCCACAATGGGGAAGGAAAACTTATGAAGATCATTGCTCACCACAACCTAATGACGAGAAAAAGAGACACCAAAACCTCAACCTATCCTGATGGAACTTACCATTATTCATGACGTCATTCACTTATCCTCATTCGTATAATTGATGGAAGGTTCATGAAGAAAAATTTGTTGGTTGCCATTTACGCAATAGGTATACAGCTTTTTCGTGACATAAATTGTCGTGAAAAAAATCAATTGGTATGAAAGAGGTCGTTGGTTATCAGAAACTTAGTAGAGTTTAAGTAAACTTTTCTTTATATAGGCATTAAACGTTAGCTCCAGCTTTTGATAATTACTGAAGTATTACTTTTGCTTAAAAAGTATCGATTCTTGAAAAAAATCGATTCGATTTTTTTAGATTCTTTTCTAAAAGATCGACTCGATTTTAATCGGTTCATCTTGATGAATCTGACATTCTTAATAATTCACCACATTTTGCATGTTATCACCGGAAATATTCCTGAACCGTCTTCTTTATTTAACCCTAATTGAACCTTGGTATTAGTGGTGTCATCGAAAGCATCCCAAGAACTCCATATCTATCCCAAGGAGTAACCAAAATTAAATAAATAAAAAAAAACAATTAAAATAAAATTTAAATTTAATTGATAGCAGAATCTTTGTGGGCTATTGGAAGTCTCAAATTAGAGTTATGACAAAAATTTCCAAAGAGATCCATGAAAAAAAATTTTCTAAAATTTTCGTCATAAGTAATTTTTTGACTTAGGTATATAACTTATAAAAAATGGCTTAAAGAATTCAGCACTATCGATCATTATTCAAATTGCAATTTAAATATAGTTAATCTGGTGTCACCTTGGGCCAGCTGTAGAATTCATACGATTTTCGGTGACATTAGTGACACTATGGTCCGATTAGGGTTAATTAGGCGCATTCAACCTTATTTGGTCGTGGGCGCCAACCTAATGTTATAAATCCAGCCGCCTAACAAAGATGTATCAAGCTGGAGTAGACAGACAACCTAAAAAAAAGATACCTGAAAAAATACTTACTCCTTCCTTTATTGAAATATTTCTTCAATGAAAAGTTCCCTTGATTTGTTCGATTTTTCGCAAAACACACTATTTTCTCCGCAGTTGAATCTATAAAAAAACCTTATTTGATTATAGACACCCATTGGAGTAAAATAAGCCAAAAAATACACGGTTAGGATTGTAAACATAGGATCAGGAAACTCGTTTTTTAAATTTTTCTCAAAATTACTCCTTAGTGACTTTCATCGTTATTCCCTCTGGCCCTTCATTATCTTGGTTACCTACTCCAAGTTTTTTGCAGGTAAAAATAAAAACTCCAACATGAGAACTTGGAAAATTTATTTAAAAAGAAGTAAACGTATACATAAAAATCATACATAAAAATTGAGATGGGCACTCTCATAAACTTACACTACAATCTAAATCTAAATAAGCTTTCAAAAATATCTATTTCTAAACAATTTTTCTAAAACCTTATGACCCTTACAACATCTCTACCAGTTACTAATTTATCGTGAAGATAACATGAATGAAACATGAACGAATAACTAAACTAAAACATAGAATTACATAGATGGTTATGTCTGTTATCTTGATTTGAATTGATTATAATGAAAACATAGTCGTACTTCACTCGTGGTGATTCTATCAAGGTGTCAAATATGATGAGTCAGTTGAAATTCTCTTTATTTTCAATCAAACCCTAACTTATTACATGCAGTTTCTGATGGATGGAAATCAAGAAACGAAGATGTACCATACAAAACGAGTTTAAAAACATTTACGAACACTTAATATTCTAGCTAAAAGAAATATCAATGTTATCATTAAAATAGGCACTATAGAAATAATTAAAAACGATTTATCCACATTTATTGAATGGAGGCGGGTCACCCCCAATTAAAAGCTGAAAATTTCCACCAAAACCGCTGTGACAATTAGAGAAACAGAAAAAGCCCAGCAATCAACTGTTTCTTGAAGGCCGGTTGACATAACAGTTCCAGGTTCCATCGCAACAAAATTGTCGACAATTTGTCTAATATTCATTCAATCAGGTGAACCTGTTTGGTTACATGTCCTGCAATGTCAAGGCTCCTATTCAAAGCATAGTTGCTTGAAATTAAGATATTATACATCAATAATACACTTAAATTACTTAAATATACATGATTTGTTCTTACCAACGAAGAAGGTTTATTCTAAATATATGTTATTGGGCTAAAAATGGTTGGAATATCTTTGAATAACATGCTTGGTTAAAACAATATTGGTACGAATTTTCAGCAGAGTTGTGAACTACATTCGTCACAGGTGGTTACAAACAGTTTTTGTACTTGTAAAACAGGTAAGAGATAAATTTGGTGTCATAAAATGGACTCCTCTTATTGAAGTAGATTAATTTTCGTTTTGAATTGTTATTTCGGTAAAAATTTTTTCAACTCCAAAGTCTTCATTATCCTGAGAAGCTCAATATCTGCAATCATTAATAGCTGTTAGATTTGTAATGTTGAAGAAGGTACATGTTAGAAAAAACACCCAGTAGATTAGGTATACCTGTTACTAATTATATAGATAAGAACGTCTGCCAAGTGGGTGTGGCACATTGCTTCCTCGTATCCATAACCCTATTGCACAGAAGATGCTAATCTCAAAACATCAATCTCTCTGTACCTTGCATTACCCTAACAGGGACCATTACACGTCAACCCTCACAATCCCTGAAAATTTAATCGAATTCGCAAAAACGTAGAAAAATTATGGCTGTTAATAGGCATCCGCATGCTCAGTGGATACTATCATTTGAAGGGTGACGGTTTTCATAGTGGATCATCCATCAGTTCGAGGGTGATGATTTTCATAGGGGACCTTCTACATGCCAACCCGCACAATACATGAAAATTTCGTCGAAATGGAACTTCCTATAGTTTTGGCCCTTACAAGGATTTCATGACAAACAGGCATGCAAACAGACGGAACCAAAATTGTTCTGGAAGGCCTAAAACGAAAAACGCGAGTGGAAATTTTTGATTTTGGAGAACACCTTGAAAAGTGAAAACAATGTTTCCGCTACCTTGTTAGACTCGGAAGCAAAATACGTTACACTAGCAGGTACATTTAAATTTATTTTCATATATATATCATTTTCAAATTGAATTCGTCTGTTTAACCAAATCTTAATGCGGTCAAACTAAATGATTACGCAGATACCTTTTTCTATGTAAGAAATTGGTACAGTCATTGGGAGAGATCGCGGTTACACCTTCTATTATTGTTTCCCGCAAAGGATGTTCTCCTGGGCCTAGAATCCCTCGAACGACGGATTTAATGTTCGAAAACACCTGCTCGACTGGATTGAACATAGGCGAATGTGGTGGTAGGAACCTGATGTTTATCCCGGTTGACTCTGACCACAGCTGGATTGCTTGTGCTCGGTGGATCTTAGCGTTCTACATCAACAATACGTTATCTAAAACATCAACTATACTAATAAGAACATGAAAAAGCTACATCGATTGATAATAACTGCTCCGAGTGTTTTCCTTACCCGAGGGTTAAAGCCTGATTCGTCAGTGAATATCCAGCACTCTTGGTTTTGAGGAATTTCTTGATGAAACGCGAGCGCGTATAGCTTTCTGAGCTCTAGTGACCTCTCACTGTTCATTCGGTCGAGCTCGCAGGATGCTTGTTTCAAAGTTATTCTCAGTGTGCGTTACCTATTGTCAATGGATGACATACTGAGGAAAACACGCTCTCAGCAAGTTTTAAATAATTTAGTTTGATCGCCTTAAAGATTTGGGTTCGCTTTAAGTAGGACGAATTCATTTCGTAAAAGGACGAATTCATTTTGAAAATGACTAATTCATCTTGTAAAAGGGCGAATCCTTTTCGTAAAAGGACGAATTCATTTTGAAAAAAGGACTAATTCATCTTGTAAAAGGGAGAATCCATTTCGTAAAAGGACGAATTCATTTTGAAAATGACTAATTCATCTTGTAAATGGGCAAATCCATTTCGTAAAAGGACGAATTCATTTTGAAAAAGGACTAATTCATCTTGTAAAAGGGCGAATCCATTTCGTAAAAGGACGAATTCATTTTGAAAAAGGACTAATTCATCTTGTAAAAGGGCGAATCCATTTCGTAACAGAACAAATTCAATTTGAAAATGCTATACCTACATGCTTTCCAAATCAAATTGAAAAATTTTCAAATAAAATTGAGAATTTTCCAAATAAAATTGATAATTTTCCAAATCAAATTGAGGATTATTCAAATCAAATTGAGAAATCAATTGTTTTTAATAGAAGAGACAAAAAAGATAAGTAATGCAAGATGAAAATGATTCATTAATTTTTTCATGTTCATTTTACAATTTACTAGGTAAGAAAAAGAACATAGGTAAATTTGATAACAGCGGATAATCACTGTTCATAGTTTCGTCACTCGGTTTGGAATAATTTCAATTTGATTTGAAAAACTCTCAATTTGGTTTGGAAAATTCCCAATTTGGTTTGGAAAAATCCCGATTTGACTTGGAAAACCTATAGAATACACCCCATTTATCTGTATGTTAAGTCACTTACAAATGGGAATAGCTGCCAATGACTTCATCAAGTTCCAGGTATCTATGTTGTGCGTCAGACTGCAGCATAGCTTCAAGGTGATGCACCAACTGGGAGAATGTCGGCCTCAGGTGAGGCAACGGATTCCAGCATTCCTGCATTAAGGCGTACCTGAAGAATACAGTGATTTGTGAGTACCTGCACAGCGTACTGTGACCAAAATTGTAAAAATGTTTTTTATTATTTTTGGTACCCTTTGTTCATCTTTACTTCGTTCATTTTGAGTGAGGCAGATGATCAGCCCTCTCCATCAGCTAGTGGTTGTCTCTGAGATTAGAGGTTATAAAAGGCCTTGAGTGAATGACTACTTCTTTGACATTCAACCTTCAGTTTTGGGGAGCCTTACCTCCAGTTGGAGATAAGATAAGAGCAAAGATAAGAGCGAAGATAGAAGCAAAGAGAAGAGCGAAGAGAAAAGCGAAGATAAGAACAAAGAGAAGAGCGAAGAGAAGAGCAGAGAGAAGAGCAAAGATAAGAGCAAAGAGAATAGCGAAGAGAAGAGCGAAGATAAGAGCGAAGATAAGAGCGAAGATAAGAGCAACGAGAAGAGCGAAGATAAGAGCAAAGAGAAGAGCAAAGAGAAGAGCGAAGATAAGAGCAAAGAGAAGAACGAAGATAAGAGCGAAGAGAAGAGCAAAGGGAAGAGCGAAGATAAGAGCAAAGAGAAGAGCGAAGAGAAGTGCAAAGAGAAGAGCAAAGGTAAGAGCAAAGAGAAGAGCGAAGAGAAGAGCGAAGATAAGAGCAAAGAGAAGAGCAATGAGATAAAATCTCTCTTATTTTTAACCCACTTGTGAATTCTACGGCTCCTCTCCTACTTTTTACACTATTAATTTCTTCGAGAAAAAAGGAAACTTCAAAACAAAAGTGGGTGGATGAATATACTGGTACTAAATAATACTACAAAAATAACAAAAGTGAAACTTACAAATTTGGCGGACAGAGCTTAGGTCTTTCGAGACGTTCTCCTCTCAATAACGACCTTTGCACTTCAGCTGACTGCAATGTAGGGTAGGGGCACCCTCCGAGAGTCATTATTTCCCAAAGCAAAATTCCGAAAGACCAACTGTGGGAGAATATTATTTCGTTCAATTAGTCGAAGGACACAAGTTACTATTACCACAATAAATAAATAAATCATGAAATATTTGAATCATGAAAAGAGATTTTAAAGTAGAGAAAAAGTCTTTACGAGGAATGGAAAACTGTGAGCCAAGTAGGGCTGGCAGTATAGCTTCTTCATTTTCACACTCATAGTTTCGAATTGGTGCCTCTATTCGATAGATAGTTTGAGCCTGAGCGTTCGACAGACCTAAACATCGATACCTTAAAGCACAAAGGTGCTATGTCCAAAAAATGGAGGTTTGAGAAAAACGCAAAAGAAATGATCACCAATGCACAATTCCTAAAATAATGGCTTATTACACTAAACTATTTAATTTCTTCAATAAATTTGCAAGCTATTATCGTCAAGAAAACTCAATAGGGTAAAACCACCAAATGTTGACACTTATCCTAATGTTGACACTTCAATTTCAAAACGTAAAAATAAGGTATTGGGACACTGTAGGTACTCGGAATTGGCGTCATTCTGTTGATTAGGATGTGAGATTTGAGGTAGGCCGGCTCCACTAGTTATTATTACCCCTATCGAACGTCTGGCTAATATTGAAGCCGGTGACAGCTGGATCAGTCAACCCAGCGACGCCATCGCTATCCCGCAGGTTAGTGAGGTAAGTCAACAAAATTAGACTTTTCAAGTCAAATATTATGAGTAATCAGTTATATATCATATTGCCTGCCCTAATAATAGTGTAAGGAAGAATTTGTTAGCATTAAACCCCTGAATTTCGTTGAAATATATGGTTAAGTTGTGGTGTCATCATTAGGGTTTCATGAAATGGGCGTGTGTCCTAATGTTGACATCTGTGTATATGGAGATATATATATGGAGATATCACTGAAAGAAGATGAGGCAGCATCAGGAAGGGAGAAGGAATTTTCAACTGAAGAGGAGCCAGTGGAGGAATCACAGAAAGTACATGAGGCAGTATCAGGAAGGGAAAAGGAATTGCCAAATGAAGATGGAGCAATATCACTACCTGGAGGGACCGTAGGAGAAATAAGTTGTGCTGAAGAAGAAGTAGGACCAATAAATGAAGGGGACATGGTGGTGGCTGTGTTGCCCGCAAAAAAAAAGCAGACGGAATGTGTTTGTCTGGTTGTAAAAATTGAAAGTGGAGATGCTGCCGAAGTAACTCCGCTTCATCCCTGCAACAGACTGAAGACTGTTTTCAGGCCTTCGAGCGAGGGGAATCGCCTTCTGGCAGTCAGTAACGTCAAATACAAACTGCCCAAGCCTACATATTACGGGGGAAACCCTAGAAAATATGTGTTCCCTACTTCTGTTTCTGTTCCACTGTGATTGAGCACCTATGCTACAAATTTAATTACCCATTTTTCTGATTATGCTGTTCAACATCTATTTCCTAATGTCTAGTCTAACATTAAATATATTTTAACGCGTTCCTAATCTCGTTTGTTCATTTACTTTGAGAAATATCTAGAGGTAAAGCATATTTAAATACTTTCTCAAAAATTTAGACTGGTGTCAACATTAGGAACTGCAAATGTCAACAATAGGAATTTCCGAAGGCAGAAGTGTCAACATTAGGGGGAAAAACTTGTTTTTTATGCTGAAAAAACATTATTTAATCAAGTCCAATAAGTGCAAATTGTTCCCAAGGAACTCACAATTCATGATAACTACCCAAAAGTTTCAATTTCTTGAATACTTGGGTAGAGCGCAGAATCGAACGATTTTACTCTCTAATAGTGTCAACAATTGGTGGTTTTACCCTAATAGTTTGTTAAATTTGAGTTTTTCTGAAATTAAAAAAAATAAAAAATGTGGAAGTTGGATGGACATAGCGCCTTTGTGCTTTAAGGTATCGATATAGACATGGAACCAATCCTCTAGAAGCTTAGAATTTGTTTTCATTTTTAAGAATTTTATTGGCCGGTTGCACGAATATGAAGCCGCAGAAACGATTGTGAAACCCATGAGTCACGCCTGAATTTAAAAACCACACTGAAACGGCTGAACCCTCTTCAAAACACGCCTAAACGGCTGAATTGGGTTCAAATAACGACCTAATGAAGTGCTCTTCAATAACTTCAAACTCCATTGAAAGAGCTGAAGAACAAAAAAACAAACGAAACCTTTTTTATGTATGTATGTGTACATACATAATCCCACCTAGACTGAACTGCTGCCAAGTGATAATCCATAGATAGTGATTGGATGAGTTTTAGTTACAGGCAATAAGTCTTTGCTGTTTGAACGCATAACAACAACCCAAGTACTTGAAAAGCAATACTCAACTTACACATCACTTTTGGAGGTGAACATCTGATGAACCAAACACTCTATAGCCATCCATTTCACGGGGAGCCGTCTCACACCTTTGTGACGGTACAAGTTCTCTTCGTAAACATCTCTGCTGAGTCCGAAATCCGATATTTTGGCAGTAAAGTTCTCATTAAGTAATATGTTCCTGGCTGCCAAGTCTCTATGAACCACTTTGTTGCTCGATAAATATTCCTATAACATCTGCGACGGTGTAAAAAGCGTTTTCCGATAATATTCCGCTCCGAAAAATACGCGGAGCTCAAAACAGATAAAATGCCTAAATTTCCGGGGAAAGGAATGAAGAAAATCCGTTATCCATTTCCCCAACTATATTTTTTTTAAAATGATTTAACTGTTTTTTATACCTATTCGGTTAATTTTTGGCTGATTGTGTTATTCAATCAATTAGTCAATGGTCAAGGTGGGAGTGAGGCACAACTGTTAACAGTCAGGCAGAGATATTGTTACAATTAAGGAAAACAAGTAAAAATAATCAAGTTATAAAATAAAACAATAAAATGGACCACACGCTCCATGAGGCAGCAGCCCACTCACGTCAAATAAGGCCGCCCTGACTGCAGGATAGTTCAGTAAATGAGTTTCACGTTAATGAAGAGTTTCAGCTAGACGCTCTATCGCCGACTAACAAGGATGAAGGGACAGGGATGAAGCGTCCAGGTGAAAATCGATATTACCGTTCTTAAGTACTGAAATATCCTAACTCTAGTCAGGATGGTCTCTGGTACAGATAGTTGCAATTTTTTTTTGTATTTCGGTACCTAATGCAGCAAAACTTCTTGGTTCTCCAAAAAATGTCTACCGCACGTACAAACAAGAACAAAATAATTTTACTCAGACCCAAATGTATGAGACAAAAGAGTCCATTTCATTGTAAACAAGAAATGTTGCTCTCTTGCCAGAAAAATGAAAATAAAAATAGACAAACTATAATTCATATAATCGCTTACACAAAATGTTTAAAAAAATTCTAAATTGTAATAATCTTACCATTCCTAATGCAACCTGCCTAGCCAAGGAGATGAGGTCAAATATGGTCACATTCAGCTGCTTCTTTTCCACTTCTTGAATTGATGATTGCAACAAAAATGAGGCGATAGATTAATAAGACGGTCACAATATGTACTTACACAATTATTGGAATATTTAGAAATCGGCTTCTAACGGGAGAGAAACACACGGAAGATATTCAAAAGAAACAGCGGAAATTCGAAAAGTTTGAGCTATTTCCTCTGATGGAGATGAAATATGTCTAGGTAAACAGGTAGTTAGATTTTAACAATGAATTGATAACCACCCATCGACTAAATTAGTCAAAATTTCAAAGTTAGATTTTTAAAAGTCGAAATTTTGTCAAATTTCAAACGGTCATTTTTGGGAGAAGGGGTTTGAGTGACAAAAATCCATTTTCCTGTTCACTGAGAAGGACATTAGATTAAGATTTGATCATTAAAAATAATTAAATTAAATTTGAATTGGATTAATCTAATTGGAGTTGAAGAAATTTAAGAGAAATAGGTACCTACTTACCTATTATAGAAATTATCATCGAATAAATTTTGTAAAATTTGTAGAGATTGCAATAATTCTAATCTAATTTAATCTTATTAAAGTATTTGTTCTGAATTGAGTCAAACAGGAGAGAAAAACGTACAAGAAGAAGAAATACACACGGGAGAGATACGATAACACCCAGCTGGGAGTTCGAGCAGCTGTTGAGAAACACACAGAAGATAATATCTCCTATATTATAGAAATATAGAAATCTTTCTATAATATCTTCTATATTATAGAAACAGCGGAAATTCGAAAAAATTGAACTATTTCTCCTGATCAAGATAATGTATAAATAGGTAAATAATTAGTTCTTGCAAGTGAATTGGTAGCCACCCATCGACTAAATTAGTCAAAATTGCAAATTTAGATTTAAAAAAAACCCTGTGTTGTTGCCTGTAAAGTCGGTATACGGGCGAAAGTTTTACGTGACAACGACTTTGAGGGGTAAAATACCTAATTTTAATGTTAATATTCATTCGTATAGTAGGAAGAAGGATAAAATAAAATTCTTTGTCAAGTTGCACAGAGTAGGTATTTCCCGTAGGTAGTAGGTATTTCCCATGGGTGGGGGGGGGGGAGTGAGTGCCAGGGAAGGGGGGCGGGGCGCTCCCGCCTTTGTGAGCGCCGGGGAAGGGGAGGGGGAGGGGCCGCCCGCCTTTAGGGAGCGCCGAGCTGCACCCCCTCCGTGAGCGGAGCGTAACGCAGTTTCTTGAAGTGTCTCCCGGTAAACCAATTTATAAGACGTTATCACGTCAAAAAACCAGTCAAATTTTTATAGTCAAATCTGACAAATTTCAAACAGCCATTTTTGGAAGAAGGGATTTCAGTGACAGGGATCTGTCACCTGTTCGCTGTAGAGGACATTTGATTAAGAATTGCCATGTAGCTTACATTAAAGTATTTTAAAGTACCTCTTATAAAATTATCATGCAATAAAATTTGCAAAAATAATTCAAGAGATTACAATAAATCTAATCTCATTTAATCTAATTAAAGTGTTTGTTGTGAATTGAGTCAAACAGGCGAGAAACACGCAGAAGAAGAAGAAACACATACGGGAGAGATACGGAAGAAATCAGATGGGAGGTCGAGCTGCTTTCGCGAGTCCCGCCCACAGCCCGCTAAATAGCCTTTCGTTTACGGTAGATCCAGTTTTTTCAGTGATTTATTTTATAGTTTTGTCCCAATATTTAGGTTATTGTTAAAACGAAAGATGGGGAAAATACGAGGGGAAACGAAAAGTGAACGAATTCGAATGCTTACCGAAATGAAGCTAGAACTGAAGACTTCTCTCGTGAAGTTGAGGTACGTTCCTGATTTAATTTAATCATCACTAAGTATATCAAAGTTTATATTAACTTTAATGATAGCGTTGAACTCCTCAGTTTAGAGCCTTAATTCGGGAATGAGAGTTTTCTGCTGCAGAAGGCATCTTGAAGGTTTTTCAAGTCCGCGATACCGACAAAATGATGATCGATCGTTTGCAAGAACGAATGCAAAGTTTTTTTTTTATTCACAGCTTATCTCATTTCTTACAACAAGGCAGGAAAACTAAATATCTAATTTCCCTTATCAATTACGCATTATTTTGATTGAATTGATCGAAATTAGAGTTGACCGGACGCTCTCGTTAATAGATTCCACCTTGCAGGTTACCGGTTAGATCGTTTATGTACTGTTGAGCTGTTTATTGTTTCCCTTGCAGTTATTTTCTACTTAGCTTTTCTACTTAGCCGTTTAGTTTTGGATGTCCAGTTTCAAAATCATGTTCTGTACTAAAAAATTGTTTCCTTTACTGTGGAAGAAAAGGCTCTCTTGAAAAACTTGAAAAATTGAGTTCCCGATCTTCACCTGTAGTCTCCAGTTGCTTTTAATTAAACATTAAGTTGGACTGAAATTCGCATACCTACCTGTTTTGTTGTAAAGAAGATTGCTTACAACATTTTCATGTTTAAAATTTTTCCCTGGAAAAGAAAGAGAACACTCATGATCAAATTAATGTTAAGCTCACCATTCAAGTTGGTGGGAAGAGGGTTGACGTACAATTAAGTATTATTTGAAAGGATGATACAAAATAATAGCAGAAAATGAATAATTATTAAATTATTATAGAGCCAGGGTTAGTGTGTTTCTTGATTCAGATGAGAAGATACCTTTCAACAGTATTTCCACTAATTTATAAAATTGAGTTGTAATATTGAAAGGTAATCATCATGTTCACTCACCAGGATTGTTCTTGATATACGCATTCTTTGTCCAGTTCTTAGAGCGCCAAATCTATAATCATTCGCAGCACAGAGAAATATTATGAAATTTGTTTAAACTGAAAATCAAAGGAAAACCATAAATTTGAAACAAAAACTCTGAGATTTTGAATGTATTCGTAGTTTTAAAAATTAGTATCTTGACGCCTAACATTTGACTTGAAATGCTACATATTTTCCATTTATCTGCAGCTGCAGATATTTCCAGTGATCTGTACACCGATTTGGATAATACGAGCGATCACAGTAGTTTTAAGTAATAAAAAGTTTATAATCAACAGGTAAAGATGAAAAATAAAAGTAGCTAAATAAAATTCCAATAAATACTACAATATACAGGGTATTTACAATTTATAAGATCAGCCATTTATTTTCTCTCCTAAGACAAAATTCAAACAAGACACGCAAAAATTTTTCACGAGGAATTAATTAAAATATCACACTTTTGTCCACCAACTTGGTCTTTTCTAACGGAAACCTCCAGTTTTTATTGCGGATTCGGATTTTGCGCAAAATTTCATCGAAGTTTGTCTCCCCAATCGATTTTTCGGCTGCTCACAAACCGTTCAGCAGGCGCGCAAAATTGCACAAACCTGAAATTTTTCGAAAATGTAGACCGCGGAACACCAAACATGGCACAGTGTAATTTCATTGTTTTTCAACGCGCATTTCGTGATGCTATTTATTTGTCATTTTATCCAGTAAAAACGTTTAATTTTTCTTTTTCTTTTTTGTCTTAGTTCTGGGGGTCATTCCAAAATTTTCAACACACAAAACAATGAAACGTTTTTTTCTGATGCTGTTGAACGCAGGAAGCTGATATTTGAGAAGCAGGGTCAATCGATACATACTTTCATACATCATCAAAGTTGATGATCACTGATCAGCTGAGTGAGCTCCAAGGCCATTTCCTCTCCTGTTGAACGCAGGAACATGAAATTTGAGATGGCGGGTCAATGGAGAATGCTGAAGGCGCCTGAGTGGTCATTGATCAGCTGAGTGAGCTCATAATTTAAATTGACATATCCATGTACAGATGTATCTGCATGCAGTGTAGATACTCTTTACGTTGATTTCAGCATTGATTCTTCAAATTTACTGTTTCGCAAGTATTCGCATTTCCACTTCGAAATCAAGGTAGATTACGGAATGGATCACCGCTGGGGAACAATGAGATTTCAAAGAGGTTGTAATGCCTTTCTTCGTTCGAAGTGGTTACTATGTTGTGGGAGATAGATTCCGGCAATATCCTCTTTATTCATTGTTTATGATAAGTTAAGCGCACTTTCGCTGATTTAGCACCGTCAGCACTTCTGGCTAGCTTTGTATATAATAGGCAGATCCTCAATCTTAGATTTATCTTGCTTGTAAATTGGTAGGTGGTTACTTATTAATGCTCTCGTTGAAAAAAGTGGAGTGATAATCAATAAATGCATTTGTGATAGGTTCCAAGTACCCAGGCATTCTTATGTTTGTTGAACAGGAGCTCCAGGGGTAGGTATCAGCTTGTAATTTGGGGACAAATTTGTTGATACAGCACCAGTGTCTTGTGAGAGGTAGGAATCAATAATGAGAATCCTTTCCTCTTAGAGATTGAAATATAGAGCAGAAAATATGTCTGGTTTTGTAGAGGACAGAGATATTCAAATGCTGACTGAGCTTGGGACCTTGTTTGGTTCAGATCCTCGGTTTTAATGGCTTTCAGCATAGATACGAGTAGATGTCAATCCAAAATTTGGTTTGCAGAGAGCTAGTCTGTAAACATTGTGATACCTAATTTTATGATATTTATTGCTATTTATGGCATTTGACTGACTTTAACAAAGACTTCCTAATTTGTAAGGTTCCTGGTATTTTTGTGATGTAAGAAGAACAATTTTTGTGATTCAATGCTGTGCAATTTCTAGAAAAATAATATTGTGATTTTGACATTTTTTAAACAAGTTTTTGTTTAAAATTTTCTAGGACAAAATGTTCAAAACCACGTATGTCTTGAAAACGTCCATAAAAAATTAGTGAACATGTGGTAGTAATTAAATAAAACGGTAGCGTCAAAAGCAACAAATAAGAACCAACAATGACGTGTTAAGTCCACTTTGAAGCTAGTCTATCAGTTTTTCTCGTTTCCTGTAAAATTTCTGGAAAAGGACTTACATGCTTTTGCAAGTTCACTGTCGACATGTTCATTTTCCAGTATAGAATAGAAATCGGTTATTTGCGATCCTTGTTTGGTTCAGATCCTCATTTTTTCAAGGGTTTCCTGTTTGGATAGTTGGGTGTCTAAAATTTCGTTTCCAGAGAGCACATGTGTTTTCAAGTAAAGAATTGCAGCAGTTCTAATAAACAATATATCATGAGGATATTACCGAAATCCCCCCCCCCCCCCCATCATCATAACCACTACGAGATTTCCTGTGCCATACTTGGAGTTGACCGTGGTCTACATTTTCGACAAATTTCAATAGTCAAACTTCTATGATATTTTGCGTAGAATCGGAACTTGCAATAAAGACTGGGGAAAATGAGAGAAACTCCCAGATTTCGTTAGCTTTTTTGGCTAGTTAGTCCATGGCTAAAACACATTCTGTGTTAAAACCAACTAAATACGGAAGCGAGATGCGCAAAAATGTCCCTAATATTCGAATTCCTCTTGAAAAATTGTGAAGGTTTACCGTTTGAATTGTTTTCTAAAGGCGTGTCCATACCAGTAACAAAACGTGTTACAGTTATATATCCAATGTTATGTATCTTATTGAATATTCAACTGAAAAATTGTTTCATAACACGATGTTGTGTAACTTTTTTTCTGTTATACAGCAGGTTACATTTTACGCACAGGTTGTCGGTAAAGATCGAAGGAAGTTGGATAACTTAGTTGTATGACAAGTTGCAAGCTCGTCCACACACACCTGATATCCACTTTGTGACAACTCTTGCCCTCCAAGTCCTGCTTTGCAATAGTTCTGGCAACATTGATCAAGAGATATTCAAAGTCAGAACTGCTCATTTGAGCGAAATTCTTAAAACTCCCATTATCCCTGATTTCCCCACTAAGGGGATCTCTACCTTCTTCCATCAGGTGAGTTCCAAATGCGGATCCTTCCTTATCTTACGAGATACCACCTATGGACCTTCATGGGTACCGATGTAAACCGGTAACCGATGTAAACCGATGTAAATTCATAAATTTCTCTCATTATTCTCTAAATTTTATTGTTATAATTTATTAGACAGTTTCCGAAACTGGTATCTCTCAGTTATACTGTCAAAGCCAATCGTACTTAGGGTGGTTCTATTATAAGATCTCTAATAATTATTCATATGGTTTGGGGCCACTTAGTAAGTCGCTAACCACAGCACGAGTAGAATAGCTCTCAATATGCAAAATAATTCTCATCTCAAACTTTTTAAGTAAGAGTAAATCTAACTTTCTGGAAGGACTGGAAATTCCTGCGTTAATGGCAGTCGCTGACTGATTTGCTGTTTAACAAGAGTTTCCGCAGCATTCAGAAATCAATTAGGTACCGGTGTTCAATAAAAGTTGATAAAAGAGTTGATAAAATTACAAAATCCGCTACGGCCAGCACAACTTCTTCCTTCAAAGCCGTGATCACCACTGAATCCTCAAATTATTGAAAGTGTTGCATTTTTTGTTACATAGGTGTGTACTCGTTTAGAGGGGACAGTTGCATAACTTAGTTGTACAACAACATTTTAAAACATGCTGTATAGCATGTTTTAAAACAGTTGCTATACAACTTTGTGTGGACAATCGAAAATGACGAAAATAAATGGCTGATCCTATACATTTTAAACATTTTGTATGAAAAAGCAATTAATCATGCAATACATTCATGTATAAACTCCTTTATTTCAGTTATCATTTTCAATAACAGATTTTTGGAATCGAGCAAAAAAAAACAAAAAACTTCCCCTCCACCCTCAAAAAGGTTTTACGATTCCAGAAACCCAAAAATCAACTAAAAAAAATTCCGATGTCAGTACTTTTTTCAAATATTTAAAAAAAAATCAGTTATTGCGGTGGCCTCAACATTTTCAATATTGCTGCCCAAATGGGTCTTTTTAAAAAAGATTGTAACTCAATATCTGTGACTCCTGCGCTGCTCGGAAGTCATCCAACCCTTACATCTCGCAGATAATTTTGCAGGTCACCCAGACTGCAATACTCCACAACCAACATGTGGTTCGGACTACAAAAGCCCACGAGGCACACAATGTTGTTATGCGTCCCCACACTTTTCATCACTTCCAATTCCAATTTCAATTGTTTTTTGTCTTCACCGCTCGCATCATCTGAAACAGCAAACAAGCGTTTCACTTTGACAAAGCTCCAGGTTTTAATTGTGGCAGCAACATACGATCACACACAGCTTGATAGAAGGAAGGCAAATACACCTGGTTACTGAAAGCAAGTCTGTAGAGCAATCATTTGGGGGCTGAGTTGAATTGAACTCTCTTCTGTGACCAAAAAACCAATAGAAAGAATTCAAGTTGTAAACCAACATTATTTTGTTCCTGTTAATTAAAATTTATTTATCGGTGCAACATAGATATTCAAAATTAGTTTACTGAAAATATGTAAGAATGTAGTATTATGAGAGTATTATCTACTGTTAATTTTCTTGATATGAAGCATGAAGCATGGTAGGAAAAACTGTTTATTGTTATTTTTGATCTAAGGTAGACCTCATTCTGAGAATTTTGGTACCAACCGCAACCTTCTAGCGTGCGTTAATCTTTTCCTATGAATTTTTAAAGTTTCGACCGTTTATGACGTCACAGTGGGCCCCGCCCAGGCGAGAGGGGCGCGTGACGTCATAAACGGTCGAAACTTTGAAAAATCATAAAAACAGATCTAATCACGCTAGAAGGTCGCGGTTGGTGCCAAAATTCTCAGGATGTAGACTACTTTCGATTAAAAATCTAAAAAAAAAATCAAGGCGCACCCCCCATTGACTAATGCCAAAAAGTCCGAAAATTTGTTCCCAAAATTCCCAGTATGCAAAATTTTTTCAACAATTTGGAATAGTTTTTTTGGGCTTAATTTAGCTTTGAAGTACTCAGTGAAAGCGACAGAAATCCGAAGAGCGATCACAACATGAACACGGATAAACATAATTTTACTTAAACGTAAATTTTCCACTATTCCTTAGGTCTATTAGGCGGACAGTTACATGCTAGACTACAGAAGAACGCACATTGATTTCATCATGACCGGATGAAGATGCCACAATTACGTGTGTGAAAAAGTGAAAATTCATTAACATAATCGTGAAATTCTCAATCCTGTTTTTTGTTTACATTTACAACCAGCATCATTATGATAATAATTTATGGAGAACAGTATGAGATGATTTAGAGGGATTCACTTTAACCCTAATTGGACCATGCTGTCGCTAGTGTCACCGACAACATCTCAGGAACTCAACAGGTGTTCCAAGGTCACCGGAGTAAACAAAATTAAATTGCAATTTTAAATTTAACGGAGAACCGAATTTTTCGTGGGCTATTAGAAGTCTCAAAATAGAGTTATGACAAAAATTTCAGATCTTTTTCATAACATCATTTTTTGACTCCCAATAGTGTACATAAAATGGTTCAAACAATTCAGCTTCGTCTATTAATATTTTATTTTGGGGACACCTTGGGACAGCTATGGAATTTCTACGATGTTTTCGGTGACACTAGTGACACCATGGTCCAATTAGGGTTAAGGGTAGTGGGCAATTTCCCAAGAGTGGTGAAATCCGGTAACCTTCATGCCCTTGAATCTCAGGTTCTACTAAACCTTTCAGCTCAATTTTTGGTTTATTATTTTCAATAATAAGCCTTTGGAATCGAGCAAGAAAAAACAATTTTTAACCCCCCCCCCTCAAAATTTGATGTTTTACGTTTCAAGGTACGTAAAATACGAAAATTGAATAAAAAATTTTCCGTCCGTCCACCGTATGCCATACGCGGCACTTTTCTTAGCAACACTGGACCGATTTGGTTCAAATTTGGTATATGGGCTCCATTTGGGGTCTAGTTGTGCCGCGAAGCTTTTGGTTGATGTCAGTCACTTCTAAGGGGTGAAAATTGAGGGTTAAAATTTTCAAGAATGCCCTAGCTCGAAAACTTTCGAAATAAAGGTATTGTTCTTTTACCAATTTTAAATAGTATTGAATTTTTAAAAATTATTGAGACCACCCGGAGCTCTGCAGAACAAATTGTTCGCTCCCTACGAGTACTTAAGGGTTTTCCTTCGATAAAACAGAATCACGAGTGTGAATCACCAAAGAGGTCTACACTCCATTCAAATTTTATCTTACTAAAAATTTTAGTCGCATTTAATGCGATCGCTGTTCATTTCTTCAATTTGTATTCAGTTTTTCTTTCTGAGCAACCAGTAATCAAATTTCCATATGAAGCTCTCGACTTTTCGAATCAAGTGTGAAGCGTATAATTCTTTGTAATAAACTTGATTGTGAAGGTGTGAAGGCAGTATGGTGTGGTAGATATATAGAAAAAGATATTCTATTCCCTTGAAAAACGAGGGTGAATATTCCGTTGAATTTCAAAAGGTACTATATCCAGCACAATGGCGGCCTACTATCCGTTTTGTTTCAAAAAGTACTTTATCCACTTCGTTTGTTTTCAAAAAGTACTATATCCACTCCGTTTGATTCCAAAAAGTACTAAACGCCACGTTTTGTTTCAAAAATCACTATATCCATAAATTTGATATTTAAATTCTCGTTCTAAATTATTTTAAACTTTGAAAAAATTTACCTATTTTCCAAAAATATTTATTATAATTTAGAAATATGTAAAAATAACATCATTAGTTTTTCGCGTTTTTCTCACGTTTGACCAAAATGGATATAGTACCTTTTGGAATCAAGCTTCTCATTTGAGTTTCTTATAACTAGTGGAATTATATCCTATACGTTTGATATACTATTTGAAATGAAATTATGGTTTCAGGTCTTACCTCTCAACATTTTAACGGCGACTTCCCTCTTATCGTTCCCAAGGACCAAGTACGCTCTCCTCACCACCCCGAACTCTCCTTCCCCGACCACTTCCTTGAGATGCAAAGACTGACGCCTCAGTTCAAACTCACCTGCGTCGTCCGCTGAGGAGGCGTCACCGCTACTTTCGGTGTCCTTACTCTCACATTTCTGGGAAAATACAACACATGTGTGAAAGAATCACAAGCCGAACGTTATACAACGTCGTCCGAAGACGTTTTCTAACTTTAATAAGACGACTTGATGATAATGATTAGTGTATCGTCGACATTGTGACAGAAAACACGTGTCTGCAGATAACTTGTTTGAATATCAACAATAAATTTTCAATTATTGAAAGTCCCATTCGTGCGAAACGAGTTCAAATGAGCGAATTATTGAAACAAATATTTTGACCGCTTTTCATTCATTTTTGAACGATTATAATAATTATAAAACTAATAATTAAAACATTAATAAGTACCTATTGAAATAATAAACCAAAATTATTTTGGTTTATTATTTAAGATCTATTCTAAGCTTTTCGGTAGGTACTTTTTTTGGTTTATTATTTTCAATAATGAACCTTTGGAATCGACCAAGAAAAAAAAAATAATAACACCCCCTCAAAATTTGATGGTTTACACTGCCGTACGCCGTACGCGGCACTTTTGCCACTTAGCATTGACCGATTTTGATGAAATTTGGTATGTAGGCTCCATTTGGGGTCTAGTTGTGCCCCAAAGCTTTTGGTTGATGTAGGTCACTTCTAAGGGTTCCAAAATCAATTTTAAAATTTTGAAAACGCCCTAACTCAAAAAAATTAGATATAAAGGTATTGTTTTTCCTTCAATTTAAGATTCTATAGAATTTTTAGAATTTTTTGAGACCACGCGGAGCTCTGTAGGACAAACCGTTCGTTCCCTACGAGAATTTAAGGTTTGGACGTACGATAAATCAGAAACACGAGTGTGAATCGCAAAAGGCCCAATATCCGTTTAAATTTTAGCTGACCGAAATGCGATCGATGTTTTTCTTCATGTTGGATGGTTGGTGACTCTGCACACGAGTGATCTATATAAAATTAATAAATCATTGTGTAATCATTTGCGGCGTTTTAAGAGAAGGCAACTGAAAGTACCCAGGTACACCTTCCTCTGTAAATTTGTCGGGGTTATACCTTTATCCTTAGACGAATCTACATCTAATTTTATATGTAGACTAGTCACACAAATTTTCATGTTGGTCCTAGATAAGGTGCCCTAAATATTGAAATATGGTTGAGTAATAGGTGTGGAACCAAAAAATCCCTATTGAACGATTAAACTCTAATTTGAAAGTTTCAAGCTGCAACATTCATAACACAGTTTTTTTTAATTTGAAAATTTTAGATAAAAGAGCAAAACTGAGTACTTACATAGAATGCTTTTGATGTTCCAAGTCTAGAAACCTGAAGAATATTTTATCCACATTATAAGTGATTGTTGAACCCCCGCAAAAAATAAATTGTTCCACATAATAGAAGTAAATTTTAGTCAAATTTTAACAACAAGGTTGCTGCAAGATAGAAAATACACCTAAAATTTCATTACGTTATTAATTACGTATTGGGCAAAGCGTTACTTCAGGTTTCGTACATTTCTAGCAAGTGGTTGCGTCATTTCGCAGGATTCTTGATTTCTGAGTGGTTGTGGCGCCACGGCTTTCCTTGCCATGTACACTTTGTAAAGGCCAAATGAACCAACTAGAACGATGAGCACGAATAGAAGTGCAACTAATAGTATCAATAAGACGGTTGAGCTGCTCTTCTCTTCAGTATAATGTGGCCTTGGACCTAAAAAAAAAGAAAATCCCAAAAACATGGATAAAGATTGAACATTTATTAACCTGAATCGATCGTGAACTTCAAATATTTGATGTAATGCTTGAAACGGGTGTATGCACTCTGAGGTATCAGAAGAGACTTATCTGCAAGGCTTATAATTATTACTAAGGAACTTGACACTCATGTTACAAACATTGTCAGCAAAAAATCTCTTCATCACGAAATGTTTGGAGTAGAAAGAAAAAAATTGAAATTGAAAAATTAAATTAAATTGATTTTTCAATAATTTATTATCTAGGTATTAAATAAATAAATTACCCCATAAAACCAGAAGAGGCACACAAAAAGAAAAAAAAAATCAAATTTTTATGGAGAGGACGCTGAGGACTCACCCGATGCCCGCCAGCCATAGGGATAAGTAGGGATAAAGGATGATGAGGAAGGTGGGGGTGGGAGAGAGCGATAAAGGGAAATGCTCGTATTAAACGATACCAGTTTAGGTAAAAGCTCAGCAGGAAGCGGGTGGTGATGCCATGGAGTACTCCTGCCGAGATGCCCAACTCGAGTAACTCCGTGGCACTTTTCCCGCACCATACGAGCTCCGTAAGGTTGCAGCCTTGACCCTGATGTTGCCATCATCACCATTTTAAATCACACTATCATTTTCACTAGCCGGATTTCCTCATCCACTGGCTGGTTGTGAACTGTAGGTCTCGCAGAGTTGTAAGTTTTAACTGTGTTGTAAAAAGACGTTTTTTGATTAATTTAGGCTTGATAGACAAAATTGTATTGCCAATTTTCATATTTATTCCTTTTCATATTTATTGTGTAAATTGTGTAGTCAGAGTTTTTGTTGCCGCTTGATGCTGCAAATGATCTAGTCTTATCGTTTCACATCATAACAAAATTTGTTATTGTTGAAAATTTTAACCAATACGAACACTCATTTAATGAGTGTTCGTATTGGTTAAAATTTTCATTTTTTCAATTATGTCTTCAATTTACGACTTTTCGTTAAGTTTGCCCTTTTTGATTTAAAATTGTATTTTTTTTTCATTTAGTTTTTTGCTTATGGTCTCCTGGTAATGAAGAATAACATCGTTGGTGCTCCCTTCTTGTTCCTAATGACCCAGTAAGTGTTTTATGTTACTTAGTTTAAGTGAGTTCTGATCAGTAGGAACATTTTGTTTGTCTTTGTACCATTTTTCCAGGTTATTACTTTGTACCTATCATTGTAGGCTCTAATGATATATTTTCCAAAAGCTCGTCCGTCTTTTACGAACACGATGTAGAAATACCCATTGAAATCAGTCCTGTTCATAACTTGAGCACAATTGCAATTATTGGTTGATTAATTTGGCAGTCATCTGCTCCGAAATAGACAAACAAACTATTTCCTTGGCTGGGCACAAGATATAAATTGATACTGACATCGGAATCACCCTTTAAAGAGGGCGATGAAATTATCTAGATTACAAAATTCCCATCAAAATCGATCTATCCGTTTAAAAGTTGAGGAATATCGATATATTCCTCAACTTTTGAACGGATAGAACGGATCACACGGAAGACACGGGTTTTCACGGATCTTTTGAACGGATCGCAGGGAAGACTTAATCCATCTATCTTTTTAAAATACTAAATTGAGTAAATATCGGTGTAATTGATTCCAGACAAACAGACGAAGAGATTTATAATAGATTTATGAATGGAGGAATAGTTTGTGAAAATATTTTACCGTAGGGTCTAGAAGCTTCTGATGGCGTGCATTCGTTCTCAACTCGTAGATTCACGGGCGTGCTGGATCCCGCATGGGAATGCGCGGCTATTCTAACTTCAAGGTAGTCTCCCATATTATGAGTTGGGCCTTCGAAGTGGTGGAAAATCTGTGAACATAATTTGTCAGCTATGGTTGGGAGAGGGGGGATGTGAAGCTGTTTCTAGAGATACAAGAAACACCTCGCCTGCTCTGTCTGTCTGACTTGACAGTAAACAAACGTGAAGTGCGCCTCACACAAGCACGTACCAAAAAAAAAAAAAAAAAAAAAAAAAAATTGGAATAAATCAGTTTGAATTTTCGGTTACTCAATTTGGCAAACTCAACTTGGTAACTCAACTTTTGCTAAATCTCTTCCGTTTTGACAACTGCTGGAGTCTTCCTCCAATTTTTTACACCTAAAATTGAGGAGTTTGATTCCAAAAGGTAGTATATCCGTTTTGGTCAAACGTGAGGAAAACGCGAAAAACCATAGCTACTTGAAAAACGTGCTATAAACCAATGATGTTATTTTTATGGATTTCTAAATTATAATAAATAGATTAAACGATAGATAAATAAGATAGATAAATAGATTTATGGATGTAGTACTTTTTGAAAACAAACAAAGTGGATAAAGTACTTTTTGAAACAAAACGGATAGTAGACCGCCATTGTGCTGGATATAGTTCCTTTTGAAATTAAACGTAATATTCACCTCGTTTTTCAAGGGAATAGAATATCTTTTGCTCCAAAACGATCGTAATTTTGTGAAGAACTACCCCCCTAAAAGCCATGGAGAGTGTTAACTCAATTTCGATAAAAATGGTCTTTAGTACCTACCTTTTGGAATCAACCCCCCCCCAATTGTTCAATATATGTTTTTCTTTCTCGCCTAGTTAATCGAAGGAAGTGAGGGTAACAAGATTCCGAGGACCGGCGATTCCTTCCCGACCTCAAAAAGATATGGCGATTCCTTCCCCTTGAAATGCTCTCCAGATCCACTCCTACCGGTTACTCAATTCCTTCTATCGTCCCCACGCGTAAGACACTTGCAAAGCAAAAATGTCGGATTAAACTTTATTATATTGAACTAACTGTTTAAAAAACTTGCAAAAACAGCTGATTTCCTATCCCAAAGTTTTCACTACGCTGTGCAGATGAACTTTTTCTGTCCACTACACGATCAGCTTTTAATATTATGAAAAGTTCTTTATGAAAAGTAAACTTAAAATTTAATCGAAAAACAACAGTCCGATTTTTCTTACTTCTGTCCGAAACAAAAACAGTGTCGGCAGCTCCAGGATCCATCGTTAATCATCGATCGATTACAACTAAACTCAGTTGCATTGCTTAGCGCTCCTCTTGCTGGACCTTATCGCTAGACATTCGAGAGGGCTTTCACTTTTGGTTTATTATTTTCAATAATGGTCTTATGAAATCGTGGCATATAGCTCCCTCTTATCTATAACTCGATTGTATAGATGATCCGATGCATAGTAGTTAATCTCAAAACATCAATCTAAGTACCTTGCACTACCCTCATAGGGTACTGTACAACCGGCACAGTCTCTGAATATTGTTGGAAAATATAGAAGTTATGACTGTAACAAGAAATTCACGTTTGCGCATGCGCAGTGGCTACTATCAGTCTGGAGGCGATGATTTTCATAGGGGATTATCTACATAACAACCCGCACTCCCTGAAAATTTCATCAAAATCGGACGAGAATTGTAGAAATTATGGCTGAGGCCAGGATTTCACGTTTGCGCATGAGCAGCGGTTACTATTAGTCCGGGGGTGATAATTTTCATACGGGACCATCTACACACCAACCCGCACAATCCCTGAAAATTTCATCGAAATCGAATGAGGATTGTGGAAGTTATGACTGTGGTAAGGATTTCATGACCGACAAGGAATCAAAATTGTTCATAAAGGTCTGAAACGTAAAACGAGAGTAGAAATGTTGATTTTGCAGAGCATTTTTTTCAACCTTGAAAAGCACAAAGCTTTTGCTAGCTTGGTAGACTCGGAAGCAAACATTTCAATCCCCTTTCAAAATTTGTTTTTTGAGAAGGAATCGCCGATCGCCCCAAAATTCGCCCCTAAACCCACCTCAACCTCCAAATGTTGAAGCAAAACGATTCAAAGATGTTTTTGGAAATATATCTATTCACTGGCATCGATTGATCATATCAATAATACACAAATCCATCAACATTTAGCTCCTCATTTAATCAACTTACCCCTTCAATCGCTGTTTTGATGGTTTCGTTTTTTCTTGGGTCGAGTGGATACACTAAAATCTGATACCAAGGTGGTGGATTCTCACTGGGAGCCCACTTGAGGTCCAAATTGCACTCCTTCACCGACGCTGTGACATTCTGAGGTGAAAACGGTTCTAAAACCCCCATAACATGTTGTGCTTTAATACAAAATAATAGCTACCTATATTATCTAGTAATTTAAGGATTTCTACATAAGGGATATCCTCCGAAGGAAACTGGTCCATAGAGCAAATTCTCGATAAAATCAGTTTCTGGTCCACAAAATCCAAGGGGAAAGTGGTCCAAAAATAATTTTTTCGACTAGTTTCTTCATTTAGGCCTATGAATGGATAATTGAAGAATCAAAGTTGGTTCGAAAAATGGACCCAACCAAAGAGGAAATTGGAGTAACGAGCTAGGAAAACTGACCCAACTAGACTATTCTCTACTGGAACGGTTTTGAATAGAAGATGTGGAACGTACTGCATATGTTGAAATTCCAGCCGTAGAATTGATGACACTCGGGCATTTTGAACGTAGTCCAGAACGGCTTGCCTTCCACATGGCCAGCACCTCCTTCACTTTCGTTCTCAATTGTAGCAAAAACACCAATG
This sequence comes from Apolygus lucorum, assembly GCA_009739505.2. NCBI lineage: Eukaryota > Metazoa > Arthropoda > Insecta > Hemiptera > Miridae > Apolygus > Apolygus lucorum. The sequence goes on from CM019171.2 coordinate 19,178,335, forward strand.
GAAATGACAGTGCCGAATTTTAATCCTCTAAGCTCCGCACTTCGCAGTTCGTATGGCTGAAATATTAATTTCTCACTATGAGTGGTTTTTTCGTTTTGGTTTATTATTTTCAATAAAGAACCTTTGGAATCGATCAAGGAAAAAAAAGTTTAACCCCCCCCCCCCCCAAATTTGTTGGTTTACGTTTTAGGGTACGTAGAATCCAAAAATCTAATACAAATTTGGCCGTTCGTCTACCGTCCGCCGTACGCGGCACTTTCTTTGTTAGCATAGACTAATTTTGATGAAATTTGGTATGTGATCTCCATTTGGGCTCTAGTTGTGCCCCGAAGCTTTTGGTTGATGTAGGTCACTTCTAAGGGTTCAAAAATGAACAGGCGAAAAGGTGTTCTAAATCTAGCCCTGGTTACAATTTATGGTGTTATAATCTTGAAAGGTTCTTCACGATACCATTTTCAAGATACGATATAGAGATGAGGATTATCTCTATAGGAATATAATATATTCCTACAGAGCTCCTACAGAGCTCCGCGTGGTCCTACGTCGTCCTGCAGAGCTCCGCGTGGTCTCTAAAAATTCTAAAAATTCAATACTATCTTAAATTGGTACAAAAAATCTTTATTTCGAGAGTTTTCGAGCTAGGGCACTCTTGAAAAATTTTACCCTACATTTTCACTCCTTAGAAGTGATTGACATCAACGATATATTATAGTATCGATGATAGATGAAACGGCTTTTCGTTGATGTCAATCACTTCTAAGGGGTGAAAATTTAGGGTAAAAATTTTCAAGAGTGCCCTAGCTCGAAAACTCTCGAAATAAAGATTTTTTGTACCAATTTAAGATAGTATTGAATTTTTAGAGACCACGCGGAGCTCTGTAGGACGATCCCTTCGCTCCCTACGAGAATTTAAGGGTTGGACTTACGATAAATCAGAAACACGAGTGTGAATCGCAAAAGAGGCCTTCTCTCCGTTCAAATTTTAGCTGACCGAAATGCGATCGATGTTTTTCTTCATGTTGGATGTTTGGTGGCTTTGCAGACGAGTGATCAATATAGAAAAATAATAAACCATTGTGTAATAATTTGCAGCGTTTTTTAAATTTGTTATCACTATTTTCACACCAATAAAAAATCCGCAATAAAAAATCTACCTATCTGTCAATAAAAACTTGAGTAAACGAAAATGGAGTACTACCGAACTAAGTAAAAAATAACCTTCATTTTCCTAAGTTGAGTGGTTATTTTTTAATAGCCCTTCAAAACTGCACCGTTTGCTTCGCCTCACCCTGTACACAAAGAACACCAATCTCTCTACTTACTCTACTAATTATGTGAGTTGGATGATTTCCATCAGACCCATTGCGGTTTATCACGACTATCTCGTAGGAGCAGACATTTTCTGTAAAAAGTGGGAAAACATTTTCATGTAATGCTTTACACGCAAGTTGAATTGTGGTAGAAATGACAGTACCAGTACCAGGCTTGCCCAACTCACCTGGGACAGGAGTCCACGAGAAATTTGTAGCAAGACCATCTTCAAGAAGAACTGGATTGGTTATACTGCTGTGAGTGACTTCTGGTAGTTTTTCGACATTTTCTGAAAGTGAAAGACGTAATGAATGTTTGCGTTAATTGCTAATATTCATCATGAAGAAGAAGACAACACGGTATGAAATACTTCTATGAAAGTCTCAAAAATTTGGGAACCAAATCCCCCCCCCCCCAAGCCCCCCCAGCCACCAAGCAAACCCCCCCCCCTCCAAGCCCCCAAGCCTCCAAGTAAAGTAAGACGAAATCATCTCCAATATGGGTGAGGCACATAGATTTCTGGCAGAGTCGTATCCTACCCAAAAGAGTTGGTGGTTGGGGAAGCAAACAAAGATTACCAACTGCCAATCTTTTCCTACCGACTAGATATGATGATAACATAGAAAAATTATCTATATTTAATGATGATGACAATAGTTCAGCTTTCTACAAAACGAATTCAAAGGTTTTCTTTTCTCATTGTCTGTTTTTGCAATTGGTAGGGAAATTAAGCCGCTCTTGGTAATTCAGCTATTTGAATTTTAATTCCATCAAAATTACCCTCAATAAATTGATTTTCATGAAATGTTGGTTAGTTACGTCCTTGTACACAACCCACTCAGGCTTTTTGGACAACTTTTTTGGAGCTTTTTTTCTCTCTGTATTGGAGGAAACGAACTGAAAATGAAATTCTGAGTGGTTCGGGCACACTGCTTACGAAATGATGTGACGTCACGAATAACCATCTAATTTATGAGTTTCTATCCTGGAAACGTTACTCACTTCCAAAACTTACAGATTCATGGCTTCGCCGTTACATCATCATTCTCAATAGCAACTAGTTTCTTACATAATATGTTATATATTATACTTAAAACATTGGCAATATAAAATGAGCCAATAATTTTGTAGCCAAAAATTGTGCTTCTACATTTTCCACAAGGAAGAAACCCGTTTTTTGTTCAACCAGTTTCTTAAAAATTTCTTTTTTCTAACGATCGTTTCGAAACGAAGTAACTGAAATGCCCATTACTGCTCTCAAATAGCAAAATATCAAAAATATACGATACAAATAAAGAAGGCTGTTTGATAAAAGAGGATTTCGAAGATGAGAAAAGGAAAAAGTGTTGCGACTACAATAGACTTAACGAAACGTCTATTGAGATAACACACTTATGGCCAAACGTACACTGAACGGTTATTAGCGCTCCTCGTAAGGGAACGCTCTTACCACATTCCTCGTAATGGAAAGCGCTGCAAATTATTACACAATGTTTTATTGTTTTTGTGTATATAGATCACTCGTCTGCATAGAAAGCGGTTTTTCCATTAATGCCGAGAGTAATAATCCGTGAATAATCCATAACAATAATCCGAGAGTTCTGGGATCATTACGAAATTCAATTCTTGGTTGCTAAGGAAGCTCAATTGAGAACAACACGAAACTCATTTCAATGAAACGCACAATAATCGGGTTCGATCAATTGAAATTTAGTCGGAAATTAGGCCTCTTTCTTTAACAAACAGAATTTTTCGATTCACACTCGTCTGTTTATCACTTGCTGACTGATGTCAAATTTTCAAAAACCTCCCGCCCGAAACTCCGAAGAATTTAGAAGAGCTCCTGGGTAACAATTCAGCTTGGTTGAACGTTATCTTCGATAAATTGAGAACTCTGTCACTATTCTACAAACTGTAAATGCTTTTGTTTTTATGACTTTTTCGATTATTAGTCAATAATTTGTTGTAACCATTAAATTTGGCGCACATGACCACTTGAAGGTTGCAAATGTCTTGATGAAGAAAAAAATCGATACAAAATCATGTTTCTGATTTATTGAATGTCCAAACCTTGAGTCCTCATGAGGAGCGAGCGATTTGTCCTACAGAGCTCTGGGTGGTCTCATTCGGATCCAAAAATTAAATTCTAGTTTAAATTGGTTAAAAACAATACGTTTACATCGAGAGTTTTCTAGGTAGAGCGTTCTCAACATTTCAACTCCAACTTATCACCCCTTATATGTGACTGACATCAAAATCTTCGCGGTACAACTGACCCCAAATTGAGCCCAAGTACCAAATTTCATCAAAATCAGACCATGGTAACTAGGGAATTTGCCGCGTACTGACGGAATTTTTCAATTCCATTTATGGAATCTACGTACCTTGAAACGTAAACCATCAACTTTTGAGAGGGTTAAAATTGGTATTTCTTGCTCGATTCCAAAAGACTTACTAGAAGTATTAGAACGTAAGAACTTACTAGAAGACTTAGTAGAGTCTGGAGACAACCAGAAGTAAATAGAGGTACGACTTTGGGAGCTATGCGAAGAGCTCTTCCAGGTTTATCTCACAATGAATTTAATTCGAAACTATCATTTTTGAAATTGCGTCTCTTGTATCCTAAGAGTGCGATATGTGGGACACAAAAAACTTCCAGCTACTGTAAATTCACCGTAAAATTCCTGCAGAATTTTACCTTCTAGTTGTGTGCCATTTTGTTCACTTTAGTGAGCAAGTAAGAGAGAAATCGTAGTTGAATGGAAAACTCCAGAAACTGATTTATCGACTTTGATAACCCTTGATTATCATTTTTCTGTGTTTGAGATGTTTTTCTCGTAAAAAACCCTTAGATTCTAGCTAATCTTCTTCTTCTTCACTCTTCTCAAAAATAAAAATTCTAGATTTTTTGATATAACCGAATATATGCCTTTTTTTGTGGAGAGAGAAAACCAAAAGCTCTATTAAGGCTGTATAACTAACAACGCTAAACACATAAAGTATCTTAAAACATTATTTAAAAAAATGCATGAAACAAATACATGAAGTATGAATCCTGATAAATTTTAGTAAATCGGATAATTTCATATAAAATTTCAACTATGAATATGTAAATTATATTCAAATAATGTAAAAGAATTCTTATTCACTCGTACTTACTTGCAAGTGTAGTGTAAGTCTCTTTTGTGTATACTTCAATCGGAGTTTCGCTCCAGTTGGTTGACACCACGATCCCAAATGTGTACGTTCTGTTAGGTGTCAACCCGTAGAAATTTTTGTACGGCAAGCCTTGATCCGTCTCTCCCTTCAACAAAAAGATTAAATAAATGGGAAATGAACCCTTGTGGATACGTAAAGACTCCTGGCCAAGGGCAAATATTGGACCTCATAGTTAGGAAGCAAAATTATTTAAAAAGCTTCCAAACAGAAAATTCGAGGGAAAATGTTGATTTTGGTTGATTCTTATTTTGTATTACTTTTTGCTTCCGAGTCTACCTTGGTAGCGGAAGCTTTGTTTTCACTTTTCAAGGTTGAAAAAAAAAAATTTCCAAAATCAAAATTTCCTCTCGCATTTTATATTTCAGATCTTCCTGAACGATTTTGGTTCCTTATCTGTCTGTGAGTATGTCTGTGTGTCAGTCAGTCATGAAATCCTTGCCACAGCCATAACTTCTAAATTTCCCATCCGGTTTCGATGAAATTTTCAAGGATTAAGCGATTTGGCGTGTAGATGGTCCCCTATGAAAATCATCACCCCCGGAATGATTGTAGCCGCTGCGCATTCGCAAACGTGTATTTCCTAGTTACAGCCATAACTTCTAGATTTCCCATATGATTTCGATGAAATGTTCAGGAATTATGCGAGTTGGGGTGGAGATGGTCCCCTATGAAAATAATGGCCCTCAAAATGAAAGTATTTTGTGAGCATGCGCAAACGTAAAATCCTTGTAACAGCCATAACTTCTACATTTTCCAACAATATTCAGAGATTCTGCCGATTGACGTGTAGAGTCTCCTATGAGGGTAGTGGGAGGTACTTAAAGATTGATGTTTTGAGATCAACTACTATGCATCGGATCATCTATACAATCGGGTTATGGATACAAGGAAGCTATGTGCCACACCCAATTGGCAGACTTTTTTTTACGTTTTATGAATTTCTATAGAGGCTCCGTGAAAGGCGGAAGGTCTTTCTTGCCGTGTGTCTTCTTTTCCTGGGCAAAATATTCAAACTCGTGGTCTGATTTTGAGTAAATAAACAAAAAATTAATCCCAGGGGTTTATGTCATTGAATGAATGATCTTATGAATTTCATGGCAATCGGCACAACTGCCCAAATTATGCTCAAATTTCGAGGTCTGTTTGGGGATGGCTTGTAAATGATGACTTATCAATCCCATAACGACCTGTAAGAGTGACGGTTAACAAAAAAAAAAAAAAAAAAATTGAAATATCATTTACATATTCGGAAACGATTTTTCGATCTCATTGACGTTTGTGATTTCAAAAAATTAACATGATCGTGAGGATGTTATCGTAATATTATGATTGCGAATATGAACTTACCCATTGAACTTTTTTCAGGGGTTTTTCATCAGCCAAATATGCGGTTACGATGTAGTTGTTGAGCTCATCGACTCCGTGGATCGGAACACTCGCATTCTTCGACTTCCAGTGAAGAACTACTCTGGTGGCTTCCCTGCACAAGTACTCAGTCTCCAGTACAACTGAAAATAAACGGTAATTAAAAACGATCGTCATTAACCATGAATTGCTATGTGAATTTTCGAGGAACCCTTTGGTTTATTATTTTTCTATAATGAATCATTGGAATCGGGCAAGAAAAAAAATGTTAACCCCTCAAAATTTGATGGTATATGTTTCAAAGTATGTAGAATCCAAAATGGAAAGAGAAAAAATTCTGCAAATTAATTATTTCACAAAGGATTATTTTTCTCTATATAAACTCATACTCATCACACTAACAGCTTTGGCATTGCCACCACTTTTTTCTTTTTTACCAACCATTGTTACCTACTATCTCCTTACCTCTTCACTATCAAGTTTATATGGAAGAAATGCTTCACACTCGATTGGAAGAAATAGGGAGTTGGGGTGCCTTCATTGGGAAATTAAAATAGGGTGGCGGCACCTATTATAGACATGTGTCCTATTATTGACAGTTCCACTTTCTTGTCAAAAAATAAGCGTTTGGCATCACCTAGAAAGTTTAGCTTCACTCCAATTGAGAAGTCATCTCATCTACTACAGTTTGCGGGCTCAATCAGGTCACCCATGGTTACGAGAACTGCTGGAAATAAGAATTCGCTCGTCGGTCGCGATTCCGTGCGTTTTCTAAGCATTTCTGCTAAGGAGGTAAGTGTGTATTTTTCGTATTCACCTATTTCCATTTTCTTTGGGTTTTATTGTTTGTAAAACTGTTTATAGTGTTTATTAGATCCTATGCAACTATTTTTATCTTCTATTTTGGTGTTAAAATGGCATTTCAACGATGTCTATAATAGGGTTGTGACAAAATCAGGTTTTCCAATTATTGACACACTGTCGATAATTGGAAATTGCATGAATTCTTCAATTGATGGCTTATCTCATCTGAATTTTCATTTGAAACCGAATGGTACCGTTATTTTCCAAAAATAATTGAGGGATCCTATTTTTGACAGGGGGTGTCAATAATAGGTGAAAGTAGATGTCAGTAATTGGAATTCATTTTGCTATTTATCGACAGCCTCAAATTCCCAGTTATTGACACTCCCCATATAGGTAGACTTAACTGACAGAGCGCGATTAAATTGCTTTTGAATTTGTTTAGTATTACAGGCTGACAAAATGGTTCTAACTCAGCACCTCGCAGGCAAGAAAACATCAAAAATTATACTCCCACAGGAAAGAAGCCAAAGAGTCTTCCTTTATCCCAAGAAAGCAGTATGAGGAGAATGAAATGATGGCAGCAATCGATGCTGTTAAGAATGGTATGCCATTCATCACTAGCTGCAATGAAACTGACGAAATGCTAGAGGAAATAATTGAATCTATCCAAGAAATGTTATATGGACGTGATAATAAATCTCCACCAACCTACAAAGGAATTAGTGAAGGAAACAGAGGCAGCTTCTCTACCAATGTAGAGAATATAAATGAAAGAATGGAATAAGAACCAGCTATTATAAAGGAAGATCAATGCAATTCAGGAGGAAGACTTCATCACCGTGACATTGAAGAACAAGAAGAAAGTAGTGTCATACCAAATCTTCAAGATTGATGGGAAACTGGCAATGGCCCAATGGCTGGCCCGTGCAACAGAATGAAGACTGTGTACACAATTGACCATAACGAAGAAATTGTAGTCGAAGAAGAAGACATTTCGACAAAACCACCAAAGCCCCTACTATTTGGAAACAATAGAAACGGAAGAATACTATTTCACCAGTCGATAAAGATTAGCTAAGTGTTTCTATATATATATTGTTCTCAACGTATTACCTTGGTAATACCAATGAAATAATACTGATGAGTTACTAATTTTAAAAAATATATTTTGTTCACCTAATACTTGTTTGTGTTATTGACATTTTCATGTCTTTGCTTTGGCACATGAACTGAAAAATCGTCACGAAAACTAAGCAAATCTTGCTCACGCGACCAATAAATAAAATAGACTCACTGTGTTGCTTAGAAATATCAACAACCTTACATTTTGCTTTGGCACATGAACCGAAAAATCGTCACGAAAACTTTGATGCTTGGGTACATGAACTAACAACCTTACTTCACTACCTTGTTGTGTAGTATACATGAAAATGTCCCAATGTGTGGCAGACTCATATGCAAGCATTTAAATTTGATTTGTCTAAATTTGGTTTTGACCCGTCAATAACTGGTTCACTTCAGTGTCAATAATTGGATTTCACCTGTCAATAATTGGTCGAAAAACGTAACTTCGAAATTTGGCATAAAAACATAAAAAGACACATTTTTTTGCTAAACTCGTAGGTTAAATATTTTCTCGAATTGCAGACAAATTTAAAAAACGAAAGGAGAAAAGAATCGGATGACAAATAAGAAAGTTAAAGCAAAATTTCCCAGAAAAATGTCTTAATGTGTCGATAATAGGTGCCGTTACCCTACTGCTTGCTAAGAACGCAAAATCGAAGAAACGAACAGCGATCCCATTTTTGGTCAGCTAATATTTGAACGGAAATTAGGCCTCTTTTGCAATTCACACTCGTGTTTCTGATTCATCGTAAACCCAACCCTTAAGTTCTCGTAGGGAGCGAACAGTTTGTCCAACACAGCTTCGAATAATCTCAATCGATTCTAAAAATTCAGTACTATTTCAAATCGGTGAAAAAATAATGCCTTTATTTTGAGAGTTTTCGAACTAGGGCACTTTTACAAAGTTCGACCCTTATTGTTCACCTCTTAAGAGTGATAGACAACAACCTAAAGCTTAGCGGTACAGCTAAACCCCAAATGAACCTTAGATACCACATTTCAACAAAATCGGTCCATGGTAACTAAAAAAAAGTGGCCACCTGAAAAGTGGGCTGCCTTATGTGTCAAGATTTTTCTAATATACAAACTTTCAAATACGTACAGACATACACATGGTTTCTTTTTTGCTCCGAGTGTTCCTTCTCCCCAGATTAATAGCATAAGGAAGCCCACGTCTTGCTGTGAAACGTCCTAGAAAGTACGAGTACTTATAAAGATTCTGCCTTGAGTCTAGTCGTGCATCGTAGTTGTAGTGCATCGTAGTTATTTTCAGAAAAGCATACATGAGGAATCTCTTCAATTCGTGTAGCAAGGGCTAAATTTCAAGAAGAATTTTTTTTTTGTCATTCTTTAAAAGTTGATATTTGCTTGTTTTTTCAGTTCTCGAATTTGAAAAATGATTATTATCGTGTAATTTCTGCTGTTCGGTTAATTAAGAGTTCTTTGGTCAGACAAATAACGAAAAGAATGACAAATATATTGAGTTTAACTTACCCTGAAATGTGCCTTGTTTGGTTTCACAGTCGCCTCCCGGGGTCACCTGAGGAGTGAAAGTATATCATAAATAGACATCATTTTCCGTGGGAGAATGTAAAATTTGTATCACATTAAAATTTGTATTACATTAAAATTTGTATTATTGTTTTACTATCAGCATTTTCACTAGTATTTTACATTTCACATCTTTCTGAACAATTTTGGTTCTCTATCTGTTCGTCGGAAGCCAAACCATATGAATTATCGACTTTGATGACATAATCGCCCGTTTTAGCTTTGCACTGAAGAGTAGTTGGAAATTAAAAGTTGGTTCCGGAATAGTTGCCGTTGAATTTCACGGGTTTTCATCCAGGAGAGGAATTTTGAGTGAGTAGCAAATCGAACGAAAAATCGGAAACAAACCTCAATTATGTAGTTGTTTTTAGGTGTAGGAAACCTAACTGAAGGTTTTTTGTTACTTGATCTTGTTTTGACGTGATAACGTCTTATAAATTGGTTTACCGGGAGACACTTCAAGAAACTGCGTTACGCTCCGCTCACGGAGGGGGTGCAGCTCGGCGCTCCCTAAAGGCGGGAGGCCCCTCCCCTTCCCCGGCGCTCACAAAAGCGGGAGCGCCCCGCCCCCCTTTCCTGGCACTCACTCCCCCCCCCCCGCCCATGGGAAATACCTACTACCTACGGGAAATACCTACTCTGTGCAACTTGACAAAGAATTTTATTTTATCCTTCTTCCTACTATACGAATGAATATTAACATTAAAATTATTTTACCACTCAAAGTCGTTGTCACGTAAAACTTTCGCCCGTATACCGACTTTGCAGGCAACAACACAGGGTTTTTTTCTCTTAATTAAGGCACAAGTAACCTTCAAATGGTCATGGGCGCCAAATTAAGTGGTTACAATAAATTATTGATCTTAAATAACAATCGAAAAAGCGAGAAAAACAAAAAAATTTATAGTTTTAGAATTATTACAGAGTTTCCAATTTATCCAGGATGTTGCTGAAAATCGTTAAGCTTTATCAAAGAATTGAGGAAAGTAGGTAAAATTTTTGAACAAACGGATTTAAGTGTCCATGTTATATTTGTGAGGAATCTCTACTTCCTTTACACTTGGTAGACGTTGTGAGATAGGAATATGATATTCTTACCTACCTATTAAAGACCTACGCTAAGTAATACCGTTTCCCCCGGTTATGAATTTCGAAAATTAGCACTTTTGTAACGATGTGTTTCAACCAAGTAAAATTAATTTCAATCTTGTCGATTTTTGGTTTATTATTTTCAATAAAGGACCTTTGGAATCGACCAAGAAAAAAAAATTTTTAACACCCCCTCAAAATTTGATGGTTTACGTTTCAAGGTACGTAGAATCCAAAAATCGAATAAAAATTTGGCCGTCCGTCCGCCGTACGCGGCACTTTTGCCACTTAGCATTGACCGATTTTGATGAAATTTGGTAAATAGGCTCCATTTGTGGTCTTGTTGTGCCCCGAAGATTTTGGTTGATGTAGGTCATTTCTAAGGGTTCCAAAATAGATTTTGAAATTTTGAAAACGCCCTAACTCAAAAAATTTGGTTATAAAGGTATTGTTTTTCCTTCAATTTAAGATTCTATAACATTTTTAGAATTTTTTGAGACCATGCGGAGCTTTGTAGGACAAATCGTTCGCTCACTACGAGAATTTAAGTTTTGGACGTACGATAGATCAAAAACACGAGTGTGAATCGCAAAAGAGGCCTAATCTCCGTTCAAATTACGGCTGACCGAAATGTGATCGATATTTTTCTTCATGTTGGATTGTTAGTGGCTTTGCAGACGAGTGATCTATATGGAAAAATAAAAAATAATAAACCATTGTGTAATAATTTGCAGCGTTTTCTTCAAAGATCAGCTTTTGGTTTATTATTTTCAATAATGAACCTTTGGAATCGACCAAGAAAAGAAAATTTTTAACACCCCCTCAAAATTTGATGGTTTACGTTTCAAGGTACGTAGAATCCAAAAATCGAATAAAAATTTGGCCGTCCGTCCGCCGTACGCCGTCCGCCGTACGCCGTACGCCGTACGCGGCACTTTTGCCACTTAGCATTGACCGATTTTGATGAAATTTGGTATGTAGGCTCCATTTGGGGTCTTGTTGTGCCCCGAAGATTTTGGTTGATGAAGGTCATTTCTAAGGGTTCCAAAATAAATTTTGAAATTTTGAAAACGCCCTAACTCAAAAAATTTGGATATAAAGGTATTGTTTTTCCTTCAATTTAAGATTCTATAACATTTTTAGAATTTTTTGAGACCACGCGGAGCTTTGTAGGACAAATCGTTCGCTCACTACGAGAATTTAAGTTTTGGACGTACGATAAATAAGAAACACGAGTGTGAATCGCAAAAGGGATATTTTTCTTCATGTTGGATTGTTGGTGGCTTTGCAGACGAGTGATCTATATGGACAATAAAAAATAATAAACCATTGTGTAATAATTTGCAGCGTTTTCTTCAAAGATCAGCTTTTTCCTACGGTAATATTCGTCTCATTTGTTACTATATTATTGCTTATTTATTCGGGAGTGGCAGAAATTATGCATATCTAAAATGAGACTCATGGCCAAAATGAGGAATAAGGTGACCTAGTTCGTAGGACCCTGAGCCTGAGACACAAAAGAGTACCTATTTCTGATCACGGTAATTAAAGTACAAAGTAATAATTTGTAAAATGAACTGAAAAACGATTGATCCGATTACTTACACCACTGCAGTTTTCATTTTGAGCCACACACGCGGCTGCCAGGCTCACCAGAACTACCCAAGGAGACATTTTCCAGGCGACTGGTCTTTCCAAGTCATATGAGGTTGTGAATACCATTTCCATAATAGTGGACTCTGAGGTTTGGGAGGGACTTTTTTTCTTCGAGATTATTCTTAGGTCGACTGCGGACCCGGTAAATCGGTATTACGTATCGAGGGCTGGCATCAGAGATCACAAAGACAAACAACGAGCGTGAATGAGCACGACTAGATGTATAAATAGAAGTGATGATAGGCGATAGCAGTCAGGAAACATAAAAAACAGGAAAACGTATAAAAATTACCTTATTATTATTATTAAATTATTATTATTATTATTATTATTAAATTATTATTAATTAATTATTATTATTATTATTGAGTGGATGGAAGTATAGTTCAAATATGGTTCTAGAATATACTTTAGCTGTGGATAAATTTTGTAGATACAACCAATACATAAACACTTCGGCCAAATAGGTATAAATAGTATAAAAAGTTTGTCAAGTGGGCGTGACACAAAGGTTCCTTGTATCCATAACCATAATAGCTAATCTTAAAACATCAATCTCTAAGTACCTTACACTACCCTAATAAGGGATCATCTACGTCAACCCGCACGAAATCTGAAAATGTCATCGAATTCGAGTAGAAAATATAGAAGTTATGGCTGTTAAAAGGTATGTCACGTTTGCGCATGCTCACTGGCTACAATCAGTCCTGGGGAGATAAATTTCATAGGGGACCATCAACACGCCAATCTAAATAATCCCTGAAAATTTCATTGAAATCGGATGAAAAATGTAGAAGTTATGGCTGTTACAAGGATTTAACATTTCCGCATGCTCTAAGAATACTGTGAATTTGGGGGCCTTGATCTTCATAGGGAACCATCTACAAGCCAATATGAACAATCCCTGAGAACTCCATTGAATTCAGGTTGAAAATGTTGAAGTTATGGCTGTTACAAGGCAATTCATTGTTGCGCATGCGCAGTGGCTACTATCAGTCCGGGGGAGATGATGAAATTGTTTAGGAAGGCCTAAAACGTAAAACGCAAGTGGCAATTTTGATTTTGGAGACATTTTTTTTGAAAAGTGAAAACAATGCATCTCTGGCTAGACTCGGAAGCAATATTATAGCTTTATCACATAGAATAACGCATACATCATTCTATCAATCATTTAGTATGATTTTGCATCAAGTACTACCAACGAATTCATTAATTCAACCCTGATTAACACGATTGAGTTTATAGCTTTGCTGATTCGGTACCTAAATCTCCATTATGTTGACGATTTTTGGGTTTATTACAGGTACTGGGGTTCCTACAGATCGAAACGTGAGGAAATCTCTAAGCATGAGGAGACAGCACCAAATCATCCTCCAAATTTGATCAAAAAAAGAGGTAATAGATCGTAAAAGATTTATATTTGAGGAAGAAGTCACTTCTATTCACGGCTCGAGTTCTTAGGATAGACTGAGGTACTTAAACATGGTACCTATTTCAAAAGAGACTACCAAGTGTGTGAGACACTCTTCTTTTATTATTTTTATTTATTTATTAATTATAGAAAAGGATAGATCCTCATTATGTAATAAACATTAGCTCGTTGTTTTGGACGGTAGAACACTATATAGGTAAACCAAAAAGCTGACTACTCTCTCATATAGCAAATATTTCGATTTTCTTCCATACCTTTAATGATTTCTTTGAAAATTCGCTCATTAACCCTCAACGGATAGATCGAAAAAAGTGCAATGTTCTTGAGAGATGTGCTCCGAAGACCCTCTTCACCCCTTCTAATCTCTAACCCAATCCTCCCATCCAGACCCATGAACTCACACAACCCTTGAGATTACTTATTGTTCGGCAAGTAACGGGTCAAGTGCAAAAAATGATCTAGGCGCCAATCTGACTGCCTTGTCCCGCCAGTTGATGGGTTGAATTGGGAACATTATCATAATAAATGACCGTTCAAACGTGTTGAAGTTTATTGAAATCATTCCTATTAATCACAATTGTTTGAGACAGTTTTCAAATTCAAATGTGTACCGACACCCTTATTGAAAACTAGTACCTAGGTATTTATATACATTTCTTTCGATTTGTCATGGATTTGAACACATAGAGAGCAAGATAGCGGAAAATACCATAATGAGTAAGTAATACCATAATATGAGTAATAACTAACCGTTAGGGAAGGATTTCCGACTTCTTATCAAGAAAAAAGTTCCAATACTGATGTTATGACCAACATTCACAATTACTAATTAGTTCTTAAATAAAGAAGTACGAGAGGATCTCTGAGTGAGACACCACCCGCAAGGGAGGGACGAGGTACGGGGAGAACATGTCACATGACGTCACCCTTCCACCTCTCTCTCCCTCAACTAATCTCACTAGTATATTAGCTCACTCAGGGATGCTCCAGGATGCCTTCTAGTCCAGTCTTTCGTCTTGTTCATTTCGCTCTCCAACTTCTCCTTCATCAAAGCATCTCCTCGAAGTTTTAGGCTCAATAGGTAAATCTCCCGCATGCCGTCAGTAGGTTTCTATGAAACGCCGGGGCTGACAGGCTAGCCTGCACTTCCCAGTACTCTGCATGCCGGTCTGGCTAATAAGCCGCCGATGCGACAGTACTGCAAGTTAGTATAGGGACTTTTCTCTCTTCGTTGAGTAGGCGTTAAAGAAAACACAAACGCCGCATCGAGAAGGTCATCTCCTTCACTCGACGACACGCAAACATAACAATTGAGATAATTCAAAGTTTTTGGAGTTTATTTTGAAGAAATTGAGTTATTGTAATAATTAAAGTATCTTTGAATCCTTGAAAACAGTAAACAAGTATTGGGAATGCATTAAAGTTCGAAAAGAATAGTGGGAATCGCGAAAAAGGCCAATCTGTCCTTGGTGTGACTGTACAGGTATCTGTCCGTTGAGGGTTAACTCATGCTGCATGAATGGACTTTCCTGCATGAATGGACTTTCCTACATGAACTGACTTGAAGATGAAAGGGATCCATCTCATCCAAGGGCCGAAATAAATTTCTTCGGTCGGTCGTAGAAAGTGAGAACTTCTAGGAACCATTCGAGTTGTCACTGGTAGTGAAACATGGCTCCACAGCGAGTTCAGGGACTATAAGCCCGTTCTGCTATTGAGGGGAACCACGGTAATATATTGCCGGGCGCGTAGATCGTCAATGAGGCCTGCAGTCGGGCGACAGTGTTGCTTTTGAGAATTGGGTTCTGCGGAGATTGAGAGGGGAAGCTCTGAATGATGTCAGAGGGGAGAAAGACTGAGAATATTACGTGCAGCAATGTAGGAGGGAACGAGTTGGGGTCTCAATTTCTGAGGTTTCCACGGTCGAGTTGATTCAAACATTATTGTTGACAGTACATCGTTTTATTTACACCGAACATCACAAGTACCTAAAATTTAACATCAAAATTGCAAGACTTCTGCAAAGATTGGGTGGAGAAAAGGTATAGCTTCCTAGAACAAAGCAACATGGACACATTCTAATTTGTTGTTGTAAAGATGCCTGATTGTTGTAGAGCACAACAGATTTTCATGAATGAGTGAAATTCGCGAAACATGATTTTCACGATCGCGTTGACACTTCTCTGAAACTGACAAGCATCAATATGTCGAGAATTCGTTCGCGATTATTAACATGGATATGTTTTTGGGCTGGGGGTCATCCTAAAATTTGCGTAACGACACCAAAATTTGTGACGACCCTGCACTTTGGATTATTATTAACTCGAATGAAAACTGAAGGCGACCAGTATTTTGAGGCAGGTACCAAAGAATTATTCATATATATATATATGAACATGGATATGTTTTGCAGTAAACATTAGAGGAGACCTTCCCTTAGTGAGAACAGTCTCCGGACCTTCGGACGGCACAACTCGCAATGTAGCTCCCTTAACTTGGTCAGTCTTTAGTCAAATTCTGTCTTTGGTAATTTTCCTTTACATTTTGCCTACGCTTACCTCATAACAACTTGTTACTCAAATTATCTTTCTAACTATCAAAGAAATAACCAGGACCAACAGGATTTTGAGAGGCCATGGTACACATGGCAGGCAGTTCCAGTTCAGGATGAAGAATGTTTCCTCCGCTAACTGGCGTTATTGCGATGACAAGAAATAACCAGGACCAACAGGATTTTGAGAGGCCATGGTACACATGGCAGGCAGTTCCAGTTCAGGATGAAGAATGTTTCCTCCGCTAACTGGCGTTATTGCGATGACAAGAAATAACCAGGACCAACAGGATTTTGATAGGCCATGGTACACATGGCAGGCAGTTCCAGTTCAGGATGAAGAATGTTTCCTCCGCTAACTGGCGTTATTGCGATGACAAGAAATAACCAGGACCAACAGGATTTTGAGAGGCCATGGTACACATGGCAGGCAGTTCCAGTTCAGGATGAAGAATGTTTCCTCCCCTAACTGGCGTTATTGCGACGACAAGAAATAACCAGGACCAACAGGATTTTGAGAGGCCATGGTACACATGGCAGGCAGTTCCAGTTCAGGATGAAGAATGTTTCCTCCCCTAACTGGCGTTATTGCGATGACAAGAAATAACAAGGACCAACAGGATTTTGAGAGGCCATGGTACACATGGCAGGCAGTTCCAGTTCAGGATGAAGAATGTTTCCTCCGCTAACTGGCGTTATTGCGATGACAAGGACAAAATAGAATCGATTGAACTTGTTCTCCAAAAATGTAGACAATTTAGAAATAAAACGTATCAAATAATTGCTGAGCAACCAATTACTAACGTGTTGGCTTCAGCAGGCCACGCTGAAAGCATGATTCCGCTCTTCTGGAACTATTTGATGATTCCAACATTCAAATATAAAATCTCCTCAACAACTTAAGGACTTCAAACAAGAGCTCTACTCCACCAAGCTGAAAACTAGATTCGGCCACAATACAGGAACTCCAACCAGCAGAAGCTACGTCTTCCTGCAAGGGACTCCCCCTCTCGTTATTGCCTCACACGGACCTTCCATGGCAACCTAAATAGAGCATCCTTCCATCCATTCACTTTCACCGCTCCTTCACAATTTGTTAAGACGAAATGAAGATCCCTTCGAGGCTATAGTTCTCTATCTGAACTATAAATTGTGTATTTTTTCAAAGTAAATTCATGCTCACAAGGTGTGAGGTTGAAATGTGACTTCTTTTCAGAGCAGTCCAATCAACCTTACACCTTGTTGAATATTTCTTTCGTGAAGTTATCGTCATACAGATCATTTCCTAGCAGCACAAAAAACATCTTAACTCAATAATTAACAGATGTTGATCTGAGATGTCACACAAATCAGTTCCTAATCACATCTATAAGTTGAGTTCTCAAATCTGAATAGGCACTCTCAACAGTCCTAGCCAATTTAAGACCAATAATTGGTCTTAATATTAATTATTAATATCCTAGATAGTGAATCAAAACGAACTAAATTCTGCAGTCAAAACAATAAATTTTCATGAAAATCGGACCGTTATTTCGATTAATAGCTTATGTTTGAAACAATGGAATTGACCTGCTGCATCTTGATTGTTGTATAATTATTGACATTAACGTTATTATAGCACTTGTTAGAAACCGTAGACAATGAAAAAATAATCTTTCATTATTCATTCTATTATCATCATTACCTATATAATAATAATAATTAATAACCATAATATAATAACGATAAATTATTATTGTACACATTATATTATTATTCATTACATTATACTGCATTATTCATTATTATATTATTAGAATCATTCTTTAACCAAACCTCGTCTAAAACTCGCTTTGTGATAACTTCAGACATCAAATACATTGATCAGTAAGCTCATATTGCGATCAATAAATTTCGAAATCTGTGAGGAAGCTGATTTATGACGGTTAATAAGAAAGCTTTGGAAACTTTGGAGAAAGTCGCAAATATAATACACATTGAGTTTAATTTTGAAATTAAACTAAAACCACTTATTTTCATAGAATAGATAGAGTTTGAAGATGTAATAAAAATGCAAACGAAATTTTGAGGTTTCAAGTCTTTACTATATTATGCGTATTGTGTTTTTCCATCACACATGGAGTAATTTGATTTGATTTGAACTCCGGAGATCCAAAATTATATTCACCTGTTTCCAATGAGTGCAAAATTGGAGCTGAAAACTATGGAGCATCTGAAAACGAATGTACTGAAATCTTTGAAGGAGTTATCTTACGTTTAAAAACCATTCGGACCGACGTCTGCACCTCTTTGGACTCGTATTTTTCGATTTCGTCTTCGGAAGATTCAATCAGATGTATCTCGACGTGCGTTTTACCTCCCAGACTCCCTTCTGTGTCGATACCCATGCTCATTCTTGATGACGAGATCGACCCTATGCTGGACAGGGTTCTACTGGTCGATCTCTTCTGCCCACCCAGTGATCGTCTGTTTCCTCTTCTCGCGTCTTCTTCATCTTCTTCACCTTTCATTTCCCGGATTTCGCTGTTTTCCGCGACGTCTCCCACGTAACCGAACGATGGGTCGTAGTATTTCGTTTTTGCGTATATCGACTGAGTGATCAATCTTCTCTTTTCTGCCATCAAAAACGTCGTCGAGGTCAAATTCCGCTCGATCGGACCACTCACTGTTGGGATGTACTCCATAAATCGGATGGCTTTCAAGGTTTTCTTCTGCGCCTTCAATACTTTGCGGGTGTACGCAGACATTTTGGATCTTCCGTGACCCTTTTTACATTCTGCTGCATCTTTATTGCCAAGAGTTCTGCTGGAAGATCGTGCTATACTTTCTTTCTCTGCTGATTCTCTCTCTAGTGCTAGTAGGTATTCTTTAAACAAACCCTCAGATCCGGATACATCATCTGCATCAGAATGGAAATTAGGAACGACGAATAACCTTGTGGGATAGTTGGTCTTTCTATCCAGCATTGGAGAGCCTGGTAGCAGTAACGTTGCAACTGTGCGAGGAATGTAGTAAGGAGCGACAAATAATAATCGTGTAGCGTGGTCCATAGCAATACCTTCTATCAATATAACATCACTCACATACTCTCCAATGTAGATTGAGCTCACGCCAGTCAAAACCGGTACGACCCCTCCTTGCAAATACATGAATAATTTTTCTCTAGACCATCCTCGAAATTGAGAACAATCTTGAAGAAGATTCACCGCAATTTTGATCCCTATGGATTTCCACAGCGCGGCCTGAAACACAACGTGATTTCCAGCATCGTGTATTACAGCTCGGAGGATTTTCATGGGAAACCACATCAAATGGACAGAAGTCTCACACACCACCCTCATATTGTATTTTCTCCCTGTAACGATCCCAATTTCTCCTATGACTGCGTTCGTCGTTATGTACTCTTCTTGAGGAAGCTGGAACCTCAAATTTATGAAGAAATCATAATTAGGAAGAACGCCGTACTTCGCGTTTAAATCATTGGATACAACCGTCGGGACGTACGTCACCTTTGCTAATCCTTCAATTATGATCAACAATCCACATGGATCATCCCCACTATTGATTATTAGTTCGTCTTGACAGTACGAAGACACTCTGGCATGTTTAAGGAAAAAATTCAACGTCGAAGTGTCGTTTTTCAACCAAGGAATTTCAGTGAGTATAAGATGAGGCTCAAGAGGTTCGATCAGGTTGAGACTTCTGGCTCTGTTTTTCACCTTTTCTAAGGCCCCTACAAGAACGGTCGTCTCAAGAGGATCCAAGTATTCTTCTTCTTTCATGCTATTTATACAGTCAGTCATGGAGTTCACAACGTTTCGAATCGCATGAGCGGTTTTATTGGTCGTTGCTATGGTTGTACGATCAAACGTGATCAACCCCAATTCTTTTGCAACTATTAACCTGTCACTATCTAATACTTTCGACACAGAATTGAATACTTCGTCATTAGTGACAAGATGCCCCAAAAATTTCATGACTTGTTCTTGAGTGATCAAATACGCCTTCCCGATGTCGTAGGACTTGATCAGATCTTCGTCCATTTTTTTGTCAACCAAATTCAGTATTTTCGGAATGAGAGCCACAATGAATATATATACTCTAGTACACCTTAGTATCAATATAGTTTTCAACAAAAATATGATCTCATCAGCCTGTAGAACATCCTCAAATTTGTCACTTTCCTGGCAAATATTCAAAAACATACCCAATTCAATAGTTCTTATTATGCAAGAGCAGCTAAATTCAACTTGATTGACGGGGCTGTAAAAATATTGGACGACCCCTATTCCTAACACCTCGACAATGAATTCAAGAAAGAACAGGGAAAAGAAGAATATATCCAGAATTTGCAAGACTTTTGCTTCTCCCGGAATTCTGTATTCTCCGTAGTGTAAATGCAACAATCTTAGGAGGAAGACCAAATCGATCATGCTGAGGCATGCCATAATGATCTGATATTTACGAGATGTGCAGAATCGAAAACAGAATGCTCGAATCCAAAATGTCGGGATGAACGCGTGTTTTTTGGAAGTTACTGTGAAAAGGTGACGGAACACTTTTTTCAAGCATTGCATCCTGGCAGTGCCTTCTCTTTGTATTTTGAGGTCTTTAGCTGTCAAAACTGGGTCGTCCCTGACAAGAACTTTCTCCACTAAATTGGAAAGAACTTTAACACCATGCCTGCTCAACGTTCCGTTGTCGTGTTGCCTGTAGAACGAGACTCGTTGAGCTTTCAGTATTCTGTGTTTTATATCTAACGCAACATCTTCCATTTCTTGTTTCGAAAGAGGTGCTGTTCCTTTCGCGCCGCATTCTCCACAGTAGACTATCCTTGTTTGTCCTTTACTCTCGAAGTCTTCATCCTCTTCCTCCATAGGCGTGTGGGTGTTCTTCTTGTACGGGTGCTGAAGTATGGTAGACTCTTCAACTACGATCCAATTGGCATCTGCAATCACCCTATCAACTTTCAACGCCTGAATTGCCCTCGATCTGCACTCATTCACTTGAGACACTGCCAAATTCATATTGACGATCTTAGCCCTGGTCAGATCGTACATTCCTATCATTCCCAACGTTGGTCCCATCAAAGCGAGATTCACTATGTACGACAGACACACCAAGATCACATTATCAACCAAAATCATCTTTCCAAATGCAAATTTATCGTTTACAATGTACATCAATGAGTAGGCCAAAACCAAGGCTCCTCTTGCGGGGCTTTGAACAGCAATAGTTAAATGCTTCCAGTTAACTTGCAAATTGATTTTGGAAACCGTACGATGGATTATGACAAAAGTGATCATTCTAGTTATTATACTGGTACAAAACACAATGAAAACGTACGATGTGTCAAAATACGTGAATTTGTCGGGCGTCAGCCCAATCCACAACCCGCAGTAGGAGAATACAACCAAGCTGCCGAAATAATTTTCAAAATCATGCGTGTTTTGGTAGAATGTCGCTGTTTTATTATTAAATTTAATTTTACTCGCTCCTAGGCAAATTCCAAACGCCAATACAGCCAGGGTCCCGGTAGTTCCGAAAATGGAACAAAAAACGTACAAGATGACGTTAAAAGCGAGGCAACACGCAGTTTGCCCGATGCCGTCATTATAAGAATAGTTGACAAATTGTCGGAAGAGGTATGAGGCAAGCATTCCAAATAAAATTCCAACCAGGCTCCACAACGCGTAGAATACGGTCGAGCCCAAAATGAAGTTAGCTCCTGTGTGGTTAATGTTGCTATACTTTAATACAATACCTTCAACGTACACGTACAGAGCGATGCTTATTAACATTTCCCCTTGTAAGAGAATTTGAAGTTGACGTACTTGGGTTTGGGCCTTTTCCAGCATCATAACGGAGTAGTCGCAGGACAGAATAGAAAGATTCAGGGCGTGGACTAACTTTGAATGGTAACTTCTATCCAGTTCACCAATGGAGAACATCACTATTGACAGCAGTCCGGCGTTGACTGTGAAGAGGCAGACACTTATGAGCAGAACTGGTCCCAGAACTCTACCTAGGGTGTGGTAGTCGATGTTCAGCGTGCAATGAAACACCAAAATCGGTGTAATTATTGACAACGCGTTAACAGCCAGTGAAGGCATTTCCGAACCAAGATCGTAGTTCTGACCGTAGCTTTTGACGCACATTCCGACGATCCAGCTGAGGAAGAAAACGAACAGGAAGGAAAGCCTTGGTAAAAAATACCACGAAGGCGTCAAACAACATGCGATAGTCATGACCAGAATAGAGACTTGCATGATTACTATCACTTCATCATTGTCCTGTTGTATGTTCACGAGATACTCGAATAGTGTGAACTGGTTTATCGAGAATCCAGTCACATTGGAATCCAGTGTCTTCGCGAATTCCATGACTTCTTCGAATAGATCGGAATTTTTGGATATGAATTACGTAATACACTCACAACGTGCTCGTATTTCTTGAGAAAATGTCAATTCTTGCTTCAACTGTGCAACAAAAATTGTGTTTATCGTCAACATCAATATTTTTCGGAATTCAAGGAAGTGATCGACACAAGAATACAGTTGATTTAATGGATACCGCATGTTGAAATAGTTATTGGAGGGATCTTTTTTGCTCAATTTTGTCTATATTTATCACAATAATTCCATAAGTAAGAGTTGAGATAATGCATGTTATTTTGATTATAATTAATTTCTCAATCATACAATGATTCTAAAGAATTGGGGAATTGATCTTGACCTTGAACTCCTTCCACGCAGGTGCTCGTACATAAAAATTTATAGAGTATAAAGTTGTTGATCAAAACTATTATAGACCAGAATCGTGTGGGAAAAATACTGACCAATAATGACCACAAATATAGTGGACCAGGTGTCCACTGATTTCAATACCTATTTTTGACCGACTTCAAAGCGCCGTAGTTATTTTCACCCTTCATTCGGGTAAGAATAAGAAATCATTTTCCCACTTGGCACTTGTTGTGCCTTTCTTCTAAAGGTCGGTAATAATCGGGCTATTTCTATCTCCAAATTCGGAAAAAGTAGTGATAGTAGGTTAAAAACACCGAAACTTTTTGATTTACTCGAGGGAAAGAGACAGCTCAAACCGACCGCTTCAAACACCTGAACTTGTTGTTGTTGAAAAAAATGTTGCTCATTTCTACCTCCAATTCATGGAAAAAGTGAAGAAAGAAGGTTGAAGACACCGCATCTTGTTGGTTTACTCGGCAGAAACGGCCACTTCAAAGGGTTATTTCTACCCCCAATTCTTGGAAAAGTCGTGATAGAAGGTTGAAAACACCGAAACTTGTTGGTTTACTCGAGAGAAACGGCCACATCAAAGGCTCATTTCTACCTCCAATTCTTAGAAAAGTCGTGATAGAAGGTTGAAAACACCGAAAATTGTTGATTTACTCGACAGAAACGGCCACTTCAAAGGCTCATTTCTACCCCCAATTCTTAGAAAAGTCGTGATAGAAGGTTGAAAACACCGAAACTAGTTGGTTTACTCGACAGAAATGGCCACTTCAAAGGCTCATTTCTACCCCCAATTCTTAGAAAAGTCGTGATAGAAGGTTGAAAACACCGAAACTTGTTGGTTTACTCGACAGAAATGGCCACTTCAAAGGCTCATTTCTACCTCCAATTCTTGGAAAATTTTCGGAATAGATGGTTAAATATTCCGAAAATAACTTTAAAAATCCTTAAAAATTGTATCTACTCAAGTCTTGTCTCTTTCTGAGTCGTAAGTGGTCTTCAGTTTATCCAGCTCATACTCCTACTATTATGAGGGTTCCCGAATCCAATTCATCTTTGAAATTCATGATGTGGATATATGCGGTTGTCTCACCAATATTGCTTTATCCCTAGTATAGGTTTTAAGTTGCAGGGGTTGCAGTTCACTAATTTCTTGCAAAATTGGCCACCTTGTCAGCAAAAGTGACTCAGAGGGAGACTGGTGGTGGTGCATCCCAAGATTTAAGTTTAATTTTTGATGGATTTCGAAAGTTATTTTGACGATATTCAATTCCGTGAAGCTCAGAAATCAACACCAATGTGTTTTGATTGGAAAACACCCTGCAAATTATTTCACAAAGGTTTATTATTTTTCTGAATAGATCACTCTTCTGATTTGCCATTGTCTCCATTTTTGTTTTGTTTTACCTTCCTACTAGGTACTCATACCTACTTCAAAATCAAGTTTATTTGGAGGAACTACCTAAACGCTTCACACTCGATTCGAAAAAATTCGATGGAAATTTGATTACTGATTGCTAAGGAAATGAACAGCGATCGCATTTTGGTTATCTAAAATTTCAACGGAGATTAGGCCTCTTTTGTTATTCACACTCGAGTTTCTGATTCATCGTAAGTCCAACCCTTTAGTTCTCGTAGGGAGCGAACGGTTTGTCCTACAGAGTTCCGGGTGGTCTCTAAAAATTCTAATAATTCAATACTATTTGAATATTTTTGGTGAAAAAACGATACCTTTATTTTGAGAGTTTTTGAGCTAGGTCACTCCTGAAAATTTCATTCTTTAATTTTCACCCCTTAGAAGTGACTGATATCAACCAAAAGCTTCGCGGCAAAACTAGACCCCAAATGGAGTTCATATACCAAATTTCAACCAAAGAAAAATTTATTCAATTTTCGGATCCTACGTATCTTGAAACGTAAACCAAAAAGTTTTGAGGGTTGTTCACTTTTTTTTGTTCAATTCCAAAGGTTCATTATTGAAAATAATAAACCGAAATTGATAAACATCGGAGTACAGTTTTCAATTAGTTAAAAAATTTGACATTTTTGAAAACGAATCTTTTTTTTATTGACAAATATTGTATTTGAAGCACATCATACGCAAGATGACATTGTAGGAGAACCAAGGAGGAAATTCCAGGAATTTCAGATAGGCAGGCTAGGTATGAGGTTTTCAAAGGCTCCGAATGGGTTGAATGACAGAGTTTCTGTGATCATTTGATACAGCTGGAAAAGAATTTCAACTAAAAATTGCATGACGCCCCAGGAACCGCTGAGTTGAGGAAGAGATGATCCCAGGATGGAAAGGCAGGATCCAGGCTGCAGTCCATCGCTCGAGCAGGTCACGAGTGGAGTGCCGCAGCAGGAGATACTTTGAAGACACTGAAATACACATTAAATTTGATCCAAGTTTTAAAGGTAAGAGATCGAAGATGAGTTTTTAAAAAAACACTTTATTGAACAACCACGAAAATACGGAACGACACAGTACGACGTTAATAGGATGATGGCGTGAGACTGACTGACTTGCTGATGGCACGGGGATATTTATAATGGAGGACAACTGCTGATGCAGCTTTTTGGTGGATGGGAAGGTAACGTGGAAGGTGGAAAGGTAACCTGTATGTACTACTATCTTAACTGCGTAGTAACATCAGCATTTTTCTATTAATTGCAGCAGCCCGAGCATTCGTTATTGCTATGCGAAATCGCTCTGCGCAATCTCAAAGGCTCATTTCCAAAAAAATCGTAACAATGGCCAAATAGATCAGAGTAGGAGCTTCTTTCGTGCAAACGATGAAAAATACTGAACTATTTACTCAGCTGTAGGTCCATACCTATTGCTATCTTTGAATAGCTGACATAGCAAGAGGTTTCAAGGTTTGTAGTAAATGCCTGCCTGAGGGGTTCAGCTGTGGCCGAGCGAGTTCCGGCATGTGTCTCTGGAGATGAGACTCGGACCGGTTGCGGGGCCGTGAGTTCGAGGCTCGCCTCGGGAGCATATTTTCGGGTAAGCCTGTCGCAGTTCCTCCTCGTCCCAACCCAGGCCCTGAGGCCAATGGGAAGCCATGAGCGAAATCATCAGAACAAATTCTGATCTTCCGTTAGGAAGACAGCTGATGACGTCCGCGACGCCAGGAATGGCAGTCGGACGAAAATCCAACCTGAAATGGTTGTTTACTTTACTTACTTTACTTAGTAGCCTGCCTCTTTGTTGTTTTTATTTAAAATTACGAGGTACCTTTTGAATGGAGTTTCACAGAAAGATTGAAACAAGCTGCAAGTGCTTTTAGTGATAATGAATAGAAACATTGTACTGCACCTTTGAATAGCTAACATCTGCGTGGTGCACTAAACTACGGGTTTGTTTTGGGATCAGGTTTAACTATCACATCGCACATTCAACAGATGAAAAGGAAGACTTTATTGGGACAACAATCGTAAGTACAATAATTCAAAACGTTCGGTAGTTGTTACTCTGCACGAGTTCATCAGAGATCAGATATGATCGAACTGTTCGCCATATAACCGCCGGCCATTTGCGAAAAAACCAACATGACGAAGTTCAAAACCATCTTGAACAGGTTGAACAACTGAGGAGGGAGAGTGCCGTAACCAGGGATTCCGCAAAGGCTGGAGACTCCGATCTTAGATGCAATGCAATCGATGATCGGGCTGCCGCAGCAACTCGATGATTTGATGCACTGCAGTCAAACGAATTATGTCACATTATGCAGTTGAAATTGGTGATACGATGGAAAATGCATGTCAATTTTAACTTGAAATCCAGAATTTATTATCTAACCAAAGACTAAACTTTACGGAATATCATTCGCAATAAAATTACCGACTACTCTATTTTTGAAGTCTCGCTTTTCGTTGCTCCATTTCAGGTTCAGGTGATTATTTTGATCGTTCAGTTTTGAATGCTTGGTTTTGGTTCAGGCGCTTTTGATTCAAGGCACTCGAAAGGTATTATTTTTGTATATGTTATAACATTCCTCGTTATTTTAATTGGTGATTGCACTCATCCTACGTCAAATTGTCAATTATATTTCAGGCACAATGAGGAATCCCCAAGATGGGAGGGAGTTCTTTGTATTACGAGTATTTCAGGTGGACTGGGAGTCTTCTGGCTCGTCCCATCTCAGATTGCCAGAGGATGAACGACCTGAGATCTGGCGGGAATCTGAATGGAAAAAGAAGTAATTATTCTATGAAAATGAGAGCGGATGCTTCTGGTGAGTGTCTTCTCTCTTATTAGTGTTTAATTTAGAGACGAGAAACAGAAATTCAAGGCCTTATCTAACACAAAGTCGTATCTACGATACCTAGTTAGTAGTTAGGTACCTACGTGATTGATTTGCTCTTTCTCAGTACGTTGAATAAGTTGATGCAGGCTGATTCAAAAAGTTAAAATAGTGACGAGGAAGAGAAATTAAGGGTATGGAGAACTTTCTTCCTGACAAAAAGGTGCATGTGCCAATAATGAATTACTGTATTTTGGTTTTTATTTCCAGCAATAGATCGTCGGAAACTAGCATATATTACTATGTGAAAAATCATGTGTACTCTGCTCAGGCCTTATTCTCCTAACGTGGCTCAGGCCTTCACGTGGTTTTTTTGTTGTTCTCGAAAATCTATCTAGTTGTGCACTATGTCGCTGAAATTTTGAGTTTCGCGTTTGAAAAGGGGAATAAATCATTACCCTTGCGTCGGTTGCACCTTCCCACACGTAAAGTAGGTCGCGCTGCTGTGCTTACACCGCAGTCATTCTCGTTGCGTATTTTGCTCAAAATTGGAAAATTTGACAATTTGAGAGACAATAAATTGAGATACGCTTGCTTCAGTTAATATTTGTATTCATACAATTGCAGAATATTTCGTAGAATGTGTAAAATCGAACAATGCAATAAAACCGCAGAAAGCCTTGTCGCGCAGCTGTCCAAACACCGCCAGGTACTTAGCGCTCGCCTAACTCGACGACGCCTGAAGCAAAACTGCATAGCAACTTTTACGTCAATCACAACGTGGCGACTCATATGCAATTTAGGGAGTCGGATCCTACACAAAAAATACAGAGGGTGGTTGGATGAATTTTGGGAAATTTGGTCAAAGGGCAAGCGTTTTTTTCCGAGTGCGGTGCGACACCGCAGGCGCGACTGACGGAAGAAAACGTACGTTCCCGAGCATAATCTTTGTTTTCTCTGCTCAGGCCTTATTCTCCAGCCGATTTACGAGATAATTTTTTTATTGAACGTAGAAATTTATTTATTTGTGCACTACGTGGCCAGAATTTTGAAGTGTATGTTTATGGGAAAGGTGAGGAGGATCATTTATTGAAAATAAGGCGCATTTTGGCAGCACGTCTAGCGAGCTGCCTACTCCTAAATTCCCAACTGATTTGTGTGTTTCTTGTTTTGTTCGACTCAGATAACTTACCGGTTGTACATTACATCATTAGATAATCAGAATTTCCCTGGGAAGGAAAGGATTCTGAGCATAGAGAGGGAGGGGGCAAAGGTTTGCAGTTTTGAATTTTCGATTTTTTGTGGTTCCCATGACGAATTTTTCTCGCAAAAAGTGGCTTTTGGAGTAGTTAGGATCTCTCCCACCTTCCATAAAAATAATGAAGAAAAACTTCATTATTTTTATGGAAGGTTTTCAAGAAAAACTTGAATGGTTTGATGTCGAATTTCCCATTTTTCCAGACAACCTCTTTGCACAAGGTTTGCTCTGTGAATCTTATCCCCTATCGTTGATTCCGAGCTGGGGAAGTACAGAATCTCACAAATTATTGATCAAAATAATTTTATAAGGTAGCAAAAGTAAGTAGGTAACAAACACCTACGTTAATCGCCATAAATTTTACTACGTTAATCTCATTTATTTTAGAAAATCACATCTTATGAATATCTAAGTGCATTGAACTTTAATTTAGAGAAACCATCAACTTATGTACCATTGCCTTCTTCTTAACGACGCTTTTTCTGAAAAAACTGAAGAAAAAAATCTCAGTAGGTTTCAATGCGAACCCCATGAAGCCTGCAAACATTTGTCCCATCACGAAGGGTTCAGTGTTTAACAAATCTTCGATATTGTTCTTGTGAAAATCCCAGAACTCATTGTCGGATTTGAGGGTGTATTTACTCCTCTCACTCGCAAAACTGTGTTGAAAAATCATGAAAAGTTTCGAAAAATTACACCAAAAAAGTCAAAAATACACTTCACTTCATGTTTTCAAAACGAGAAGGTGTTTGACTCACCGCCTGCCTGATTCTCCCCAAAACTCTCACCAGTCATTTTCAAACTTCCGTGAGAACCTTTGGCCCACGCAAAGCTTCACCCCACCTATCCTAACCGATTTTTCAATATTTCTTTTCATTTTAAGGCCCTCTAATGAAACCCAAGCTTTGAAATTACGGAACATAATCAATTTACCTCTGGTTTTTAATAAACTATCCTTCGTGCCACAATGGACCAAATTAGTGGTGTCACCAAGGTGCCAGGACACCTGAAACCGCATATTGCGTGAGTTTTTGGGTGCTTCACCTTGAATATAGATTTGTTTTTTTTTTCTACAGACAAATGAGCAAAACCAACAAAAAGTCCTAGTATCGAATTAAGTATGCTGGATATCGTAGATCATGTGTTTTGAGATGCTCTTCGAATTCGGGACTCTAATGTCATTAAAAGTGTTATGGTGGCTGTGGGTGAAGGGGGGTACATGTTAGGTAGGTACCTTTTTGTCGACGATTTCCGATTTCAAAATACCCAATTCTGGGCTTTCTAGTGCTAAAAATGATTTTATACTTCTCTGAACCACTCTGGATGAAAGGGTATTGTGCGAAAGAGGAGAAATACAAGTTTTATTGTTAACTGGTTGATATTGATAGAATACTTTTTTTCCAATGGGACGTACCCTGGAATGCATGAATTACTAAATAATATGTTTTAATTTTCTTTAACCGACGTCGTAAGTATCAAGATGATTGATATGAAATCACGCTTACCGGTCCTCCTATGGGTGTGCATTCCAAATCCGAAAGTTGAGCTTGTGCCAATGGGACTGTAAAAGAGGCTATGAATAATCCTAGAAGATGTACAAGTTTCATGGTTGGGCCAGAAATGGAATGTCGACTTTATGGTGAAAAGTACGCGGACTGAGAAATGTATCACGTTCAACGACCTGGGTCGATAACTGGTAATTCTTAGACTTGATAACTTCACGAGATACCTCGAAGTTACGAGCCTGTACATCAGATTAGTGAGCTGCTCGCTCACTCGGCAAGGCACCAATCACTCCAATTGTAAATTTTCATCCGCTATCTCAGCCGCAACATAAAGTAGTGGAGTTGAGCCAAGTGTTTATGTGAGACCCCAAAAATACAATAATACACTTACTTCACGAATTGTACTTTTAATTCTTTCGAAAAACTGGAAATGTTCGGCATAGTGAAAATTATCATGGTTATTTACTTGATTCGCACAAGTTTGTGTCAGTCATCCTCAACTCCTGCAGAATGTACAACACCTTCAACACCAGTGAGTTTTTGGACTTTCATAGAGTAGAAATCTTTAAAATAATGAATACTTATCATAAATCAATTACCTCATATTTTGGGAGCTTTATGGTGAATTATCTTTTTATCAAGTATCCATCTACTAATTAGGTATAGGTAGTATCCATCTACCTATACTCTAAAGCAAATTGATGAAATTTATATCGGCCCAAAATATCAGGTTTCAGTTAAATGCTGGTGGCAGGTCTTATAGCATCCTCATTACCAAAAGTAGGATTTCATACTCGGACAAAGAGTTGCCTCCAATTTATCACTATCTGATGCCCAAATTTGATAACATTTGGAGGGTAATTTGGGGCTGGACTCGAGGAATATTTCCATTGATATCATCGTTATACAATTTGTCAAAAACAAAAAAAAAAAAACAAAAAAAAACATTAAAGAAAAATAGAATCTAAAAACATATTTTCAATTGAAGAACTCGATGGTGGAACTGAGCAATATTACAACCAACTACTTGTATGGACTTTCATAGTGTAGAAATATTTAAAATAATGAATACTTATCATAAATCAATTACCTCATATTTTGGGAGCCTTATGGTGATTTACTATCTTTTTATCAAGTTTCCATCTACCAATTATACTCTGAAGAAAATTGATGAAATTTATATCGGCCCAAAATATCAGATTTCAGTTAAATGTTGGTGGCAGGTCTTACAGCATCCTCACTAAGTACCAAAAGTAGGATTTCATACTCGGACAAAGAGTTGCCTCCAATTTATCACGATCTGGATTCCCAAATTTGATAAAATTTGGAGGGTAATTTGGGGCTGGACTCGAGGAATATTTCCACTGATTTCATCGCTATACAATTTGTCAAAAACAAAAAAAAAAAAAAAAACATTAAAGAAAAATATAATTTAAAAACATATTTTCAATTGAAGAACTCAATGGTGGAACTGAGCAATATTACAACCAACTACTTGTATGCCATCTGTTACCATATTTCAGTGCTATTCTCCAAGGGAGAATAGGCTTTCACATTTTTGGTGAATTCCTCTTTGAGCAAACGATTCCCTATTATATTGAATTTCCACCAACCAAATGTTATGTATTAGGCATATTATGATCTTTAGGACTTGTTAATATCGCAACTCTGAGTTCGATGCAGCTACCACAGCATTGTTTGGGGGAAATAATGAAATGTTCTCATTTACCCTGAAATCAGCAAATCAGCTTAAGTATTTCTGAAACTTGGTTGGAAGAGAACTACCAATTAAATAATTCTCACCAACGAAATTTTAGAATTTATCATTGTCAAAAATTGTTTATCTCAACATCGAAATTTGGAACAGCATTTTGGCTAGATTAGTGAAATGTTCAAAATCGTCCGGAAATGAATTTTCCAATCCTGGAATCGTATTACCAGGAATTGGAATCAATGATGTACTTGGCAGTAAACATAGATTCAAGGTTTGAAACTCTCGTTATCTTGGTCTACCATAAGTTATATCCAGTCTCGATAGAAGGACCGAACACTGATAGTGAGCAGGTTTTTTTTTCTTGTACGTACTCTACAAACTGTTATTCTGTGGTGGGGTTTGGCAGTGTGTGGAAAGATACTTTCGAAATGCTGTCTAGACTTTTACCATACTTAGTTCTTCTAGCTCTATACTCTTCAAACTTAGCATGTGGTCAAGAAATCCCTTTTAGTGGACAAACGTCGACTACTCCAGCTGGATACTGCCTCCAACCAGCATCCTACGTGTGTATAACATTTACCATTATTTTGGATAAGCTCGTCAATCCCATAATCAATCACATTCAACTCAAAACCAAAATCCAACATCGGCATTCAACAAACGTCCGACTATTATTATTACGTATAGGTCGTTAAGTGACGACACACGGTTCATAACTTTCCATAAAGTTTGTTAATTTTCTATATAAATTTCATTGAAAAAGTGGTACCTCACACTTTTTCATCCTCATTAACCCTAATTGGACCATGGTGTCACTAGTGTCACCGAAAACATCTTAGGATATCCACAGCTGTCCCAAAGTGTCACCACATTTTTTTTTTTTAACCATTTTTGAATTTTTTGAACCATTTTGCTTCCGAGTCTACCAAGGTAGCGGAAGCTTTGTTTTCACTTTTCAAGGACGAAAGAAAAAAGTTCTCCAAAATCAAAATTTTCACTCGCTATTTGCGTTTTAGACCTTTCTGAACAATTTTGGTTCCGTGTCTGTGTGTCTGTCTGTCTGTCGTCTGTGTGTCTGTCTGTCTGTCTGTCTGTCCGTCTGTCATGAATTCCTTGTAATGCGCATAACTATACAAAGTTATTGTCCGATTTCGATGAAATTTTCAGGGATTGTGCGGGTTGGTGTGTAGACGTTCCCCTATGAAAATCATCACCTTCGGACTGATAGTAGCCACTGCGCATGCGCAAACGTGAATTTCCTTGTAACGGCCATAACTTCTACATTTTTCATCCGATTTCGATGAAATTTTCAGGGATTATGCGGATTAGATTGTTAATGGTACCTAATGAAGATCATCACCCCCGGACTAATAGTAGCCGCTGCGCATGCGCAAACGTGAATTCCTTGTAAGAGCCATAACTTCTACATTTTCCATCCGATTTCAATGAAATTTTCTAGGATTGTCCAGATTAGCGTGTAGATGGTCCCCTATGAGGGCAGTAAAAGGTACCTAGAGATTGGTGCTTTGAGATTAACTAATATGCATCGGATCATCTATATAATCAGGTTATGGATACGAGGAAGCTACGTGCCACACCCATTTGGCAGACGTTTTTTTAAGCTACTAGAAGTTAAAAAATGATGTTATGACAAAAATTATGACATTTTTTTCTAAATTGATGTTTTTGAAAATTTATGTCGTACTTAACTCTATTTTGAAACTTCCAATAGCCAAAAAAAATTCTGCTGTCCATTTAATTTAAAATTGCAATTACATTTTGGTTATTCCAGTGACACTTAGGTACAGCTGTGGAGTTTCTGTGATATTTTTGGTGAAACTAGTGAATCCATGGTCCAATTAGGGTTAATATTGGGAAGATTGGCATTCGTGCAGTAGGAAAAAACAACGTCTAGAAAGGCCAGTATGGCTTGAGCCGTACTTCAATCTAGAATAACGTTATCGTCCTGATCTCTTGGTGGTAACACCGGGTGGAGCCATGATTATTGATGAATCGGTGGTCTCTGCCTCTGGACAGATATCAATGCTGCCAAAATATAGAAGTGTGAAGTAGGCGCACTGCTAGAGGCTACTGCAGCGCCTGTCATCATACAGTAAAATTAAATAAAGGCGATTTGGACAACGATTACCCGGCGTGAGATACGGCATGGCAGGTCAGCCAAGGATCAGACAGCAGGGTACCCATTGTTCATGCGGATGAGCTCCCGAGTCCTGACAGGTGGAACATTTATCTGGTTTGCATTTAAGGCAACGGCTAATCGAAGACGTGCCACGGCCTGAGCTAGTGGGCCCCGTGGAACTTGGAGCTGAACTCAAACCAAGCTCAACCCGGGGACGAGCTAATTCAATCTTGTCTCTCACCTGTAATGTCCGAAGTCAGATTTCGGACCCAGAAACCAAGTTGCCTGATGGTTATGGCTTCCGAATGCTAAAAGTGCAGATCTAATATTTTGGTTTATTATTTTCAATAATAAGCCTTTGGAATCGAGCAAGAAAAAAATTTTTTAACCCCCCCTCAAAATTTGATGTTTTACGTTTCAAGGTACGCGGCACTTTTCTTAGCAACACTGGACCGATTTGGTTCAAATTTGGTATATGGGCTCCATTTGGGGTCTAGTTGTGCCGCGAAGCTTTTGGTTGATGTAGGTCACTTCTAAGGGGTGAAAATTAAGGGTTGAAATTTTCAAGAGTGCCCTAGCTCGAAAACTCTCGAAATAAAGGTATCGTTTTTTCACCAATTTTAAATAGTATTGAATTTTTAAAAATTTTTGAGACCACCCGGAGCTCTGTAAGACAAACCGTTCGGTCCCTACGAGTACTTGAAGGTTTTCCTTCGATAAAACAGAATCATGAGTGTGAATCGCAAAAGAGGTCTAATCTCCATTCAAATTTTATCGGACTAAAATGCGATCGCTGTTCATTTCTTCGATTTGTATACAGTTTTGCCTTCTGCGTAACCAGTAATCAAATTTCCATATGAAGCTTTCTATTTTTCCAATCGAGTGTGAAGCGTTTAGTTCTTTCTAATGAACTTGATTGTGAAGGTTTGAAGCCAGTATGGTGTGGTAGGTAGTACCTAGCTGGTAGGTAAAAAAAAGTTGGTAGGTAAAAAAAATGTTGGTGGGTAAAATACGCTGCAAATCATTGCTCAAAGGCTTCTTCACTCTTCAGATCACTGATCAGCTGAGTGAGATCCGAAGCCATTTTCAATCCTATTGAATGGAAGTGCTCTTTCAGGCGTCTCCAGCATTCGAGGAGATCTTCTTCACTCCTCATCAGATCACTGATCAGCTGAGTGAGCTCCAAAGCCATTTTCAATCCTATTGAATGGAAGTGCTCTTCCAGG
Organism: Apolygus lucorum; assembly: GCA_009739505.2. Lineage (NCBI taxonomy): Eukaryota > Metazoa > Arthropoda > Insecta > Hemiptera > Miridae > Apolygus > Apolygus lucorum. Next base: position 19,213,286 of record CM019171.2, read on the forward strand.
CGTCTCCAGCATTCGAGGTGATCTTCTTCACTCCTCAGATCACTGTTCAGCTGAGTGAGCTCCGAAGCCACTTTCAATCCTATTGAACGCAGGAAGCTGAAATTTGAGAGGGAAGGTCAAGGGAGAATACAGATGGTGGTAGGTGCTATTGATGGAGAACCAGTGATCTATACAGAAGGGTGATCTATACAGAAAATAATAAACCTTTGAGCAATGATTTGCAGCGTTTTAATGTACAATACCATTGATTATAGCGGTGAAATTGGTGTCCAATTACAAATTGTTGAAGCAGTAGAACAAAATGTCTACAAGCTCACAAATAATAACACAAATATTCATGGAATCCGTTAGTGCGATGATTATTGATTAAAGCACTGATGCATTTTTATGTAGCTTGATGATCAAGTTGATGGTTTTCATATTTTTGAAACACCAAAATTGGGGATCATTTCCCATGTATGTCAATTCTTCAGAATAAAATGTTGCACCGATCAGATCCCCGTAAAATTTATATGAGTTGAGCCTACCTACTTCAAAATACCCTCAAAATTTGAGCGAGTTTTTGCCCTACTGAGGGAAGGTATGAAAGTATTGTGTTCGTGTGATGACGGGATGGAGTGAAGTTACGGTAGGGCTAATAGAATGTTCCCACAATTTACGAGGCAGGTATATCCATCTCTATCTCAGCACTAAGCGATTCCTGTCTTTCCGTGAAACGTCATTACTACTTCCTCAAAATTTACGATCGACCTACACATGCGGGATTGGTTTGTCGAAACCAATAAATACCTTCAGATGCCAATATGAGACGCAAAGCTGAGGGCAATAGGCTACAGCCGGGATATTAGTGGCCCCTGAGTGGGGGATGGTTTACAGCGCTGCTCACGGCTGGCATATTAATTACTATAAATCGGGATCATTTCCTTCCCAAAGCATCAATCTCGCAACTCGGACCTTCCGATCGGTCTCTGGGAGGTAACAGTCCAACCGAACGCAATTCCCCGGGGCTGATAAGAGCGTAATAATTCAAACAGTCCTCCCACCTTGATTATACTCGTAAACTTCCAAGACAAATTCATGTCTTTTGGGGGCAAAGTTCGGTTTATTCACGGACTTAATTAGTGACGATTCGATGTACCTTTCGATGCGATATTTAACATCAAAATGATATCGGAAGGCAGTATCGATATCGATAAAATATCGGAAGAAAAATATCGATAGAATATCGAAAGAAAATTTCTGATTTTACTAATATCGAATGTTTTGGCATATTTTTTAATCAATATCAGTGATATCGATATCGAAAGAAAAATACTGATTTCAGCGATATCGAATATGTTTTTGCATATTTTTTAATCAATTTCAGTGATATCGATATCAAAAGAAAAATACTGATTTCTCCAATATCAAATATGTTTTTTGCATATTTTTCATCAATTTCAGTGATTTTGATACAATATCGAAAGAAAAATACTGATTTCACCTATATCGAATATGTTTTTGCATATATTTTCTTTTTATTTTATCAATATCAGTGATATTGATAAAATATCGAAAGAAAAATCGAAAATATACTGATTTAACTGATATCGAATAAGTTTTAGCATGCTTTGATCAATATCAGTGATATCGAAAGAAAAATACTGATATCGAATAATATTCGATATGTTTTTGCGTAGTTTTCTTTTAAATCGATATCTAAACATAATGCCAGTTCGAATTTTACTCGTAAAAAGTTGTAATAATACATAATATATTATAATAAATTAATACAAAGCAGAAATGGCGAATGCGAAATCGAAACCTGTCGCTCTTCCCATATCGATTATGGAGCATGAAGACTGTATGTCGGACATAGTGGATTGTCATGTTATTCATCTTCCGTTTCTATTTGCTTTTGGGTTTTTATTATTTTTCATATTTTAGGGGAAATTGGTGAATTACAGAGGGAAGAAATATAACCATCCCAACCGATATTCCATTTCTTTCGATATCAATATTTTCCTTTCAATATTCGACAATATCGCAAGAAAAATATCGATACAAATATCGGAAATATCGGTATCAATAAATATCGAAAGTATCGAATCGTCACTAGACATAATATTATTCATGTAAAATTAGGCTACTTCATCAACTGGTAGGATCAAGATAAGCACATAGGTACCTACTCGAGTACAATTAAACATTGTCGATGACCGGAATTTTTAAGACATTTTTTCATAAAAATCCTCATTTTACATTGGTTCAAATGACATTCGAAATTTTTAATATTGGTACTTGCAAAACAGACAATATTATAATCGTAGAATGTAATAAGTATGTATGTACGTGGATGAGAAACCGGATATCGTCGTAGTTTAACAGGCAGATCTGCCATAATAAGTAATTTTTGAGTGTAATCTAAGTGAGTTATGACAGTTTTAATGGTCTAAAGGTCGAAAACACGAAAAAATCGAAATATTCGGATTTTCAGGGTGTTAAAAAAACTCAGGCATTTTGGTTTATTATTTTTAACAATGAACCTTTCGTATCGTCCAAGAAAAAATTTTTTTAACACCCCCTCAAAATTTGATGGTTTACGTTTCAAGGTACGTAGAATCCAAAAATCGAATAAAAATTTGGCCGTCCGTCCGCCGTACGCGGCACTTTCCCACTTAGCATTGACCGATTTTGATGAAATTTGGTATGTTGGCTCTATTTGGGGTCTAGTTGTGCCCCGAAGATTTTGGTTGATATAGGTCACTTCTAAGGGTTCAAAAATGAATTTTGAAAGTTTGAAAACGCCGGAACTCAAAAAATTTTGATATAAAGGTATTGTTTTTCCTTCAATTTAAGATTCTATAGAATTTTTAGAATTTTTTGAGACCACCCGGAGCTCTGTAGGACAAACCGATCGCTCACTACGAGAATTTAAGGGTTGGACGTACGATAAATCAGAAACACGAATGTGAATCGCAAAAGAGGCCTAACTTAGCTGACCGAAATACGATCGATGTTTTTCTTCATGTTGGATGGTTGGTGGCTTTCAGACGAGTGATCTATAGAAAAACAATAAACCATTGTGTAATAATTTGCAGCGTTTTTTGTTAAAAATTAGTTGTAGAAACTAGGTACTCCTGAAGTTTGGTGGGTAACTCATGGTAAACTTGGTCATGCAATATTTTAAACAAAAATCTGTATTTTTTTTTTCCAGTGTGATCCTAGAGGCCTGCCTTGTTGCTTATACCCCACAGTCCAATGCACCGCCATATCCGGAGCTCACGTTTGCGCTCTCAATCCAAGTCGAATCGTCCCGATCGAGCAGGATATTTTCGGAGGTGCTCTGTAGTGATGTTGATGACATGGAGTCGATAAGTTCACAGTAACATCTCCTAATGCTACGACGATAAGAAGCACTTTTCTCCCTACAATAATAACACGTAGTTTTAGAATGATTGTTGTTTTTGTATCGGATTTTCTAATTGCTTTTTCAAATGATTGAATAAAACAATGAAGAATTCGTCAGTATTATTCCAAGCCCGCCCTCTCGATTTCACTATTAAGTAAGTACTTATAAATTGAAAACTCTTCGTTGTGATTGGATAGAAGTATTATTCTAACCAGACGAACTCGTTAAACCTTGAATCAACAACGTTCAGCCTTTCAGGGGTTTGATATTACAACCGAACCACAATAGGTACAAGTTGTTATGATCGTTTCCTTCATGTATCGAAACAAGACTGTACCAGTGGACCTGAAACAGAGCCAGAGACGAGGGGGTTAATTGGTTTGTAATATTAAGATTTCCTTTCATTCACACGGTTTCCGTGCAGATTCAAATCAAAATGTTTGAAATACCGACTACACGTGGATTGATTGGAAAATGTAAATTTGATGAGGCTTACGAACTCTGATTGAAATGACTGTATTATGCGTAATGTTGATTGGGTGCAAACACAGTAGGTAAATTGAATTCAGATCATTAGTAGCGTCGGTCGATGGAAATTTCAAATATAGATTAATTATACAGGGTTTCCATGTAACTACGCTCCCCCCACTTATTTTTCTAATTGTGTGAGGAAAAAATCGGACAAACGCTATTCTTCATAATTTTTTGCGTATAATTCAAAAATGACAAAATTGCGCAGCACGCAATTGCGCAATCGTGCACAACCATGATCAACTTTGTTTTTTCAAATGGAAACCTCCATTTTTATTGCAGATTCGAATTCTGCGTCAAATTTTATGAACATTTAACTTCAACAACTTTTTGTTTTGGACGCGCACAACACGCTCAGCGAGCGCTCAAAGATGCGCAACCCAGGGATCGCGCCATAGTTGAGATAAATGTAGACCTCAAGTGTGGCACATTACTTAGCACTGTTTTTCCACGCTGAATCGCGTTGTGATGTCCCTTTCTTGATTTGATTTCATTTTACCTTATTAACAGCCGAAAAAGTCACTGTTTGAGGAGGAAATCATCGACTTTCTTATGAAGGGTAATGAATCATCCCAATGAAGTGTTAAAAAACTGTAAGATTTATAAAATTGTGTCAGAGAAGAAATAATTTGTGAAGGAAACGATACTCGGAAAAAATTCCACGGAAATTCGATGATTTCCTCCTCAAAAATTGACTTTTTTGGCTGTAAATGAGGTAAAATGAAATCAAATCAAGAAAGGGACACCACCACGTGATTCAGCGTGGAAAAACAGTGCTAAGTAATGTGCCGCACTTGAGGTTTACCTTCATCTCAACTATGGCGCAATCCCTGGGTTGCGCATCTTTGAGCGCTCGCTGAGCGGGTTGCGCGCGTCCAAAAAAAAAGTTGTCGATGTAAAATGTTCATAAAATTTGACGTAAAATTCGAATCTGCATTGAAAAATGGGGGTTCCCATTTGAAAAAACAAAGTTGATCATGGTTGCGCACGATTGCGCAATTGCGTGCTGCGCAATTTTGTCATTTTTGAATTTTACGCAAAAAATTATGAATAATAGTGTTTTTCCGATTTTTTTTCTCACACAATTAGAGAAATTAAGTGGGGGGAGCGTAGTTACTTGGACACCCTGTATAGTTGAAGTGGATTGTAAAAGTAGCCCCCCCCCCCGGCCATAAATGTGCGCCCTGTTGGTTTTTATGGCCTGAAATTTGGTTGCTAAAAAGATCAAGTAAAATAGACACAAGCTGATTGTTTTATTGTTCCGAAAGCTGGTGTTTAATTAATTATTTTCATTTAATATCGTAAAATTTAATCTTTATAATTATGTTAGATCTCCACCAGCTCTTTTCAAATTAACGCTTGGTATGCTCACTGATTAAAACGTCCTTTGAGCTCTTAAGAAAGTAATAAATTTACCGAAAGCACGGCAAAGAAGGAGTTGATAATTCCGTTGGACCCCATTCCCAATCAGTAGACGCAGTGTGCTTTGCTGGTTCGATCTTCATAATTATTTGATGTGTGAAATTAGATAAAATATCAAAGGGGTACCATCAAAATTCTAGGGTAAGAAGGGAACATATATATGTATATTATAGCGTATTTTAGAGTTCCGTCGTTCACCCAGCTGATTGCATCGTCGAAAGGCCGACGTTAAACTTGACCTGATACCAAGTTTCATGAAAATTAGTCGAGAAAAAGAGTGGGAGTCGATAAATTGAACATGAGAAAGAACGTCTGCTAGGTTTTAATCGTGTAAAACACTTTATGCTGTGCAGTGGAATTTACTGATCGCGAAGGTAGGGAAGCTTTGTATTTTTAACTCCCCTCAAAATTTGTGGGTTTACGTTTCAAGGAACGTAGAATCCAAAAATCGAATAAATACTCTTGAAACGTAAACCAACAAATTTTGAGGGGGGGGGGGGGGGCTAAAAAAATTGTTTCTTGGTCGATTCCAAAGGTTCTTTATTGAAAATAATAAACCAAAATTTGCCCCGTACGCCATACGCAGCACTTTCCTCAGTTAGCATTGACCGATTTTGATGAAATTTGGTATATGGGCTCCATTTGAGGTCTAGTTGTTCTCCGAAGATTTTGGTTTATATACGTCACTTCTAAGGGTTGAAAAATAATAGTCGAAATTTTGAAAACGGCTTAACTCAAAAAAATTGTATTGAATTTCAAGAATTTTTAGAGACCACGCGGAGCCCTGTAGGACAAACCGTTCGCTCCCCACGAGAACGAGGGTTGGACTTACGATAAATCAGAAACACGAGTGTGAATCGCAAAACAGGCCTAATTTCCGTTCAAATGTTAGCTGACCGAAATGCGATCGATGTTTTTCTTCACGTTTGAACGTGGTAACAAAGGCAAAGCCGAGTTCTTTGCAGACAAGTGATCTATATAGAAAAATAATTAACCTTGGTGTAATAATTTGTAGAGTTTTTAAAACCACTCCTCACATAGGTACTGAACAAAATTAAACATAGTTTGTACGGTTTTGCGAGGGCCAAGATTGTTCTGAAAGCTCTGAAACGCAAAATGCAAGAGAAGATTTTGATTTCATGTGTTGAACTTTGGTCTGATTTTCGCTCCTAGAGGGAAAATATGATGCTGGTTATGTAAATACAGTTACCAGCCATTCAATACATAGGCAATTTAATGAGTTCAAGCGTATAGAACTCACTTATCTGTTAACTTTTTCCATTATCAAACATGTAGTGAGGAGGAAGGGAAATTTCAATATTCTTTAAACTTATTACCGTTGTTTTATACCCCGTTTGATAGGCAAGAGACCGGAAACCCAATATACATAAACTATAATGGACTTCCATGAATTGCGAAAGGTAATATCTCTCTTGAGGGTGGTGGTGGTGAGGGGAGGGGGATATACGCTTTGTAGCTTTGCATAATATTAATTCTCTGTGCTTTAACTTCTTGTTCAAATTGCCCTACGAGTCGAAAGAGGTTAAACCAATCGACCGATCAGAAGGCCATGATTGTTACAAGTGTAAGTTGTTTGTCTGCGGATATACCTGGCAACTTGGGTACCAGTGGTGAAGGGAAAGGTTCACCTCTGCTATCAACTCGCAGGTATATCTTTAGTGTTTTGTCCTAGAGGATCTAGGCGCTTGGGTGGTCGGGCTCACCAACTAGGTTAATGAACTCGACAGCCCAAGCTATCGCACGAGTTGTTGGGGGGTTGATTTGAAAATGAATATTGGCTGAAAAGAAAACAAGACAAAAGTCGAAACACAGATAAATTGTAAAGAAAGGTATTTACCTGTGAAGAATTTAGAATTAAAGATGCGTGGCGAAAAACGTGGTGAAAAAGCGTGGCGAAATTGCGTGGCGACCTGTAGCGTCTCGTGGCGATTTATGCTGAAAGTTAAAAGCCTGAAGGGCCAAATGCAAATCGGATACACAAATGTGTTCCTGCCTTATGGGCTTACGTGGCGGTCCTGAAGGGACTTGTCAAAACCTTGAGGTGTGGCGATGCACTAGCCTCAACTATCAGTTTGGTAACCAGGTATACTCTGACAGAAAGGTAAACGGAAATACAAATATATGGCACTTTTATTAAATTAAAAGACAACTTCTCCACTTCAAAGTTCGTGGCGTTTTGCTGAAGGCGAGATTCGTGGTAAGTATGAAACAGTATTTTAATTAGTATGGTTTCCTAGTTTATCAATACAATCCATTAATCGTTTGTAGTTCAAGTTCATTGCATGGTCAGAAAATCAGAGGTTCAATCGGAAAGTTTGCTAAAGTTCAATCTCAAATATGATTCGTGGCGAAATATTGTTAATGTTGTTAAGTTTTACTCTATTGACTACACGTCACTCCTAGTTCATTGGCCAATGGAATGAAATGTAATATTAGTTTGTGCACTCACGTTGGGGCCCGTAGGTAACCTTTCGATGTTGTGTGGCGAGGTAGGATCCGTGGCGGCTGATGTCCAAGTAGGGTCGTACAGCGTGGCGGCGTGGGGGGATACTGGGGCAGTTAAACTAGCTCATGGGCTCGGGGCTCGCGGTGGCTGTTAACTTGGCAGAGGTCGGGAGGGGAGTAGTGTCGTCCAGGCCTGACCCGAGGTTCCGTCTTCTCTCCCCCCTCCTCCCGCGAGGTGGTGTTGGCGGGGCGGCGGTGATGGTGGGGGAGAAGCTCTTGCCGCTTCTCCGGCCGGAGGGGGGAGGGCGCGCGAGGTGTTGGTTGGCGCCTCCTGATTGGATCTCGTTGACGTCACCTACGAGTCAGGCCGAAGGGGGTCGGTGGCGATGACCCGGCCCCACCCTACTGGAGAAGCGTTCCAGTGGGCGGGAGCCCACACCCCCCGTCCCCCCGGGAGCCAGGGTCGTCAAAGACGACACTGGGGATGGCTAGGGGATCGGAAGGGCGTGCCTTCTTGATGGCCTGCTCGTAGGCGTATCGACGGCAACCTCGGCATCGGGTAGGATTCCTCTTGGTGGTGTGGTCCTTGGCGCAGGTCGGTAGCTCCTGACCTTTCCGATGCATGGCCTTGAGCCGCTCCCAAAACTCCTTGCAGGCAGGACAGCGGAACTTGAAGATCTTCGGGGCGGGTCGGGTGCATACTGGGCAGGTGGTCTTCTTGCGCCGCGTAATCTTAATCTTCAACTCCGGTTTTGACGGGGGTGGGCTGCCTGCCTGCAAGATCACTTGAGGTTCGCGGATGGGAGTGGGTAGCGGCTCAGGTGGTGGTTGGCTGCTTGGATCTTCGTCGTGGTCCCAGTCCGAGTCCGCAAATATGCCGGTCCGGCTCTGAGCTCGAGGCGGAGGGCTTGAAGAGGGAAGGGGGATGCCGCAGTCTGGAAGCTCCGGAGAGTAAGACCTCGATGAGACGGAGAGGACCATCGCCGATGGAGCTGGGGAAGGGGCCAACTCCCCCACAGCTCCTGCAGACCTCGTCGCAGGTGCCTCTGCTGGTGCCTGTGAGGGTGCCTCAGATGTCCGCGTCCGTGCCGCAGGTGGCTCTGCGTCCACCTGTGCCTTGGCCCGCTTCGCCTCTGCGATGGCCTCGTTGCGTTCCAGGATGAGAGCTCGCCTATCTTCGAGCCATTGTGTTTGCCGACGGAGCAAGGCATTCCGTTCTAGCACAATTCTTTGATAGGCCGGGAGCCACATGGCGACGTCAAGGGCCGTCTGGAGCGCTGCACGCCCGGTTGTCTGGCGGGCGGCGGGAGTGTCGCCGCACATCGTGAATCTCACGTAATTCGCAAGGGTCTCCAAGGTGGGGAATGGGTCGCCGATGGGTGCCGCGGTCTCGACGAAGCCTTCCGGTCGATCGGCCAGTTGTTCTTTGGCTTCCTCGCAGCGTTTCCGCATGAGAACCACAACGGGGTCGGGCGTGATGGGACCTCCGTCCAACTCTGACTCAATATCATTCTCATGTGCCATATCCTACAACAAACAAAACAATACCCTATGTGACATCCTGGCCTAGGAAAAGTGACTTGCTTCAATAGGAATTTCTACTTTGGTACTTCAACTTTTCAGGCACGGCCGTAGTAGGACAGTGCAGCCATAAGAGTTAGGCGATCAGAAGGATCAAAGCGAAGTGTAGCGACCTGAAGGGTCCAAGTTAAATTTGGTGACCTGAAGGGTCCAAGTGAAATGGGGTGACCTGAAGGGTCCAAGTGTAATGGGACCTGAAGGGTCGGTCAGTGTGATGTGTATGTGCCCTAGTAGTTTGTCAGTGTGTCTTTTTCCCTAAGTGGAGTAGCCTATAGTCGACAGTTTTGTGCATTGTTCTTAATGGATAACGACTAGGTGTCTCCTCAATTTCTTCGCAAAGTCTCTTAGCAGGTGGATCTTCCTTCGCTTCTTCGAACTCTTCATCGGAAGATTCAATTGGCTCTCCATCTTCGTTGACTTCTTCTGTACATCGCACCTTGTGGCGGTCAGCGTTGCGATCGGCGTTGCGAGTGGCGTTGCGATCGGCGTTGCGATCGGCGTTGCGATCGGCGGACTCGTCATGGTGTTTGGTGTGGCGGAGTGGAGTCTCGTGGCGATCAGCACGGCTCGTTTGAGGGGCGTCAGTCCCGTGAGGTATTTCACTTCTTTCCGTTTCACGTTCGGTGGAGCGATCGAAATTGTGATCCGCGTCCATGTCACGATCCAGTTCCGAAGGGATACTATGTTGGGTTGACGCCTCTCCTCGAGGTGTCCTCGGCGTGTGTTCTTTCGAGCTGGTGGTGGGTACCGGTGCTGGCGCCACGGCTGCCGGTGTCGACCAACCGTAACTTTCATACCAATCTTCTTTGTTTGTTTCAGGTGTCAACGTCGTGTCGAGGGGTTCTGGTGTCGCAACATCTCGTGGATTCGACGGGGAATCGTGGGGATCGATGAACGTTTCGTCTGGTACTCCCAACACGAAAGCTGGCTTAAGGCGATTGATGTGCACAGTTTGTCTTCGAATATCTGGTAAGTCTCTAATTTCATAAGTAACGTCGGAATGTTTCTTCAGTACTATCCATGGACCACTCCATGGACTCCAAAATTTCTTCACAACTCCGGGTGGCGGTTGCATGTCCTTTAGATATACGGCGTCGCCTCCCTCGAAGAACCTCAGAGTTCGTCGTGAGTTGATGGCTTCGCTACGCCGCCGCCACGCCTCTTGAAGGCTTTGGTGGGTGGCGTCGCGTGCGATCCTCAGATTTCTCATCGTGGTGGTCTCATCGGCACGGGGTTTCAAGCTCTGCAGTGTTTCGTTGGGCATTCGCAATTCACGACCGAAGGTAAGAAAATTCGGACTGAATCCCGTGCTTTTGTGCGGAGTCGAGCGATAGGCTGCAAGCGCAATGGGGAGCATACTTTCCCATTCTTTCGTCTTCTTGGATATTTTCGCTAAGATGTTGGCTAGCGTCCGGTGGAATCTTTCACAGACTTCGTTACTTTCTGGGTGATAAGCTGTGGTAAAGATTTGTCTTATGTCCCAATTTTTGCATAGTTCTCGTGTTGATCCGGCCGTAAACGCGGTACCACGGTCCGAGACCAACCTTTCGGGAACACCGTGTGTCGGAATGTATTTGTTCGCAAGATTTCGGGCGACGGTTCCAGCCGTGCAATCTGAGGTAATATACGCCTCCGCATATTTCGTGAAATGATCCACAGCGGTGAGTATATACTTGGTCGTGTTTCCATTTGAGATGGGGCCGACGAAATCTATGCCGACGATCTGTCCGGGACGTTCGGGAAGCAACGGCCTTTGGATAGGATTCCGAAGTCCGGATGGTGTATTTCGTCGCGCACAAGTTTCGCAACGTTGAAGATTTTCTCGAACATCTTTCGCAAGTCCGGGCCACGTTCCAAGTCTTCGGACGAGTTTCTCTGTGACTTCAGCTCCTGGGTGTCCTGCCCATTCGTTCTTAAGAAAGTCGCATTTAGCGATATTTACTTGTAATCGAGCTTCTGATAGACGTGTGAAAACCTGGTTGAGCTTCTCGAGATGTTCTTCCCGCGTGGCGGAAAACACAATTATATCGTCGAGATAGACGAGACAGTTGTTTCCGAGAATACCATCGAGCGCATCATTCATCGCGCGTTGAAATGTGGCGGGTGCGTTCTTCAACCCGAAGGGCATTTTTTCATACTGGAAATGGCGTCCAAGGACAGAGAAGGCTGTTCTTTCCTTTGAGTCAGCATGTACCCGAATTTGATGATACCCAGCTATAAGATCGATCGTAGAGAACCATTTGCACTGTCCGAGCATGGCGAGTGTTTCTTGTAGTCGCGGAAGGGGGTATGCGTCTCCTTTGGTAATTTTGTTAAGTTGACGGAAGTCGGTACAAAAACGCCAAAGCTGCTTTTCCCCCGGTGGCGTCTTTTTCTTGACTAATAAGACGGGCGCGCTCCACGGACTAGTGGACGGGCTAATTACTCCGGACTCGAGCATATCTTTAAGCTGCGTCTCAACAACTTCTCTAAGGGCGTGAGGAACCGGATAGGGTTTTTGTTGAGTGACGGTGGGTTGAGTAAGGATTATCTCATGGGATACATTTAAATTGCACCCCTCCCCCGTAGGTGGCTTGAATAAGTCCCGGAATGTATTCAACAAATTCCTCGTCGGTTCTGCGTCCGCTTCGTTCAGATGTTTCAACTTGTCATTGAGAACGGTGTCAAATTCGGGTAATGGCGGATCCCATTGGTCAGTGGGAACCTCTTCCCATTCCGCAGTTTCCTTTTCATCTTGTAGGGTGGTACTTACCCCCATTTTTTCATCGTTTTGAACATTTTCGTCGTTTTTCGGGCTTCGGTCAGCGTGTGCTCCCTCAATTTGCATCAGTGAATTGAGGTGCTGCGTGACGATTTTCTCAATCTGCATGTCGGGTGTATTTTCAATTGTCTTTTCCTCGCTCAACATCGTTAGGATGTCAAGTTCTGTATTCATTTTTTCGGGCGTGGCGACCACCGTGGCGACGTGGCGATTTGGCGTGGCGACCACCGTGTTGTCATGTTGGTGTGGTGTAACCATCACGGTATCGTTGAGTCGCTGCGGCGTGGCGATGATCATGTTTTCGTGTCGATCGGGCGTGGCGTTGAAGCTCCGTATCATCGTGGCGATGGGCGCGTCGAGTTTTCGGATGGCCCTTTCGACAGCGGCATCGATGTATTGGTCAAGCGACAAATTTTCAGGTTGTTCGAAACTTGCGTCGAACCGAATGGGCGTCGCTTGTTCTTGCGTGGCTGGTTCTTCATCACCATAAACGGTCACCATGTCCTCAAAACGTACTCTTCTTGGTTCTTCGGGGACTCTTTCGGGGTTTTTAGGCGTCTGTTTTTCATTAGGGGTTTCGTGGCGAGATGCGTGGTCGTACAGATTGACGGGTGCGTCTATCGGCGTGGTGACGCCACCATAATTCCTACTCCAAAACTTCATGCTTCCGGTTCCACTGATGTTCGTGGCGGGCGTGGTCGGCGTACTCGAGGCGTCAGTATGCGCGTGGCGAACAGGCGTCGCTTGTTCGTCAACTTGGGGAGTGGCTGTTGCTCCCGAAAAGGTACTAGGGATGGGTGCGCTTGTGTCAAAATGTGGTTGTTGACTACCAAGCGTCCCGTTTTCCCGCCAATCCGGTCGCAACACCACCCCCACGCTATACGGCTCGTCGAGTAGGTCGACAGGAGTATATGGTCGTGCTTTCTCCTCCAGTGCGTGAAATTTCATGGTTGGACCCGTGGTAAAGGTAATTGGTACGCGTCTCAATACGTCAAGTCCTAGCAAATCGAGTGTGGCGCTTTTTCTCGCGAACACGAGGAAGGTGTGTTCGAAAGTGCAACCACCGAGTCGCGTGACGAGGCGTTGTTCCCCCGCGAAGTGTAGCGGCATCCCGTCCGCGCCCCACGCGACAGTGCGCGTCGGAAGCAGTTTGATCCCTTTTACGGGAGAAGACAATACCGAAAGCGTGGCGCCGGTATCAACGATCATGTCGCGATCTTCGGGGCCTAGTCCAACAGTTATCTTCATTGTGCGTGACATGGGGGCTTCCACGGCGGGGATGTGGTCCTCTTCTGCGGGTTTCTTGTAGCGTACAACTTCCATTGTGTGTGCTGGTGCCATCACGGGTTGCGATACGGGGAGTAGGCGTTTCTTCTTGTAGCAATCTTGTTCCAAGTGCTCTCTCATTCCACAAAAATCGCAAAAAATTGTTTTATGCGGACTAAAGGGACAGTTCACGGGAAAGTGTGTTCGATCGGCGCAAAACATGCAGGGATAACGCGGAGTCGGCTTTTCCTCGTTTCGTGGTTCATTTTGTTTGTCCCGGCGGTGATCTTCTTCTTTGTGGCGGTTGTATTTCTGCGTGTTGTCATCTTTGCGTGGGCATCGGGCGGCGAAGTGATCGTGGCTACCGCAGTTGTAGCACCGACGATCATTCGTGACGGCCGCTAGATCCCATCTTTCTTCTAAGTCGGTCGTGTCATCGAGGGTTTCCTCGAGTTCTTCGGCTTTGCTTAGAGCGTCTTGGATGCATCTCGGTCGGTTTATGATTAGGAGGGCACTCATGTTCTTCCCGACGCCTCGGATGAAAGCGTCCATCGTCTTCTTCTCCACCCAATCGTTTTGTTCGTGGCGTCGCAGACGCGCTCCTTCTTCCATCACAGCGCAGCCCGCTAAGCCTCTCACGCGGTCAGCGAACTGCCGAAGCGACTCCGTCGCGTTGCGTTTTACTGTCCATAGTAAAGCGGCCGCATGTTGGGGGTTTTCTTTTTGGAACCACCGCAACATGTCCTCCCTGACGATTTCGTAGACGTTATCAACGTCCATGGCGTCATCACGGTCAATCAAAAACTGCTTCGCGATCCCGCGTGTTTTTGTGCGCAGTATTCGATAACGTTGTTGAGAGGTTAAGCCCGCGGTCACTAGGTCAAAATTTGCAAAGAACGAAACTACACTGAGTGCGCCTGAAGCGTCTGGGTCCCATGGTTCAAGTTCTAAAAATACTGAGCGCGGTAAGTCCCCGCGTTCACCCTCGTGTGTGGCTGTGTTATAACGCTGAAGGAGTATATTCATCTCCCTCATCGTTTGTGTCATGGCTTCTACTGCTTCGGGACCGACGGAGGAGTGTGTACCTTCTCCTCGGTCGCTTGCTCCCGACAAATTAAGAGACATTTTGTCGGTTTGTCAGAAAGAAGTGTAGGTGAATGTGTTGGAGTTTAACTACTACCACTAGGGTGAAAAATCTGTCTGCGTCTGTGTCGGTCTTATTGAAGAAAAACAGGTTACTACTGGAATTTTGAAGAATTTTCGTGGCGATCGTGGCGATCGTGGCGATCGAGATAGGAGGCTGCGTTTACGTCACTTTTCCTATAATTACAATAAACGGATGCACATCCTACCTAACAGTATACCTGGTTAGACTATGTGTTTCGCTTTATTTAAATTTTGAATTTTTGACTCTAAATTTTGAAAACAACTCGTAGCGATACAAAACCTTACTATTTAATTTGTGGGTTCGTGTGAGGCTAACTCACACAAAGATCCCGCTAGCTGCCACCAGTTTGTAAGTTGTTTATCTGCGGATATACCTGGCAACTTGGGTACCAGTGGTGAAGGGAAAGGTTCACCTCTGCTATCAACTCGCAGGTATATCTTTAGTGTTTTGTCCTAGAGGATCTAGGCGCTTGGGTGGTCGGGCTCACCAACTAGGTTAATGAACTCGACAGCCCAAGCTATCGCACGAGTTGTTGGGGGGTTGATTTGAAAATGAATATTGGCTGAAAAGAAAACAAGACAAAAGTCGAAACACAGATAAATTGTAAAGAAAGGTATTTACCTGTGAAGAATTTAGAATTAAAGATGCGTGGCGAAAAACGTGGTGAAAAAGCGTGGCGAAATTGCGTGGCGACCTGTAGCATCTCGTGGCGATTTATGCTGAAAGTTAAAAGCCTGAAGGGCCAAATGCAAATCGGATACACAAATGTGTTCCTGCCTTATGGGCTTACGTGGCGGTCCTGAAGGGACTTGTCAAAACCTTGAGGTGTGGCGATGCACTAGCCTCAACTATCAGTTTGGTAACCAGGTATACTCTGACAGAAAGGTAAACGGAAATACAAATATATGGCACTTTTATTAAATTAAAAGACAACTTCTCCACTTCAAAGTTCGTGGCGTTTTGCTGAAGGCGAGATTCGTGGTAAGTATGAAACAGTATTTTAATTAGTATGGTTTCCTAGTTTATCAATACAATCCATTAATCGTTTGTAGTTCAAGTTCATTGCATGGTCAGAAAATCAGAGGTTCAATCGGAAAGTTTGCTAAAGTTCAATCTCAAATATGATTCGTGGCGAAATATTGTTAATGTTGTTAAGTTTTACTCTATTGACTACACGTCACTCCTAGTTCATTGGCCAATGGAATGAAATGTAATATTAGTTTGTGCACTCACGTTGGGGCCCGTAGGTAACCTTTCGATGTTGTGTGGCGAGGTAGGATCCGTGGCGGCTGATGTCCAAGTAGGGTCGTACAGCGTGGCGGCGTGGGGGGATACTGGGGCAGTTAAACTAGCTCATGGGCTCGGGGCTCGCGGTGGCTGTTAACTTGGCAGAGGTCGGGAGGGGAGTAGTGTCGTCCAGGCCTGACCCGAGGTTCCGTCTTCTCTCCCCCCTCCTCCCGCGAGGTGGTGTTGGCGGGGCGGCGGTGATGGTGGGGGAGAAGCTCTTGCCGCTTCTCCGGCCGGAGGGGGGAGGGCGCGCAAGGTGTTGGTTGGCGCCTCCTGATTGGATCTCGTTGACGTCACCTACGAGTCAGGCCGAAGGGGGTCGGTGGCGATGACCCGGCCCCACCCTACTGGAGAAGCGTTCCAGTGGGCGGGAGCCCACACAAGCTTTAATTTAGTTTCACCTGTCTCGTAGTCAGTGATCATATCTTGCAAGTAAAATTTTTATCTACTTCCCGGTTTCCGATTGAGCTGAAATTTTGCTTGCATGACAAAGCAATACAATGATGACATAGAGCTGATTATTAACAAATAATAAAAGCTTGTTTTTTAAAGCGATCGCTTGTTTACAGGGAACCATCTCCAACTTGCAAAATCCCTGAAAATGTCATCGAATTCGACTGAAAAATGTAAAAGTTATGCGTGTACAAAGTTTTTACGTTTACGCATGCGCAGAGGCTACTGACTATTCGCGGGCGATTATCATGAGGGACCATCTAAACGAAAACTTGCACAATCAGCGAAATCGGATAATAACTTCGTGCAGTTTTGCCCGTTACTAGGATTTCATGACACGAAACCAAAAATGTTCAGGAAGGTATAAAACGTAAAACGCGAATAGAAATTTCGATTTTGAAGAACTTTATTTTTAACCCTGAAAAGTGAAAACAAAGCTTCCGCTACCTTGGAAGACTCGAAAGCAAAAATTGTCTACCTACCATGTTTTCAAAAAAGTCTGCGAAGTGGGTGTAAACAAAGTTTCCTCGTATCCATAACCCGATTGTATAGATGATCCGATGCATAGTAGTAAAAACAATCAATCTAAAACATAAATCTCTAAGTACCTTGCACAACCCTTAGAGGGGACTCTACACGTCAACTCGCACAATCTCCGAATATTTCTTCAAAATTGAATGGAAAATGCAAAATTTGAGGGCCATGATTTTCATAGAAGACCATCTCTAACCCTACTCATGTAATTCCTGAAAATGTCATCGAAATCGGATGAGAAATGTAGAAATTATGGCTGTTTGAAATACATATTTGCGCATTTGCAGTGGATACCATGAGTCTGAGAGAAATGATTTTCATAGGGGACCATCTGCACTTCAACCCGCACAATTCCCAAAAATTTCATGTAAATCGGATGAGAATTGTAGAAGTTATGGCTGTGGTTTCATGACCGACAGAAAGGCACACAGACAGACAGACACGGAACCAAAATTGTCCAGGAAGGTGTGATACATAGACAAGAGTGGAAATTTTGATTTTGGAGAACATTTTTTTCAACCCTGAAAAGTGAAAACAAAGTTTCCTCTTCCCTGGTAGACTTGGAAGCAATAACTAAAATGTTTCTATGAAAATTCACTCAATTATTCATGCTGCACGAATGGTTCTTTCGTGATCCACCTAACCAAATATTATTGTTTTCAGTGATCTTCAACATAAATATATGACAGAGCAACAGTTATTCTGACACCTGATTCGATGGAACAATCACTTGACCGACGATTGAATCTCAACTCAGGGATAGCTTAGCAGTCTATTTGCAGACATCGATCCTGCAAGTAGAGGTTCATTTGGAGAAGCAGTCCTGAACGATTTGGAGGACTTCAGGCGCCTCTATCCCCACCCCTTTTCAGTTCCGGTTTGGTTCTGAACAGGTTCGGGGCTGCTTCTCCGGACAGACCTTATGTACTTTCATAGAAGATCATTTCCCTTACCCTCATGGTTCAAATCCGAACATCTTATAGGTAAAATCTATTGATACTTCTCCACCCCATATACAGACACAAGCTTCATTGATTTATTATAGTATAATAGTGTGAGCCCCCGCTCACTGGGTTACCTTCCCAGTAAAGGGGTTGGGTCCGCCCAATGACCCCCTTCGGTCAGATGTAGATGACGTCACCAACACCCAATCAGAGGATGCCACATAACACCTCGAGCGTCCCTCCCCCCCTCTGGCCAGAGAAGCTCCACGGCTTCTCCCCCACTCTAACCGCCGTCCCCGCCAATGCCATCCAGCAGGGCAGAGGGGGGAGAGAAGACAGAACCTCGGGTCAGACCTGGAAGACGCTACTCCCCTCCCAACCGCTATACAGTCAACTTCATTGAGAGCTCCGTGCCTGTGTTAGTAAAACTGCCCCTATCTTCCCGCCACGCCACCACACTGTACGACCTCGTGACATCAGCGTCGCCACGAACCTCTTCTCTTGGCTTCACCAAAGGTTACCTTTGGGCCCCAACCGTGAGTGCACAAACTACATACTATATTTTACATTGGCCAATGGTAGGAAGTGACCGTGTAGTCATAAGAGTAACGAAACTAGTAAAATACTTTAGCAAACATATTTTGCCACATAAAGTAACTTTGAGATTGAACATTCGCAAAACTCTTCTAAATTCTCTGATTGATGATTCTATGATTGATGCTTGATATTCTGACACAGCTTGTAAACTGAAACCCAATTGGATTATTGAATGTAAAGTCATTAGGAAATACGTACCTGTTTCATTTTCATACTTATCTCGTCATCCGCCTTCAGCATTATCACCACACCTTGAGTGGTTGCAAGTTGTTCCTATTACATCTAATAAAAGTGCCTATTTGTTGTTACTTGGTTGTATTTCACTTGAGTATACCTGGTTACAGACAATTAGTTAGAAGATTGTGCATCGCCACACCTCAAGGTATTTTCGACACGTCCCTTCAGGACCCTATCGTCAGCCCATACGGCCGGGACACACTCATTTACCCTTTGCTACATTGCCCTTCAGGCTTTTAACTTTCAGGACTTGGTTGCCACGAGACGCTCAAAGTCGCCACGCATTTTCGCCACAGGTAACTATCTTTTCGCTACCCTCATTTCATTTCTGTTTTTCGATATTAGCATTGTCCCCCCCCCCTTTTTTTAGATCAACCTCCCCCCATAAATTAAACTCGTGCAAATAGTTTGGCATTATCGATTTCGTTGACCTCGTTGACGAGCTTGATCATCCAAACGCCCCATTTAACTTTGGTGGCCATAGTCAAATAACGCTGCCACCAAAGCGTGGGGCCAAAGCTTACAATAGTATTATTGTAGTATTTTTTTTAATGGAGACCCTGAATTTTGAATAACTCCTTTCGAGTCAGTATGTGTGTCATCGTTTGAATATGTGATAATTTTGACGATACATGTTATAGTTTTGCCTTTATTTGTATTGCGGTTATTTTATTATGATATAGTTTACCAGGATGGTACCTACACCAAATACAAAATAATTTCAAATGTAAACGGGTATTCGGGAACCTATTTTTTGAATTTTCAATATAAATAAATTTGTTTTGATTTTACATTTAATGTGTGTAATACGTCTTGAATTACGTTGATACTATTAAATGATTGTTTTATTACTGATCAAGTTATCAAAAAACCAAAACAACGAAGAAAAACGGCGGATTTATGAGTCGACGTCCCAGAGAACCACGTCCATCCGGATTGAAGGTTAATTATTCTCATTAATGAATCTAATTATCCAGATCCCCTAGAACAATACTGTCTCACATAGTAAAGAAAAATATCTTCAAAATTGAATTTACAATAATATTGTTCGGTCAGGTTAGTTAAGAGCGTGGGTTCGAAACACAGTCTGATTGTGCCCATGAGCTCTGAACACATAAATTCGAAAAGGCAATTAGACGGTTCAAAGTCATAGGTGCTAAACCTGCCACTAGCTGTTTCCACATGCAGGGGCGATACGACAAGTTTCAAAACTTTCACTCACACGAACATCACATCGCCAGGTAGCTCACGGCCACAATAAACTTACTTCGTTACTCTAAAACGGGGAAAAAACTCCTCTTATTTGTTATCAAGCTACATCAATACGAGTTGGGAAAGTTCATAAATATCTGCAGTAGCGGAGGGTACTTTCCTACAGTCGTTCTAAAAAACCATTTCCATTTGTACGGTTCGCCGGTCATGATGCTCCTTATCCCCGCTGGCTTACTTCTTGTATCGTTCTCCGTTCTGCCAGTTACGGCTCAGACTGAGAGGCCATGCACTCCGGTCGGTGGCTCGGTAAGCGGGTTTCCTTCGAACTATTTTTTTATTCCGATAAACTATTCCGAATTCATCCTATTCCGATAATTGAATTCCGACGGGGGATATTAAATATTCAACAGTAACACAACAAACGTTTACCTTTCATTTCTTCCGAGGGCGATTCTGGAAAAATGAACGAAGTCCAATAATATCGTAATATTCGGTGAACCAGAACTTCACTCTTTTGGTAATATGGGACGATGACAATTTGAGTACCTAAATACATAATCATATTTTCAACTGAATACATGAATTGTTGTAGAAGTTTGGATGTTGAGACATTCTAATTCAAAGTAACCAAAGACCATCTCAGCCTAGACGGTGTGGCACATAGCTTCCTCGCATCCATAAAACGATTGTATAGATGATCTGATGTAACTTGCTCTACCCTTAAAGGGGCCACCCTCCCTAAACGAGCTGTATTTTGGTTTATTATTTTCAATAATGAACCTTTGGAATTGACCAAGAAAAGAAATTTGTTAACACCCCCTCAAAATTTGTTGTTTTACGTTTCAAGGTAGGTACGTAGAATCCAAAAATCGAATAAAAATTTGGCCGTCCGTCCGCCGTACGCGGCACTTTCCCACTTAGCATTGACCGATTTTGATGAAATTTGGTATGTAGGCTCCATTTGGGGTCTAGTTGTGCCCCGAAGATTTTGGTTGATGTAGGTCACTTCAAAAATAAGGTTTGAAATTTTGAAAACGCCCTAACTCAAAAATGTTGATATGAAGGTATTGTTTTTCCTTCAATTTAAGATAGTATAAAATTTTTAGAATTTTTTGAGACCACGCGGAGCTCTGTAGGATAAACTGTTCGTTCCCTACGAGAATTTGAAGGTTGGACTTACGATAAATCAGAAACACGAGCGTGAATCGCAAAAGAGGCCTAATCTCCGTTCAAATGTTAGCTGACTGAAATGCGATCAATGTTTATCTTCAAGTTGGTTGGTGGTAACTATGGCAAAGCCGTGTTCTTTGCAGACGAGTGATCTATATAGAAAAATAATAAAGCGTTTTTCATCCAGTTATCTCCCGATACCGATAGCGTACTTTTAAGTAAGAAGTACTGATTAAAAGCCCTAGGACTCAGCCCGAAGTAACGTGTTAAACGGTTCCGGGCTGAGTTCCAACGCGAGAGAAAAGGAGGTGTTTTTTTAGTGGGTTTGAATCCCACATAAGCGGAAGACGCGGACCCTTCCAGGTATCTTACAAGATCCAACTCCACCTATGGATCTGAAAATTTTTTCCACCTGCCTGCCGAAAACCCCCTTATAGGGGATCTACTCGCACAACTCCTGAAAATTTCATCGAAATCGGACTATAACTTCGTACAGTTTTTCCCGTTACGAGGATTTCATGGCAGCCAGACTCGGCCTGACCACCTGTCGCAGTCCTCCTGATTTGGATCCGGAGCCACAAAGGCCTAATAACTGGCCATACACGAGCAGATATCGACGGCAGATCTGGGGTTTCTGAGCGATATCCGAGGGAAAATTTGTGCGCTTGTGGGCGACAACGAACTAAAGTCGGCTGAAGATTTCGGTGGAAAAGATCGGTGGGTGAAGATTCGGAAGATTTGGTCTGCCTTCGTACTCTAGTCTACACAGTTTTTGAGAAACGATATCTGTGAAACAGTGATCCGACAGACTGGATCGGACGCCCCCCCCCCTTCTTAACGATCTGTATTTGCCATCCAGTTATCTCCCGATCCCGATAACGTACTTATATTTAGGTATTCACCTAGTAGTACGTTGAAGTCGTCTTCAGATATCCGCAGGTAGTTTTTGAAGTCGTCAGGATGGTTACTTCTCAGTTGGCTAACTAACTGCTTGTGCCCTTCTTGTTGGTTTATCCACTCTACCCACGACTTCACCCAACTTGAGCGTTTTTTCCCCAAAGCAGCTAATTTTCGTTTGCCAACCCGAAGACGAGAGGTGAAAGATAGGTATAGGGGGTTATCTCGACAACTGGATGGACAAGTGGATGGAGAGCTTCCTATACGATCGCCGGCTTGTTGTGCGTGCAAGAGGAACCCTGTCGCCACCTATCTCACCAAGATCGGACATACCGAAGGGCAGCCATCTTGGACCTCTTTGTTTTCTTCTGTTGATTAACAGCGTCACGGAGGTGTTCAGTTCCACGGTTGGGTGTCTGCTGTTCGCGGACGACCTCAAGTTGTTCTGCCATGTCAGGACTCAGTCTGACCGTGCGGCTCTGCAGATGGTGATTGGCAGGCCTGAGGACTGGTGTGTCGCCAATCGCTTGTACCTGAATCCTGGCAAATGCACAGTGGTGACCTTCCATCGGCTGACTGGGCCCACAATCTTCCCGTACATTCTCGGCGGCTCCCCTCTTGAGCGTTCCACTTGGTGTGATGATCAGCTCGGCTTCATAGAGCACATCGAGGTGGTTGCGGGTAGAGCCATGCGCACGTTGGGTTTCCTGAAGCGGAACACAAGGGAATTTACTAGTCTTCCAGCCATCGTTTCTCTGTACAAGGCGCTCATTCTTCCAATTATGGAGTACGCATCTACTGGTCGCCCCATTATGCCGTGCACAGAAATCGTTTGGAGAGGGTCCAGCATAAGTTTCTCCGCTACGTTGCCTTCAAATTGGGTATCCCATCTGCGGAGGTCGACTATGATTCCCTGCTGGAGCAGTGTAAGCTGAGTACACTAGAAACCCGTCGCACATCCGCCGATCTCGCCATGCTGTACAGGGTCACAAATGGAACGATTAACTGCCCCTCATTGCTCTACTTCCATGTTCCACGCGAAGCTGCCCGCTCATCTCCTCTCTTCTATGTTCCGTTTTCCCCCTACAACTACCAGCGAAATCGCCCTCTCAACCGTCTAACACGCAGTGCTAATCTTTTCTTGTCCCTTCACCCAAATTTTGACTTCTTTAACTCCTCCCTCGCAGTATTAAAGTCACTAGTATTAAGTCAGTATTAAAGTCACCTCTCATGTGTGCTATAATTAGTCGTTAATTCCTTATTTGTCTTATTTCCTATGTTTAACTATCTGCAGATAGTTGGACATTTTGTATACTATTGTATTGAATTGGGCTTGCCCGTACTTGATTAAATAAATAAATAAACAACTACCTTAAATCCGCCGCCGATCTCAGAAATTGTCGGACCTGACCGATAATCCAGATCTGCCAGCTCTAAGTTGGTGACAGATAGATAGATAGATATACGTTTATTTGGCGCCATTTTGTACACTTTTACAATCATATGAAGGGATGAAGGGATGCGATTTGCTCAGATTTCCTACCCGACGTTAGGCTTGGCCCCTGTTGTAGGGTAGGATCTTTACAAAATCGCTCCATATCGGTAAATGAATTGATATCCACTATACATTACAGTAATAAGTAAATTACTAAACAATACAAGATCTAGGTCGGAGCCAAATCTGCTAGATTTGGTCCACTAACGAGCAGGTGACAGATCCTGGCTTGCCGATAGCAAAAATACGTTAATGGGCTACGACCGATCTCATCGCTCCCTGAAATCATTAACGATGTCTGCCTGAGGAGATCGGCCAGCTAAGAGGGAACGATGTGGCAAACCAAGAGGCAACCAAGTCTCCGTAGCATTTGACTACCAGAAAGGTACAAGTTGATTCGAATTTCCATAAACATTTATCCTGCTCTAGTTCACCTTGTGAGTCGTTGTTCTTGACGCCTATAGAAGCTTCCGAGATTAAAAACCAATTGAAAAAGTTAAAAAAAACACTGCTTGTTCACTAAATCTAACATAACCAATGGCGTTTTAATCACTTTTGCCACAATTCTTAGTGCTCCTCTCAAACACGTTTTCAATCTATCGCTATCTCAGGGGAAATTGCCCACCGCTTTCAAAAATACAGTGGTCATACCTTTACATAAGAAAGGAGACGAGATGTGTATGGGTAATTAAAGACCAATCGCCCTTACTCTCTCTCTGTCCAAAATACTTGAAAAATGTTTGAAGTCCAGAATTTTAAGTTTTCTTAACGTCCATGATGTTATAGCTCGAAATCAATACGGTTTTCAGAGAAACGTTAGTACTGACCATGCTCTCTATGATTTCAATAATCTTGTTGCTAAAACACTAGATGAAGGATTCTATGTACTGGGGATTTTCTTAGGCGTCCGTAAAGCTTTCGATACAGTGAATCACGGAATTCTATTCAACAAACTGCACTGGTACGGTATCCGAGGCTTACCTCTGGATCTGATCAAGTCCTTTCTGTCGGATCGTCCGCAGGTTACAAAAATTGGTGATTGTCTCAGTAATGAGGTCATAACTAATATTGGTGTACCCCAGGGTTCAGTTCTAGGCCCTATTTTATTCCTCTTGTACGTGAACGACCTATTACAATGAAATATTGGTGGAAAATTATATGGCTTCGCCAACGACACAGCAATTGTGTTTTGGGGTGAAGATTACAGTAAACTAATTGATTCCGTGAATGAAAATCTACTCTTGGTAAAAGACTGATTCGATTCTAATTATATGGCCTTAAATTTTGACAAAATTTCAGTGCTTCGATTCAGAGTAGGAAATCGAACATTCCCACAATACCACAAAATCAAGTTTCGCTCAACGGGTTATTGTACGTCCCATGTTGATGCATGTGCTTGTCTCTCTTTATCTTTTACTGAGCAGTGTAAATATCTGGGCGTGGTAATCGACCATAATTTAAATTTCAAGCCTCACATTGATTATTTAATCACTCGGCTGCGTAAACTCTTTTTTGTATTTAAGGAAGCACGAAACTTTTTAGCTAAAGAACAAATGCGTCTGATTTATTATGGTTTGGCTTACACTATTATCAAGTATGGAATTATCTTATGGGGGGAGCTTATAAATCGTATGTAAGTAAAGTTCAATGTATGCAAAATCAGTTAATAAATAAAGTTAATAATAAAGTTAATAATAAAGTTATTCTTAATAAATCTTCTAGATATCCATCTTCTAAGCTTTTTAAATATTTTGAGGTTAAAACCATTAAACAAAATTTGTTTAATGGTTTTAACCTCAAAATATTTAAAATTACCTCAAAATATTTAAAAGGAACATTTAATGTTCCTATTTCATTCCGGTATTCATGTCCATATCACTGGCATCAGTGAAGAGCTCTTGTCTATGTCCACAAGAACAAGAAATTATTTAAATTCTGGTATCGTATTGCCGAGAGTAAATACGGAGTTTTATGAGAAGAACGCGTACGTTCGTACACTTAAATTTGTGTTTGATAATAATATTAATTTGTCATTATTTCATAATTTAACAAGTTTTAGAAAAATGTTAAATTCATGCATGAAAGTATAGTTTCTCTTCTTCTTAGTGGATTTAATCTTCATATCGAGTTAATTTCGAATTCATTTTTTTAGTATTTCTGCTTCATTTCTGATCACATTATTGTGACATTTCTCCTTCGGACCTGATTTTGTACGGCTGAGCCTGATTTTTGTGACTTCACCGGATACCACAAGTTCTTAGGAACTTATTTCCTGGTGGGCTTCGATTTCTTTTCTTTTTCATTTATAATTAATCCTTTGTCGTATTTTTAAGTACGATGGAGTGTTTTTACAATTATTTTAATTTATTCAACAAATTTTTGTAATTTGTATTATTTTGATGCCAATAAATAAATAAATAAATAATTATAAAGACCTTCACCGGAAGTTTAGTGGAAACGTTATGCACAAATGGTGACAACAACACTTTCAATACCCTGCTGGGAATTGGTGGGGGTTTTGAACAAGCCGGTTAGGTTGAACAACGAAATCAGATAATTTGCCTGTAAAAATCCCATGAATACAGGTGTAATAAATTCTTGTAGAGCAACTCTTGAGCTGTTTTCACTGGTTGTTTATGTTTACCCCAACATCTTCACAGCAACTCGTGAGGAAGAAATGGAACATAAAATCGAGAATCACCGAGTTTCTTTGTTCTCATGAAATTCGTTTCGCTTTCAGTGTGCATCATCTTCCAACTGCTGCTTCAACCCCGTTGTGTCTTGTAGCGGCTCTTCGTCTGCTGGAACCAGAACATGCTCCCTTCCGAACTTTTCCAACGTCTCTCCCGGAACTGCATCCTTCTTACGGATGGTGATGACGTTCATAATTATGGCGCTGAATCAATTTTTTGGCCAAATGGTTCCTCCATCATTAACAACTACCTTGAACAACTACTTGAAATAGAGTCTCTTAGCGTTTGGTGAAACCATCATTTCGATATTCAATTACAAAAAATCTTACCTTATGAGTCATACCGGTTTATTAAGTTGATTTTTTACTCGCAATTTTCAAAATACTCAAATCAAGTTGATATTTAGTCACTTGTATTCAGAACTTGCTTGCAACGAAATTTTTCAATTGTCAAAAAAACAATAGTTTTAAGAGGAAATAATGTTTTAAAAACTTTCTCGCAATACATTCCTTTCTAATGTTATGAGCTTGCGGGAGATTTATGCCTGAAAATTCACTTCAAAATCTGCAATGTGTGAAAATTACCTGTCAAATCAAAATTTCAACGACAGAAATTTACAGGCAAGTTTCTGGAATGATGGGATTTCTTAGGTACCTACCGATTTAGGATCAATTTCTTCAATTTATTTTTGCACTTAACGTTCATACTCAGGAAGTCAACTTGAATACCAAAATTGAGGTCGTACAATTATTATGTAATATTTCTTATTGTACCTACTACGTACGTCGAAGTCTTTAATGATTATTCGTGAAAAATGTGGAAGTAATGAAATTATGTGAATTAATAAAATGGGAGATCTTGAATGAGTTGGCTTCACCATTTTTGTACTTGAATACCTCGCGAACCTGAGTAACAAAATGTTAAGTCAGAACATAAGCCAATTGAAAAAAAAGGTATCGTTAGGAAACAATTTTTATTCTATAGTCGAAGAACATGCCTCATAGTCGTAGTGTGTATGGGGAATTTGCCTCACAATTTTTAATCCTTTTTAATTTTTTTTTCGAAAGAGAGTTCACTGATATGGAAGAAAACCTCAGTGTGCCTCTCGAAAACACATCCAAAAAATTTAGAGAACTTAAGAAAGATGGAAATTTTAAATGTACCGGAGTCTGTGATTTGTTGAGTTTCCTCTTACTACAGTAGCGCTACCTCTGAAAGCGCATATGCAACCATTAGCTTACGTGATAAAACACAAGAGTGCGCCGCAAGCTGGCAGAAAGAACCCAGTCACGAAAGTGACCAAAAGAAGCAATTAAAATTAAAGTTGCTCACTCTTTTGGTTTATTATTTTCAATAATAAACCTTAGGAACCGACCAAAAAAGTATAAAAAAATTTGACCCACCCTCAAAATTTGTTGGTTTACGTTTCATGGTATGTAGAATCAGAATATCGAATAAAAAATTGTTCGTCCATCCGCTGGCACTTCCTTGGTTCCCAAAAACCGATTTTGATGAAATTTGGTACATGAGCTCCTTTTGGGGTCTAGTTGTGCCCCGAAGCTATTGGTTTATGTCAGTCAATTCTGAATGTTGAAATTTTGAAAACGACCTAGCTCAATAAATTTCGATATAAAGATACCTATTATTCTTCCATCAATTTAAGATAGTATTGATTTTTTAGCATCGAATGAGACCACAAGGAGCTCTGAAGGACCATCCGTTCGGTCCCTTTAAAAATTAAGTGTTGGTCGTACGATAAATCAGAAACACGAGAGTGAATCGCAAAATAGGCCTAATCTCCGTTCAAATTTCAGGTGACCGAAATGCGATCGATGATTTTCTTCATGTTGGTTGTTGGTAACAATGTCGAAGCCTCTATATCTATATAGAAAAAAATAAACCTTTGTGTAATAATTTTCAGCGTTTTTTGACAGAGGAATTGTTTATGCATTTTCTTCTACGGTAATTTTTTCCCCTTGGGTATTCCTGGAGTTGAACGATATTCTAGGGCTCTATTATAGGAGTTGACTTGAAATTCCAGAATCTAAAATTGAGGCAAATTCCTCATTGAAGGTGTAGGTACCTACTCGAATTCTAGAATGGTTTATTATTGAAAATGATATACTCATGTGGTCAAATGAAGATGTCCATCCTACAAAGGGCGTCATTCGGACTAGACTTCTCCACCACTGTGGGGTCTTACCGAAAAATAGGGTAGTTGGATGGGAGAGGGTGAAGGGTATAAATACCTTTTTCGGAGCCTCTCTCAGGCAAACCAGCTAGAGAATCTCATAGCGAACTTTTCTCTACCTCCTCAGCACTTCTCTGCTCATCAGCATCACTTCATGTTCGGTGACCTGGTTTCAATACAAAGCAGAAGCCAATTTTACAACAAGCTGGTTTCTACTCAGACTAGAATTAAATTCATCATCAAATCCTCCAAAGTATTGAACTATTAATATTACCAAAGTATCAATATTACTTAACTTTAAAAGCTGGTTTCTATTCGGATCAGAACCAAATTATCAATTCATCTTTTTCATAAATTCACCTTCTTTCAACTCAGATCTGGTAAAAGTAAATAATTTATATTCAGTCAGATAGGCAGAGCAGTAAAATTTACTTTACTGAGAAATTTAATTTCTCAGTAGGTAATCATTTTATTCAAAATTTATAATTAGTACGAAACATAACATCGTTTTCCAATGTTTTATGTTCTCTCCAATGTGAACTTGAAGTAGCTTTTGAAAATGCTTATGAAAGTTTTGTTTCATTTCCAATGAAACATATTAATTTCAACCGAAAGTAGGGAAGTCAACTCAATGAAAGCCACAGGATTCAGGAGAGACTGATCAATAAGTGGAATTAATAGAGGGGAAAGCAAAAGCAATTGGACGAGTGTGCGGTGATGCGTAGGTCTGGGAGCCTGATTTAGTTTTCAATTTAGTCTCCATGTCAGTGGGTTGGGTGCATTAGTAGTCTGACGTTCGTGGAGATTGATATATGGCGTCCCTCTGCTCTGTTCGCATCTGGCGGCGAGAGGGATAAAAACCAGCGGAAAAAAATCCTAAACCTCCGAATAATTTCGACGAATTGCTCCACAGTTGCGTTGTTAGGTATTTACCGGCGGATAACGAAGGGGATAAAGGGATCGTTTATTACCAACTTTAATTGGAGAGCTAGAAATAAAAAATAACGTACACGTTGTCCACGCATAAGTTAAACTTAAAGAAAAAGAAAAACCGCAGCGAATTATTACACAAAGGTTTATTATTATGGCATATAGATCACTCGTCTGCAAAAAACAAGGCTTTGCCATTGTCACAATCTACCAACCATAGATACTACCTAGCTACCACGTACCTACTTCACAATCAAGTTTATTTGGAAGAAAGATACGCTTCAAACTCAATTTGAAGAAACACGGAATTGAGGTTGCATTAATTATTAGGAAATTCAATTACTGGTTGCTAAGGACGCAAAACTGAATACAACTAGAAGGAACGACCAACAATCGGATTTCAGCTAAAATTTGAACGGAGAGTAGGCCTCTTTTGCGATTCACACTCGTGTTTCCGATTTATCGTAAGACCGACCCTTAAGTTTTCGTTGAGAGCGAACGGTTTGTTCAGAGCTCCGGTTGATCTCAAAAAATTCCAAAAAAAAATGAAATACTATTTAAAGTTGGTGAAAAAACGACACTTTTACTTCGACAGTTTTCGAGCTAAGGCACTATTGAAAATGTAAACCCTTAATTTTCACCCCTTAGAAGTGACTGACATCAACTAAAAAGCTTTGGGGTACAACTAGATCCCAAGTGGAGCCCATAAACCGAATTTCGGAAAATTTTGTATTCGATTTCCGGGTTCTACGTACTTTGAAACGTTAACCATCAAATTTTGAGGGGGTTAAAAAAAAAAATTTTCTTGGTCAATTCCAAAAACTCTTTTTTTGGTTTATTATTTTCAATAATAAACCTTTGCAATCGACAAAAAGTTGTAATAGTATTGCGTTCTTAAAATCGAATGAGACCATTCAGAGCTCTTTAGGACCAACCGTTCGGTCTCCATGAGAACTTAAGGGTTGAACTTACGATAAATCAGAAACACGAGTGCGAATCACAAAAGCGGCCTAATCTCTGTTCTAATTTTAGCTGATTTTAGGTTTGCGTTGCTAGGTACGTAGAACTCAAAAATTGGGTAACAATTTTGCCGTCTGTCAGCCATACGCGGCTCTTTCCTTAGTTCACACGGACCGATTTCGATGAAATTTGGTATATGGGCTACATTCGGGGTCTAGTTGTGCCGCGAAGCTTTTGGTTAAATCAGTCACTTCTAAGAGTAGAAATTTTTAAAACGCCCTAGCTCAAACAATTTTGATAATTTTTCATCAATTTAAATTAGTATTGAATTTTTAGAATCGAATGAGACCACCCAGGGCATTGTAGAACCAACTGTTCGGTCTCCATGAGAACTTAAAGGTTGGACTTATTGCGACGAGTGTGAATCACAAAAGAAGCCCCATTCAAATTTTAGCTGATCAAAATGCGATCGTTGTTCGTTTCTTTGAATTGCACTCAGTTTTGCGTCCTTAGCAATCAGTAATCAAATTTCTTAATGAAGGCAACCACAGCTGTTTATTTCTTCAAAGTAAACGAAAATATAATTGGTAGGTAGTCAGAATGGCAAAGCTGTGTTCCTTGCAGGCGAATACTCTACACAGCAACAAAGCTTCCTTTACCTTGGTAGACTCGGAAGCCATAAAAATATTGAACCTTAGGAAATAATTTGCAACGTTTTCCTAAGTTTATCCATCATTGATATTTTTTTCTCGTGTTTTCGACTTCATTTCATCCAAATTGCCATAACTCCCTTTGTTTACGCAATTCAAATTTGAAAATAACGTTGGAAAAAGCGTTGAATTACCAAAATACCAAGTACAAACCCGAAATCTTTCAGAAAATGAAACATTGAAAAAATAAGTCAACATGCAAAATTTTATTTTTTGTTGAAACTTGCCTTTTTGGTTTATTATTTTCAATAATGAACCTTTGGAATCGACCAAGAAAAAAAAAAATTTTAACACCCCCTCAAAATTTGATGGTTTACGTTTCAAGGTACGTAGAATCCAAAAATCGAATAAAAATTATGCCGTCCGTCCGCCGTCCGCCGTCCGCCGTACGCCGTACGCCGTACGCGGCACTTTTGCCACTTAGCATTGACCGATTTTGATGAAATTTGGTATGTAGGCTCCATTTGGGGTCTTGTTGTGCCCCGAAGCTTTTGGTTGATGTAGGTCACTTCTAAGGGTTCCAAAATCAATTTTGAAATTTTGAAAACGCCCTAACTCAAAAAATTTTGATATAAAGGTATTGTTTTTCCTTCAATTTAAGATTCTATAGAATTTTTAGAATTTTTTGAGACCACGCGGAGCTCTGTAGAACAAACCGTTCGCTCCCTACGAAAATTTAAGTGTTTATATTGAAATATATATATATATAAATCAAAACACGAGTGTGAATCGCAAAAGAGGCCTATTCTCCGTTGAAATTAGAGCTGACCGAAATGCGATCAATAGTTGGTGATTTTGATTTTTCTGATTGATTATTTTTCTATTTTTATTATTATTATTATTTTTTTTTTTTTTGATTTTTTTTTCCCTTCATATTGGATGGTTGGTGATTTTGTAGACGAGTTATCTATATAGAAAAATAATAAACCATTGTGTAATAATTTGCAGCGTTTTAATCGAAGTTTTTATTTTGAATCTCTGCTCATTTCGATGGACGTTTTTTGGGAAAAAAACATGCCCTAATTTCAAGAAAAACGCTGCAAATTATTACACAATGGTTTATTATTTTTTATTTTTCTATATAGATCACTCGTCCGCAAAGCCACCAACCATCCAACATGAAGAAAAACATCGATCGCATTTCGGTCAGCTTTAATTTGAACGGAGATTAGGCCTCTTTTACGATTCACACTCGTGTTTCTGATTTATCGTACGTCCAAACTTTGAATTCTCGTAGTGAGTGAACGGTTTGTCCTACGGAGCTCCGGGTGGTCTCAAAAAATTCTAAAAATTCTATAGAATCTTAAATTGAAGGAAAAAAATACCTTTATATACCTTTTTTTTGAGTTAGGGCGTTTTCAAAATTTCAAAATTGATTTTGGAACCCTTAAAAGTGACCTACATCAACCAAAATCTTTGGGGCACAACTAGACCCCAAATGGAGCCTACATACCAAATTTCATCAAAATCGGTCAATGCTAAGTAGCAAAAGTGCCGCGTACGGCGTACGGCGGACGGACGGCCAAATTTGTATTCGATTTTTGGATTCTACGTACTACCTTGAAACGTAAACCATTAAATTTTGAGGGGGTGTTAAAAATATTTTTTTCTTGGTCGATTCCAAAGGTTCATTATTGAAAATAATAAACCAAAAGGCACTCTCATCGTGGTCGCACTTCAGCCTCAGTATCGCCAGAGAGAACGGGGCCAATCTTGGGACCAGAAGAATCCTGGCCAGACGTATAACAGAAAGGCCCATAGTTGGTATCTATTAAGGATTAAAAGAGAGGAAACCTTTATCGGTTTCTCCGTGGGGGCCTACATTCAATGAAATCGAATGGTCTCAGAAGCTTATTTATTACGTTGAACTGCGTTTCATGGATCGAAAGGGCTTAAGGAGCAAGATTTACTTCGAAAGCAGTTATAAATCGGTTCGGGGATATTGCTTCCATTCATAAAAGAAAAAACCAGGGCCGAATCTTAAATTACAAGTTCCGACAAGAAGAAGGGTTAAAAAAACAGGTAAAGCGGAGGGATTTGACAAATGTACACTGTTTGAAAGGTTGACTTATTGGCGGAAAGGCGTGTTTGTATTCGTAAGAGCTGGTCAGGCGAGGCGCCTTTCAGTTTGAATTAAGTGACGGAAATGGAAAGGAAAAAGACAGGATAGTGGTGGAAAAGATTGGAATTGATGGGAAAACGTAGAATTTAAAATGGAAGACGAAACGAAAGTAGAGCGAATGAAAAAAAGCTCCGAAGTTTTTTTTCTTCTTCGTCTTCTTGTGCCTCTTTCGTGGGGGAGGTACGACTATTGGAGCTGCATGAAAAACGCTACAAATTAATAAACAAAGGTTTATTATTTTCTGTATAGATCGCCCGCCAGAAAAGAACAGAGTTTTGCCACAACCTACCATCACTACCTGTGTACTTCAAAATCAAATTTATTTTGAAGAAATAAACGCTTCACTACCAATTCGAAAAAATAAAGAGTTGTGGGTTCGTGCATTAGAAAAATTTATTACTGTTTGCTAAGGACGCAAATCAAGTTTAGCTAGTTTTTCATACATTTTGAGTTACTATATTTGGACCTTGTTATACAAAAAAAAGCCAGACGATTAAGTTGGAAGGGAACGTGTTTGTTCAAGAACGGGTCATAAATATTGACTGAGAGTCCTGAAACCAATTAGCAACATTTCAGGAATCAAATCAACGAATTTGCAACCACTTTTCCCTCTTAGCACTTTCTTTTACACCACTCAAAACGCAACTTTTTTCTCTTTGAATGAGGTAAAAAAAAAACTAAATTTTCTCTGTGATAACACTTTTCGCAAAAGTTTATGCACAACAGTTTTTGCAGTAAAGTTATTGCAAATTAGTTGAAAAGATTTGTGGAGTATCGCTGAATGGTTTCGGTACAGTAAATTGTCCAAATGGTTGAAGAATCAATCGAACAGAGGTTTGGAAGGATCCTACCATGATGAAACTTCCATAATGGCGATAGTTTAATACGAAAGTAATTTCAGGCATAACATGAAACACAACACACAACACAACACAACACAACACACACACACACACACACAACACAACAACAACATAACATGGGATGTTTCTTATGATTCGTTTCCACCATTTTCTCAATTTATACTGGTGCCTGTCACCATAAACTCGTCTGTCATGAAAAAGAGTTACGACTTGATACTTTTAATGTCAGTCTTTATTCAATTAGCTGAATTTCGAGGCACAAATAATGTTGTCAAAATCTAAGATTCGATTCCAAGTTGAAACCTCTGACGAAGGAGATAGAGGTAAGTAAATATAATCATGTTAATTACCTATATTCTTGTTAATTTTTTTGACTTGTTGTTTGTTGTTTTCAAACAAGCTGTAAACAAGTTTTTTGAACCAAGATCATTAATTTGAAGATCTTTTTTTTGCATGTTTGACAAATAAAATTTGATCGGAAATTAGACTTTTTTTGCGATTTACGCTCTTGTTTCTGATTTATCAGAATCGAATGGTTGGTCCTACAGAGCTCCCGGTGGTCTCATTCGATTCTAAAATTTTAAAACAGTTATGTCAACGTGTTGTCGAGTGAAGGCGATGGCCTTCTCGATGGCTTGATGGTTTCAATTGGTCCCTACTCAACAGGGATGCAGGATGGAGATGCACTTTCTGCCCGGTGCGTTTCCGCCTGCCGTTTGCAGGAGTGCTTAGGGAGTTGGCTCAGCCGTGTTCCTTGGCGCGATAGCCGCAGACCGGAAGGAGGCGGTACATTTACCTAGTGGCAAGTTGGGGAAGACAACTCATAGGTGAAATGGGAGCGGAGGCTGGCGCAATGAGCTACCGATACCTCCGAAGAACTTGGGCTTCCAAGAGATGACGAAGGAGAGCGAGAAATGATCAAGTCGATTTGTTGTAGTAGAATGCATGAAGGGCAAGCCCTAAGTCGTTCTTTTTTACTAGCTGTAACAAGGTAAGGAGGGTGACGTGTTCTACCCCCTTACCTCACTCTACCTACCTGTGTGATGAGTCACTCAGGGCTTCCCTTTATGTCTCTTTATTGGAGAACTAAAAGTGGAAGTTAGTGGATCATTACAAATACTATATTAAATTTATGAAAAAAAATTCCCTTATAAGGGAATCCCTTGTCAGACAATTCTAAGGGTTGAAAAATAAGGACTGAAATTTTCAATTTTCCATATAAATATGGAAAGTTGAGCTTGAACGTTTTGAAAATTTCAGCCCTTATTTTTCAACCCTTAGAATTGTCTGACAACAACCAAAAGCTTAGGGGCACAACTATACCTCAAATGGAGCCCATATACCAAATTCCATCAAAATAGGTCTATGGTAGTTGCTGACTGTACACAGGAATTTCTCAGCAAAATTACATTTTTTCCAAAGAAGACGGAGCTCACAATGTCCTTGCGGTGCTGACCAGGAAACAGCCGAGCATGTTGTCAAAGAATGCCTCCTTATATGCCACAGCACGTGTCACCATATCTGGGGCACCAGTTTATGGAGGAGAACTGAAGATACACAGAACTGAAGAACTGAAGATGGTACTGGACAAAGATGTATTCCACCGATTTGAGAAGTTTGTGGAGTCCTGGCACAGCAAGAGAGGAGAAGGAGTTGAGCTGGCAGAGGCAGTGCGAGGAAGCCAACCGGGAAACTAGAACTCCAATGGGGACTTCATATGTAGACGGGGAGGTGATGGAATATTGAAGTACCTCACTCCCCCAGAATGTATGTATTGTAACTCAATTGTGTGTCTGTGTTCTTTGTGTATACGTGTTTAGTTTAGGATCACTGTGATACTGAGGTTTTTGATAAATAGGTTTAGGACGTTAGGATATTGCAAGGAAGAGAACCAGAGAAAGAGAACTGCCAAAAGAAGAACTCCCATACTACCATAAGAGGAACTAAAAGATTGTTTTGGGACTGAATGGCCTCTTGATACAATCGACCACTCTAATATAGCAGCGGACGGACGGCAAAAATTTAATTCAATTTTCGGATTTTACATACTTTGACACGTAAACCAACAAATTTTGAAGGGGGGGGGGGGTTAGAAAATATTTTCCATTGGTCGATCCCAAAGGTTTATTATTGAAAATAATAAACCAAAAGGCAAAGCTTGTTCTTCGCAGACGGGTGACCTTTACAGGGATTGATAAACCGTGGTGTAATAATTTGCAGCGTTCTTTGTAACGCTTGCTCGTATTCAGCCTGTATCACCACGTTATATTTATTGTATACAGTAGAGAACTACAGAATTCTTTCAAAATTTTTGAAGTATGATCTGATTTCATATTTTAGTCTGTATTACCACGTTATATTTATTGTATACAGTAGAAAACTACAGAACTGTTTCAAAAATTTCAAAATTTTTGAATTACGATCTGATTTTATATTTTAGTCTGTATTACCGTTACATTTATTGTATACAGTAGCAAACTTTGGAATTGTTTCAAAAATTTCAAAATTTTTGAAGTATGACCTGATTTCATATTTTAGTCTGTATTGCCACGTTATATTTATTGTATATAGTAGAAAACTACAGAATTTTTTCAAAAATTTCAAAATTTTTGAAGTATGATCTGATTTCATATTGCTTCCTCACTACCGAAGGTAGGGAAGCTTTGTATTCGTGAAAGAAGTGAAAAAAAAAAATGTCCTCCGAAATCAAAATTTCCACTTGCTTTTTGCGTTTTAGAGCTTCCCGAACAATTTTGGTTCCGTGTCTGTCTGTCTGTCTGTCGGTCTGTCGGTCTGTCGGTCTGTCTGTCTGTCTGTGGTCAATCCTTGTCCCGGGCAAAACTATACTAACCTGTGGTCCGATTTTGATGAAATTTTCAGGGATTGTGCGGATTAGGTCCTAGACGGTCCCCTATAAATTTCAGCACCTTCGGACCAATAGGAGCGAGTGCGCATGCGCAAACGTGAATTTCGACAGGAAAAATCGACAGTAAAAAGCGAGAGGAAAAAGCGACAGGAAAGTAGCGCTATAAATTTATCATATGCTTGACGACAAATATGCTTGACTTCCTCTCCTGTTGAACGCAGGAACCTGAAATTTGAGAGGGCGGGTCAATGGAGAATGCTGAAGGCGCCTGAGTGATCACTGATCAGCTGAGTGAGATCCAAGGCCATTTTCTCTCCTGTTGAACGCAGGAAGCTGAAATTTGAGAGGCAGGGTCAATGGAGAATGCTGAAGGTTCCTGAGTGGTCACTGATCAGCTGAGTGCGCTCCAAGGCCATTTCCTCTCCTGTTGAACGCAGGAACCTGAAATTTGAGAGGGCGGGTCAATGGAGAATGCTGAAGGCGCCTGAGTGATCACAGATCAGCTGAGTGAGCTCCAAGGCCATTTTCTCTCCTGTTGAACGCAGGAAGCTGAAATTTGAGAGGGCGGGTCAATGGAGAATGCTAAAGGTGCCTGAGTGGTCACTGATCAGCTGAGTGAGCTTAAATATTACAGTGGAAGAAAGATAAAGAGGGAGAGGGAGCAAAAACCTTTTCAAGGTATGTCACATTTTAGCCATTAGGCTCTAAGCGGAAATCATCCGGGGGTGCAGGGGGCGAAGCCCCCGCCGAGGCGCGCAGCGCCGAGTTTTCGCCAACTGATTCTATACGTCCATGTTACAATGAGTGAGGAAGCTATACTGCCCACCCAACTTGGCAGACGTTTTTTAGTCTGTATTACCACGTTATATTTATTGTATACAGTAGAAAACTATGGAATTTTTCGAAATATGATCTGATTTCATATTTTAGTCTGTATTACCACGTTATATTTATTGTATACAGTAGAAAACTATGGAATTTTTCGAAATATGATCTGATTTCATATTTTAGTCTGTATTACCACGTTATATTTATTGTATACAGTAGAAAACTACAGAATTTTTTCAAAAATTTCAAAATTTTTGAAGTATGATCTGATTGCATATTTTAGTCTGTATTACCACGTTATATTTATCGTATACAGTAGAAAACTACGGAATTTTTTCAAAAATTTCAAAATTTTCGAAGTATGATCTGATTTCATATTTTAGTCTATATTACCACGTTATACCTGTTTATTGTATACAGTTTTTTCAAAAATTTAAAAATTTTTTAAATATGATCTGACTTCATATTTAGAATGAAAAGCTGTTGTACGTAAAGCATTCGAGTGTAACAATTTCATTCTTGCTCCCTTGCCTTTTGTCGCGTGAAGGGAAGTAGCTCAACATGCTCTTCGAAAAGCCTAACGTCTCCAACGCCCTCATTAGCGCACTGGCGTATCAGTGAAGCACGAGTTGATCCAAGTCTTTTTAATTAGACCCTTTTTTGTCGCTACCTGAAACCTTTTCCCAAACCAACCTTTTGTTGGATACGTTGACCTGTTCAAACAGCACAGGAAAAATACTCCGTGCATCCCATTGCTCAGGAAGGAGGTGGTTGACAATTTGAGCGCAAATAGACGGGCTTCAGCCAACCAACCTGGGTTTCAATGAGGCAGGAAAGGTTTATGAAAGTATGCCTTAATGAAGATGGAGAAGTAAATCTAATTTACATTGTACACACACTGTACTCAAGGTTATAATAACAATAATCTTTATTGCCGTAGCACACATTACAATAATGGTATAGTAACAAGAATAAGGTGTCATAACATTAGTTTTCTTCAATGTTCGACATTTGCCCAGTGACGTCATTCGAATAATGTATTCAATGCGCACGAAAATCCATACACATGAATTATAATTGCATATTCATTACTTCTTGCATTATTGGAATCTACATATTTTCTAAATAGAAAATAGAATTATTGTGATAAACGTATTTGAATAATATAAACGTGATATTGGTTGATTATTTCAAATAATGAACCTTTGGAATCGACCAAGAAAAAAAATTTTCAAACCCCCCTCAAAACTTTTTGGTTTACGTTTCAAGGTACGTAGAATCCGAAAATCGAATAAAAAACTTTCCGTCCGTCCGCCGTACGCTGCACTTTCCTCACTTAGTATTGACCGATTTTGATGAAATTTGGTGGGCTCCATTTGGGGTCTAGTTGTGCCCCGAAGATTTTTGTTGATATCAGTCAGTTCTAAAGGTTGAAAATTAAGGGTTGAAATTTTCAAGAGTGTTCTAGTTCGAAAACTCTCGAAATAAAGGTATCGTTTTTTTACCAATTTTAAAGAGTATTGAATTTTTTAAAATTTTCGAGACCACCCGGAGCTCTGTAGGACAAACCTTTCGGTCCCTACGAGTACTTGAAGGTTTTCCTTCGATAAAACAGAATTTAGATTTTTGTTTTCCATGCAGAGCAGCGTTGGTCTTCCCTGGCATTTGCGGATGATGTTGTACTGATTGCCACATCTAGAGCTGGGATAGTGGCTCAGATTGTAGCATTAAATAATGCCTTGGGGTCGGTGGGACTAAATCTCAACCTCAGAAAATCCATCTATCTGCCTTTGATGCCAAGAGGGCGTCGACTCGTGGTCCCAGCTGAAAGGCCTTCCATTGATGCTGATGGCCAGTGCCTGAGGGCAGCACCACACAATGTTCGATGGATATACCTGAAAGTATCCTTTGGTACCCAGGGTATATGTCGTAACATGCCAATGAAAATAACTGCAATCCTTGAGAAAATTGACAGGGCACCACTGAAGCCTCTGCAAAAATTAGTAATGCTGCGAGACCACGGCATACCCTCACTAACTCACCAACTAGTGCTGGGAAGTACCACGCTCTTAACTCTAAAACAGATGGATATATCTGTAAGGAGATATGTGAGAAAATGGGTGCGCCTGCCATTTGACTCTGCTAATGCCTACATCCATGGACCAGTGGGTGATGGTGGTCTTGGAGTAATGAAACTACTCAGTCAAATACCAGCCATAAGAGC
This sequence comes from Apolygus lucorum, assembly GCA_009739505.2. NCBI lineage: Eukaryota > Metazoa > Arthropoda > Insecta > Hemiptera > Miridae > Apolygus > Apolygus lucorum. Next base: position 19,253,085 of record CM019171.2, read on the forward strand.
TAATAGGGTAGGGGCGGCAAACACACAACTCTTTGAAGGAGGAACGAGTCTCCAACAACAAAATGGGACATCAAGAATCGACCGTCGAATTGCCAGGGCACAACGTCTCCATCAAACTACAGATGGAGCTGAACTGGTAAAATCACGTGATAACGGAGCTAGCACGGCATGGATCAGGAACCCTTCAGCGAAATGGAGGTCGTCACTTCTAAGGGTTTCAAAATGAATTTTGAAATTTTGAAAACGCCCTAACTCAAAAAATGTTTATATAAATTAATTGTGCCCTTCATTTCCATTTGGTTGGTGGTTGGGTTTGAAATGTTCAAAAATGCCCCAGTACGTAGTAGGCACCTATGGTTGGTAGGGAGGGATCTACACAGATGGGTGATCTATACAGAAAATAATAAACCTTTGGGCAATGATTTGCAGCGTTCTTTTTTTACGATTGCTCTAGTAAAGTAAAGTAAACAACCATTTCAGATTGGAATTTCATGAGACTGCCATTAATGGCGTAGCGGACGTCATCAGCTTCCAAAAGGAAGATCAGAATTCGTTCCGATGATTTCGCTCTTGGCTTCCCATTGCCTCACCGCCCTGGGTTGGGACGAGAGGCGGTGAGAGCCCCGGACGCACAAAAACGCACGCTGCCGGTGATGAGACTTGAACCCACGACCCTCGCAGAAGTCGGTCCAAATTCAAAACATGGCGATTCTGATTAATGTTTGGAAGATATATTTAAAACTCCTCTTTCTCCCCTTACAACTGCTCAAATAGAACACTTGGTTGAACAATACTGGATTCGATTTTGCATATAAATCTAATTATTGAGTCACGTGACCAAAAGTGTGGAAGCTATACTGCCTACTGAACTTGACCGATGGGTTTAAATCGAAACCTCATCAATGATTTTTGATGCGATCTAAAATTAAATTGGCTAGACGAGGAATTCCGTGCCGCGAATAATTTCGTATTAGACCGGTCTTGATTGACATTCATAGGGACACCCGTTGTGTTGAGTTATCCCGCAGTTTAGTTGACCACAAAGCGAGTATGGTGAATAGATGGGGCACGGAGTAGAAGAAGGGGGGGGGGGCGACAAAAGGGATTTAAATTAGTAAGTTTTGACAAAATGACGGTCAACTACAGGCTAAAAGGGATGTGTAAAATGGGGTAGTTGGCGAACGGCTGGGATTGACCTCGGAGCTCACGTAGAGGGGACCATTCGCTTTTCCATCCCCTAATTTAACTTGTTAAATGTAGCCAAGTCCTTTGTTGGTTTCCCCCAGAAGGGAGCTCTCGGCTCTTCTCACCTGAATACCAATAAGGCTTCCCCAGGCGTCGCGTCGTCTCAGATCAATCTACATTAGCACGTTGATTTACATTGTGCCCAACTAATACTTCGGGACGTTGCGGTCCGGGAGAGGGGTTTAGGACCTGCATAATAATTTACCTTCAATATCACGGCCCGTCTGTATATCGCGGTTAATCCTTCCACAATACAATGAGGATCAAATTAAGCCGTCAAAGTGGAACCAACAGTGTTCGCCATGGGTCTGAAATGTGTTGCTTGTTTTCTCTCCCAAAATAGATTTGGTGTGTATTTTTAGTAAAATAACCTTTGCAATTGAGCAAGAAAAAACATTCTAAAACCTTTCAATATTTGATATGTTTATGTAATTTTTCGCTTTTTCCCTTTCATAAAAATCACGTTAGAATGAATTCGAAATCACTTTTCAAACATTCACTACTTTATTTAACACTTAGAAGAGTGGTGATTGGTTTTACTCCTTCTGAGGTTATCACATGCTCCAAATATGCGACTTCTTTTTTAAAAACTCTGTTTTATCTAATTGTATTTTTAAATTAGCATTCCCGAGTCTATCAAAAACTAGTTTCGATCTTTATATGTGCTCTTGTAGATCTGTACTAAATACTATAATATCATCGAGATATACGCAACAGTATTAATTGTTTATACCTCTTAAGACATTGTATAGAACTCGTTGAAATGTAGCTGGTGCAGAACGTAGTCCGGAGGGACAGCGAGTAAACTCTAAAATTTAGAGCTTTAAAAAACTGCGTTTAGTGTAGGGCGTGTAGGGCTTTAAAAATCATTTAATAATTATCAGGTACCTAAACTAAACGCAGTTTTTTGGTTTATTATTTTCAATAATAAGCCACTGGAATCGAGCAAGAAAAAAAAATTTACCCCCCTCAAAATTTGATGTTTTACGTTTCAAGGTAGGTAGAATCCGAAAATTGAATGAAACAATTTCCGTCAGTCCACCGTACGCCGTCCGCGGCACTTTTCTTAGCAACACTGGACCGATTTGTTTCAAATTTGGTACATGAGCTCCATTCGGGGTATCGTTTTTTCACCAATTTTAATTAGTATTAAATTATAAAAAATGTTTGAGACCGCCCAGAGCTCTGCCAAACCGTTTGCTCCCTACGAGTACTTAAGGGTTTTCCTTCGATGAAACAAAATCACGAGTGTGAATCGCAAAAGAGGTCTAATCTCCGTTGAATTTTTAGCTTACCAAAACGCTATTGCTGTTCATTTCTTCGATTTGTATACAGTTTTGCCTTCTGCGTAACCAGTAATCAAATTTCCATATGAAGCTTTCTATTTTTCGAATCGAGTGTGAAGCGTTTAGTTCTTTCTAATAAACTTGATGGTGAAGGTGTGAAGGCAGTATGGTGTGGTAGGTAGTACCTATCATTTCCATTTGATCGGTGGTTGGGGTTGAAATTTTCAAAAATGGTAGGGAGGGATCTATACAGAAAATAATAAACCTGGTTGGTACGGAGGGATTGCAGTTTTTTCAATACTATAGGGGTGCATCTGTATCTGATGAAACCCGCTTTTGGTTTATTATTTTCAATAATGAACCTTTGGAATCGACCAAGAAAAATTTTTTTTTAACACCCCCTCAAAATTTGATGGTTTACGTTTCAAGGTACGTAGAATCCAAAAATCGAGTAAAAATTTGGCCGTTCGTCCGCCGTACGCCTTATGCGGCACTTTTCCCACTTAGCATTGACCGATTTTGATGAAATTTGGTATGTAGGCTCCATTTGGGATCTAGTTGTGCCCCGAACATTTTGGTTGATGTAGGTCACTTCTAAGGGTTCAAAAATAAATTTTGAAATTTTGAAAACGCCCTAACTCATAAAATTTCGATATAAAGGTCTTGTTTTTCCTTCAATTTAAGATTCTATAGAATTTTTAGAATTTTTTGAGACCACGCGGAGCTCTGTAGGACAAACCGTTCGCTTCCTACGAAAATTTAGGTGTTTATATTGAAATATATATATATAAATCAAAACACGAGTGTGAATCGCAAAAGAGGCCTAATCTCCGTTCAAATTAGAGCTGATCGAAATGTACCTAATCGATAGTTGGTGATTTTGATTTTTTTTAAAATTTTTTTTGATTTTTTTTTTTTTTTTTCTTCTCCATATTGGATGGTTGGTGATTTTGTAGACGAGTGATCTATATAGAAAAATAATAAACCATTGTGTAATAATTTGCAGCGTTTTTAAATCGATACAGGAGAAGAACTGTGCAAGTCCCAGTCTATCAAAAATATCCAAAATTTGAGGAAGTGGATATTTGATTTCGATTGTTTTATCATTTAATTTCCTGTAAACCACCACGATTCTAAATACGATTTTCCCACTCAAGTCTTTCTTTTTAGGAACTATCCAAATTGGGGTGTTCCACGGGCTATCGGAGGGTCTAACTCATAGAGGTAGGTGGCATTGTCATGGCGCGGAGTGTGGTGCGGGAAAAGCGCCACGGAGTTGCGCATCTCGGTAGGCGTACTCCGTGGTATCACCACCCGCGTCCTGCTCGGCTCATATTTGAACTGGTGGTCGTTCTATAGAGGCACTTCCCTTCATCCCTCTCTCCCACCCCCACCATCCTCATCTTCCCTAATCCCGAGGGCCGGCGTCGGGTGAGTCCTGGGCGTCCTCCCCATTATATTTGATTTATTTATTTATTTTGTATTAATGGCGTGCCCCCTACGTCTTTCAGGGGAGTTTCTTAGAAAAAAAATAAAATAAATAAATAAAAGAGAGAGGAAACTCCTTTGTCCGACTCTGGCCGGCCAGTGGAAGGGAAAGTTCACCCCTCCTCTCGCCCGAACCGAAAAAACGCTGCAAATTATTACACAACGGTTTATTATTTTTATATAGATCACTCGTCTACAAAATCACCAACCATCCAATATGAAGAGAAAAATTAAAAAATCAAAAAAAAAAAAAAAAAAAAAATCAAAAAAAAACTAAAAAAAAAAATCAAAATCACCAACTATTGATCGCATTTCGGACAGCTCTAATTTGAGCGGAGATTAGGCCTCTTTTGCGATTCACACTCGTGTTTGGATTTATATATATATATATATTTCAATATAAACCCTTAAATTTTCGTAGGGAGCGAACGGTTTGTCCTACAGAGCTCCGCGTGGTCTCAAAAAATTCTAAAAATTCTATAGAATCTTAATTTGAAGGAAAAACAATACCTTTATATCGAAATTTTTTGAGTTAGGGCGTTTTCAAAATTTCAAAATTGATTTTGGAACCCTTAGGAGTGACCTACATCAACCAAAAGCTTCGGGGCACAACTAGACCCCAAATGGAGCCTACATACCAAATTTCATCAAAATCGGTCAATGCTAAGTGGCAAAAGTGCCGCGTACGGCGTACGGCGTACGGCGTACGGCGGACGGACGGCCAAATTTTTATTCGATTTTTGGATTCTACGTACCTTGAAACGTAAACCATCAAATTTTGAGGGGGTGTTAAAATTTTTTTTTTCTTGGTCGATTCCAAAGGTTCATTATTGAAAATAATAAACCAATAGGAGGTACACTTACCCTCCAATTTTATGTTAAAAGATAGGAGGAATGTTTTTGAAATACAATAGGTCTGAACGGGGACTCCAATCGAAAAACACACCGAAACAAACGTGAAAGAGCATCTACACAGTCATATGCATATCATCGAGCTACGTTAGAATATGATGGCATTACAGGGGCTGGAAGTAAAAACGAGTTTTTTGCAGCACAATATTTTGCCATTTTGGAATTCAACATTTCATTTTCAAATAAAGAATGACGTCATGTATCAAAAGAAGCTTTTAATTACTTCCTTTAACGTGTGCTTCTATTGGAAAAAATACAGTTTAATAATTTTTGAACAGGTTGTTCTACTCTAAACATGAATGTCCTCAAATACCACAAAGCACATTGGTTAGGTTTGCAGATACTTTGCAACGTGGCTGCCTCCATACAGATTGCCGCTACATTTAAAATTTCCATCTTCCTTCAATTCTCCAAATTTTTTGGATGTTTTTTCGAGCAGCGCACTTTCGGTTATTTCCATACCAGTATACCCTCTTTCGGAAAAAAATTTAAATGTGAGGCAAGTTCCCCATTCTACTGAAACAATCGTACTGCGATTTTGAATATCATAATTGGTGTCCAATACAAAATCATTCCATCGGAGTTTAACTAATACACAGAAAAAATTATTTTCAACACATAAAAACTCATATCAATCAAGATTTTGGTCTAGAAAAACGTGAGTTTATTCTTCTGAGCGGCCCCCGACCCATCGTTGGTCTTCTAACCCGCATTTCATCCAAGTTTGACGGCCTGGAATAACCAATTCGCGGCTCTCCTTAGCTGTCGACCGCTTCTTCCCCCATCTTTCAATCCATCCATCCCTTCTTACAACCACCATCTTCGAATTCAACTCTCCCTTCCCCATCTGTAATGGTTCTTCCAGCAAATGAACCGATAAGGAAAGAAAGGAGAAAATTCGCATTTCCCACTCCTTTTTTCTTGCTCTAATACACTGATTGTGAGGTCAAGTTGCGCTCGTTTCGTTTCTCACGTCTTTCCTTTGTTTTCCGAGCGATTTATTTTATATTTTACTCCCACCTTCAAAGCCACCCAATAGTTACCATCAACAAAGGTAGGTAATTCGTTGATTATTGCTTCCGAGTCTACCAAGGTAGCGGAAGCTTTGTTTTCACTTTTCAAGGACGAAAAAAAAAGTTCTCCAAAATCAAAATTTTTACTCGCGTTTTGCGTTCTAGACCTTTCTGAACAATTTTGGTTCAGTGTCTGTGTGTCTGTGTGTCTGTCCGCCTGTCATGAATTCCTTGTAACGCGCATAACTATACGAAGTTATTGTCCGATTTCAATGAAATTTTCAGGGATTGTGCGGGTTGGTGTGTAGACGGTCCCCTATGAAAATCATCATCCCCGGAATGATAGAAGCAACTGCGCATGCGCAAACGTTAATTCCTTGTAACGGCCATAACTTCTACATTTTCCATCCGATTTCAATGAAATTTCCAGGGATGTTACTGAGTAGTGTTTAGATGGTCCCCTATGAAAATCATAGAGAATGGTTTTTCACAGAGGGATCCATTCATAGAGGGATGGTCTCCTGTGAGAATCTCAAATCCTATTCATTGCATCACTAGGCCACAATAGGTCAGAGGTAGAGCATAGAACTATCCCCCAGGGGTCCCGGGTTCGAATCACAGCCGAGGCTAAGCATTTTTTTGATCCAATCACATACATCTACTCACTTAATTTTTCATCCGAATTTGATGAAATTTTCTAGGATTGTCCAGATTAGCGTGTAGATGGTCCCCTATGAGTGTAGTGGAAGGTACTTAGAGATTGGTGTTTTGAGATTAACTATAATGTTCTTCAATTTATTTTCCATATTTCATAATAATAACGGTTTAACGGATGAATACTCCATAGAACCTACTCTTGTCAGACCGAAACTACTACGCATCGGATCATCTATATAATCGGGTTAAGGATACGAGGAAGGCATGTTCCACACCCACTTTGCAGACGTTTTTGTGGTTATTATCATCATGGTATGTTCGGATTCAGCACAAAATTTCTGATACTTATAAAGTACTTGATAAGAACTTTAAAACGTCTGCCAAGTGGGTGTGGCACATAGCTTCCTCGTATCCATAACCCGATTGTATAGGTGATCCGATGCATAGTAGTTAATCTCAAAACATCAGAACATCAAAACAAGATAATCTGTAACATCCTTGAAAATTTCATTGAAATCGGATGGAAAATGTAGAAGTTATGGCCGTTACAAGGAAATTCACGTTTGCGCATGCGCAGTGGCTACTATCAGTCCGAAGGTGGTGATTTTCATAGGGGACCATCTACAACCTAATCCGCATAATCTCTGAAAATTTCATAGAAATCGGGTAGAAAATGCGGAAGTTATGGCCGTTACAAGGAATTCACGTTTGCGCATGCGCAGTCGCTTCTATCAGTCCAGGGATGATGATTTTCATAGGGGACCGTCTACACACCAACCCGCACAATCCCTGAAAATTTCATAGAAATCGGACAATAACTTCGTATAGTTATGCGCGTTACAAGGAATTCATGACAGACACACAGACACGGAACCAAAATTGTTCAGAAAGGTCTAAAACGCAAAACGCGAGTGAAAATTTTGATTTTGGAGAACTTTTTTTTTCGTCCTTGAAAAGTGAAAACAAAGCTTCCGCTACCTTGGTAGACTCGGAAGCAAAAATTGTCCAATAATTTGAAAAATGTATGTTATATTACATAATATGTAATATAATAAAATGTATATATATTATATATAATGAAAACCTGCGTATATTTGTTGTACCCAAAAATGCAATAGCCGTGTTCTCTATGAGTTTGTGGAGACGTACATGAATACGGACTTGATGAAGAAGCGAAAATACTTCTTCTGTGGAAAATACTGGAGAGGAGTAGGATGCTGACTGAGTTTTAGCCGAATCCAGTGCACGAGCTTTTTCGACAGCCTCATCGAGCGTCAGTGAGTTGAAACAGTCTCAAGCGAATCTGTTGTGAACTAATTCCACGAATAAAGGTATCGCGATCGGAGGTTTTCCGGTGAGTTTTAGCGTCCACTGCAGCGAATTCACAATTTTTTCTGAATAGTTGCAGGGCCTGAAGGTACTGATTAATGGATTATTCAGAATCTGCTTTCGTGACGCGAGCTTGTGCCTGGCAAATATTTCATTAGAGGGTTTTACATAGGTGGGTTTTAGGAGTTCTATTGCACTCACTCACTCATTGTCTGGGGTTGCCATTGGAAAAGAGTTTCAGGCACAGATGGCTCATAATTTCCCACTTTCGAGGCCCCTTTATTTTATAAAGAGGATTCCGCCGGCTACCCCTTGTTGGAGTGAGTAAATCTTCCGCTTAGATCTACGAATTTGTTTATCCTTCTCTAGGAAATTTCGCGCAAAGATGCGCGTTCCACAATGTGGTGACCAAATTCTTCTGTTCTGGATCTCCAGAATCGGTCGCATCTGCAAAGGAAGTGTTCAGCGGAGTCCTCTTCCTGTTCACATGGGTACACCGGTGAAATTCGATTGTCCATGAAGTTCAGCATTCTACGAAAGTCATAATGCCCCGTTAGAATGCCTATCATTAGCCTAATGGTATTTCGACTTTTGGAAGTCATCCATAAGGCTTGTTCGGGATCGTATGAGGTAGTAATAAGCATGCTGGTCTGTCTGTATTGGTCAGTTTCCTTGGACCAGAGTATGTTAAGGTCTTTGGATTCCCATTTTTTGACCTTTTCTTTGCATGCATTTTTTGAGATGCCAATTGCCGGAGAAGGTTCTATGAATTCCTTCTTCGAACCCTCTTTTGCCAAAAAATCGGCTTGTTCATTCCCAAGCTGGTTGGTATGCCCGGGTATCCATTTTCTAGAAATTTTGTTGTTTCCAAGAAACAAGTTATTTATTTACCTTTTCGTTTCCCACACCAGTTTTGAGGTGGTGATGGGATTTTGAAGGGCTTTTATGCTTGCTTGGCTATCAGTAAAGATGTTTGTTTTCTTGTTGCCGATGCCAAGGTTCACTAGTGTCATAATACGTTTGTTAATTGCAAACATTTCTGTTTGAAATACTGTTGCATATTTGTCTAAGCTATAGGAGTTGGTTACCCCGAGGCTGGGAATGTACACACCTGCTCCAGAGGTGGCTTCCAGTGTGTTATCTATTTTAGAACCGTCGGTATAACAGTTGATAGTTTCTACGGAGTCGACTGGTGTTGGTTGATGACTCCAGCTTCCCTACTTATCTCAAAACTGGACTTGAGATTCCAGAAGTATTTTTTTTTCTCATTTCGTCTGTAGGCATGAGTGTTTCTGTAACATAAGCGTTGACGGTTTTTTTTAATAAGCGTATGCCCTACTTGAGAGTAATGGGTTAGCTGACTAGTGTCATGAACCTAGGTCATGAAGTGTGTCAAGAGGTTTCGTGAGTAAAGTGTCTTGAAGAGGTTAATCTTATAACAGCCTGAATGGAGAAGACCATTGTTAGTGTATCAATGGGTGCTAATCCAAGGATAATTTGTATGCTCCTAGTGGGGGTGCTGCGAAATGCGCCACTTATCAGCATACAGAAAAGTCGTTCAACTTTTCTCAAATGATTATTGTTATTTGATCCTGGCTACCAACCTACAACTCCAAAGAGCAGTCTTGGTAGTATGATGGCCTTGTATATCCAAATAGCTGTTTTTGGAGTGATGCCCCATTTTTCACCAATGGCTTTCCTAGCGTAGAAAAGGCTATTAGTGATTTTTTTGGATTTCCATTCAATATGTGGTGTCCAGTTCAGTTTTGAGTCAAACATTATGCATAGATATTTGACTTTTGTTGTTGGTATTAGTTCATTATTAAGGTAGTTGAGCTCATTTATTTGTGGGCCTCTACGCTTCCCAGTAAATGTGATGATTTCTACTTTATTAGGGTTAATGTAAATTCCCTTATTTCTGCACCATTCCTCCAGAAGTTTGAGGATGGTGTTGGCCTCTCTGATGATGTCGGTAGTGTTGCCACCCTTTATTATGACTGCACCGTCATCAGCAAAGAATTGAGTTATATTGCATCAGCGAACGTATTCTTATCAGCAATCAGTTGATAAACCGTCGGGGATAGTCGATTGATAAGGAGTTTCAGCTTACCGGCATCGTCAATGTCGTCAAAAGCAGCAGCAAAGTTTTCAAAGGTCTGCAACCAGTACTGCCATTCTTTTGTAGCCGTCGATGAATGTGGATCAACATCAAACATATCCGGTTTCAAGAATCGATCCATTATTGATTTGAATTCAGATGAATAAATTGTAATAAAACCTTTTACGGGAAAACTAGGCTTTATTCGTCTGAACTAATGACATTGAGAATAATACAATAATAATTATTGTAATTATTAAGTAATTAAGTTAGGGATGGTGCATCGACATCGATGCTTCCAGAGCATCGATGTTTTTGGTTCGATGTTGAGGGATCTCGATATTATCGAACATGGTGCAAAATCGATGTTAGCAAAGTTATCGATATAATCGATTTTATTTATCGATATAAAAAAATTCTAATTGCCTTTCTAATTCCATTTCCTTTCTTGAATCGAGTTGTCAATCACTCAGTAAGTTGTACTTCTTTGGTAATCAAGAACCAAAATTCGTTGTGAAAGTACTCACAACTCTGAATAACAATATTTTGTTGGTGGGTACTTTCTGTCAAACAAAAGTTCAATGTTAAATTTGAGTGATTATATTGGTAGGTAGGTATTAATAAAAAAGTCGCGTTCTTTGCAGTAGAAAGAAAGAAAAATCTTTACAGAAAAAAATAACCGTTGTATAATAATTTTACCACTACTTGAAACATTGACATCGAAAAACATTGATGTTTCACATTGAATGTTGAAAAACATTGATGTTTCACGCCATCGATGTTATGTGACCGATGTTTTTGTTCCGATCTCTAAATTAAGTGAAAAGAAGAATGGAATCATAATATGATTCACATATTATGTGAATGAGTGAATCATATGACTGGTTGAATTAGAGTGGATAAATATCACCGCATAGCCCATCTAGGAAAGTTGGGGCTACACTGTCAAGAAAACTTGAGATGCAGCCCATCGAAGGAAATAACTGTCATACTTACAACCGCAGTTTTTATCACAAAAAATGAAACATCTTCAGTAAATTTTACGGGTCATTGAAAGGTTAGACGGAACTCGTTATATTCCTGAATGTATGTAGAGTGCACCAGAAGTGACTAACAAGATCCGAAAGAGGAAATAATAATATTGAATAAAAAGAGGAGTTTCTATAGTACTTCACTCACCAACCTTGTATCAACTCTCTAACAATCGTTCTACGTCCAACCATCAAATGATTTGGGAGTGGGTGGGAAAAAAGTTACAAGACCTCTCGAACAGAAAGGAAACCCGTACCTAGTTAATTTTTAATGACTTTCACAGGTTTTTCTTTCCCTTTCTAAGTTATCGGGAGAGCAGTGCAGGATAAGGGCCTGCAGTATCGTTAGGCCCGTTACCCTCGATGTCCTAGGTGGCAAGAAAAGTAAGGGTGAAAGTAGAACTGGATGCATTGAGAATGAAGGAAGCATACATTAACCCTCCAGTACTGTGGTCGGGTCATAGTGACCCAGGTAGCTTATCTGCCCTTAGTTATTTGTTTCAAATTTCATCAAAATCGGTCAATGCTAAGTGGCAAAAGTGCCGCGGACGGCGGACGGACGGCCAAATTTTTATTCGATTTTTGGATTCTACATAACTTGAAACGTAAACCATCAAATTTTGAGGGGGTGTTAAAATTTTTTTTTCTTGGACGATTCCAAAGGTTCATTATTGAAAATAATAAACCAAAATTTGGCCGTCCGTCCGTCGTCCGCCGTACGCGGCACTTTTGCCACTTAGCATTGACCGATTTTGATGAAATTTGGTATGTAGGCTCCATTTGGGGTCTAGTTGTGCCCCGAAGATTTTGGTTGATGTAGGTCACTTCTAAGGGTTCCAAAATCAATTTTGAAATTTTGAAAACGCCCTAACTCAAAAAATTTTGATATAAAGGTATTGTTTTTTCCTTCAATTTAAGATTCAGAAACACGCGTGTGAATCGCAAAAGAGGCCTAATCTCCGTTCAAATTAAAGCTGACCGAAATGCAATCGATGTTTTTCTTCATGTTGGATGGTTGGTGGCTTTGCAGACGAGTGATCTATGTAGAAAAATAAAAAATATTAAACCATTGTGTAATAATTTGCAGCGTTTTTTAATACATGGAAGCTAGGTTTGTGGACTTTTACATGCAAATATTTTGAATTTATTACGAATTATATTGATTGACGTGACACACAAAACATGATCATTTACGCCTTTATTTTAGTAAATTAGAGAAAATTTAAAATCCGGGTCATAGTGACCAGAACACAGTGTACACGTGAAGAAATTCACCACAGTGCTGGAGGTTTAATTGTCTTCCTATCGTTAGAGGAGGTGCAGTTAATGTACTGAGACACATAATTAGTTTATCACTGTGATAATCACATAATCAATGCTGTAATGATCACATAATTAGTTTATCATTGCTGATTCTGTCAACGCTGATTTGACTTCCTTCCAACCATTATCTTGAGCGATGCACAAATAACTATAGACTTCTTGCATTTTTGTATATCAAAATCAATGTCAGCCTGAAAAGGAAAAGAAATCAAATCTTACTCCAAAGTCCCAATTTTGCCCCATAAAAAGGGAATGCTTCAAATTTGGACGGAATTGATTCAATTTTCCATACTACGTTTGCCGTGACCTCGCATCATGTTTTCAAACACCGAACAGCGATACGGAAAAATTCACACTTTCATTATTCCTGATCCCATTCATGAGTACTTTCTTACCAAAATTAATTTAAAATTTACAAAGGTTGTCTTTACCCCTCAACAGAACATCATGAGTAGTGGAGGCAGACGTCAGATATCTAGTGAGTATCGCAGTGACCATTGAATTTCAAACATAGATAGTGAAGACGCTGGGAAACCTTGTTGACTGTTAAGGAAGGAGGATACTGTGTGAGCCAAATGGACTGATGATATTACACAAATAATGATCAGCAATCATAAAACGATAACATCCTTCGAAAATTTTCGGTCAAAATCTATTCAAGTCTGTCAAGTTGAGTGGGCCATTCAACATTGTGTGACAAGTAATTTTTTATTGACCACAGTTTTAATCATATTCTCATTAATAATTGTTTTTAATCTTGATTTCAACAATATTATTTCTTGCATTTCAATGATCGTGTTTCAGTTTTTACGCTAACCAACAGCGTGGAATGTGTAAGTTGAATCTTACCAGAGTCATACTTTTAGTAGGCAGTTATGGTCAAGTTATGCAGTACTCACTTATTCAATTATGTACTCGTATTTGGCCAAATAATATGACTATATATGTACAGTATTGACCAATAGTAGTGACTAATGAAATATTAAATTGGTACCCAACAGGACGGTAGTGGTGACGGATTACGAGGACCTCCTTCAACCAATCTTACCAGTTCGACTTTACAGATTTTCGACGATTTGAAACAAAAGGTTGATATTGAGAATGTAAATTTGATGTTTCACAAGTGATTATAGAATAATTTGAATGTGCGGAGAAAAGCAAAGAAATGTTGTGAGAACATTTATGTTGATAATATCGGAGATGTGCTGGGAAATCGCGATTAAATATAGCATTTCCAGGACGAATTCAAGATTTCCTATACCAAATTCAAGATTTTCCAAAACCAAATTCAAGATTTCCCAAACCATGGAATGTAAATTTTGCACAGACTAGGCCTAGAACTCGTTAGGAGAGAAAAGTAGAACAATACAACGATAGTTTTCAACATTCAGGCATTTGGAAGAGATGCGTGTAGAGAAGGGATGCGCATAAAGAAGAGATGCGTGTAAAGAAGGGATGCGCATACAGAAGGAATTCTTGGATTCTTTCATCACAGAATTTTTAATTAATACAGGTAGGTAGGTACTGAGTTTTGCGGGCGACGATCACCGATAGAACCACTAGTTATGTTCACACTGAACTTTACTTGTTAACTCTCCAAAATTAAAATAGAAAAATCTTGTATTCGGTATGGGAAATTTTGAGTACTACCTGAAAATGCTATATTTAATAGCGTTAGAGGAGAAAAGTAGAACAACATATAGATAGTTTTCAACATTCCGGTATTTGGAAGAAATGTGTGTAAAGAAAGGATGCGCGTAAAGAGGGAATGGGCATACAGAAGGAATTCTTTAAATTAATTCAGATAGGTAGGTACTGAGTTTTGTGGGCGACAATCATCGATAGAAACATTAGTTATGTTCACACTAAAATTGACTTGTTAACGCTCTAAAATTTAAGAAAAATCTTGTATTTGGTTTGGAGTTTTTTTAAATTTGACCTGGAGTATATTAATGGCGATTTCTCAGTACATTTCCAATATTATCAACATAAACCGAAACCAAACAAAGGAATGTAAATTTCGCACAGACTAGGCCTCGAACTCGTTAGAGGAGAAAAGTAGAACAATACATAGATAGTTTTCAACCTTCAGGCATTTGGAGGTGATGCTTGTAAAGAAGGGGTCTGCGTAAAGAAGGTTGGACATACAGAAGGAATTCTTGGATTCATCCATTACAGAACTTTAAATTAATACTGGTAGGTACTGAGTTTACACTGAAATTGACTTGTTAACTCTCTAAAAATATTGGTTCTATAAAAATAATTGGTTTGGAAAATTTTTAATTTGACTTGGAGAGGCTATATTATTTGTTTTTCTAATCACAATCAACTAGGAATTCAAATGCGAATAATCGCAATTTTCAGTGACAGACTATGTTTAGGTTCGTCAAAAATGGGAAAGAGAACTGTAGGATGTTGACATCCTGCCAGATATTATCCTCAACATAAGGTTGCTCATTTAAGGAACCAAGGATTATAGGGGTGGCCAAATTTAGGCCGTTTGATCTGAAAGCTGGTTGGATACTGGTGTTTCCAATACGTGCCAATCGGAGATCCCCTGTGGCAAGGAGCTAAAACCTCGAGCTTTGAGTCTTTATGTTGTGAGGTTCTTTCCTCTTGTTGGCAATATTTTGGTTTATTATTTTCAAAACTTTCTCTATTCAATGCCGAGCAGCCTTCCATGAGTTCTTGGTGGTGATCTTTGGGATTAATACAAATTTTTATGACGAATTTCCCACTTCACTTTGAATACCTAATTCAAAAACCTAGTAGGTACGTATTTTGAAATATTAATTTTTGCTCATTTCAAATTCTGTTTTTCTATAAGCTGAGAAACAGTTGAATACGAATAATTATCTTCCCATTGAGTCATATTTCTAAATATGAAATTTGGAAATACTTTTCATTCAGTGCCTTCAGTGGTCGTGGAGAACGATTGCCCTGATCGGAGGTGGAACCATTGGGAGTGCTGTGCTGTTTAGATTGATGTCCAACAGCAAAATCCTGTGATCAAATTCAACGCAGAATCGAAAAGAAGACATCATACTTGGAGCAGGGGGCCGTTTCGGGGTGTTCACTTGCTGGTGAACAAGAAGAGACTTCATTTCCCTTTCTTATAGTCGAATGAAGTAAATGTTTAACTATCTACGTTCCTAATTCATTGGATACTATATTTTATTCAATGGTGTGTAGGTACTATTATAAACGTGTAGTGTTTATGAATGGTGCTTCGGAATCTGAAAGGCTATGGGAACTAGCTGTAAATCGACGACAGTCCTTGCTGCAATTTTAATTTAGACTGCGATTGGGTAAAAAAAATTATTTCAAGTTTCATTGGGTAGTAATTACAGCGTTATTTGTTTTATTTGTTGGCATAAATTTGGAATTTTGTGCATTATTTACAGAAGGTACGGAAAAAAATTCGTTGGTACTGCTGGAAAGTGTACCAACAGAATTAAGAAATCAGAATTCCAAGCTAATATAAAATATTTTTGAATCAATCACAACTCCTTAAATTCTCACGTTTCTGCGATTTTCAGAAAACATGGTAAGATTCAAAGCGCTCCAGGTTTAATGAAACTCGATAAGTCATTCCTGGCCGGTGACAGGAAAAATTCCGTGAAAATTCTTACATTTTCGATGATGTATTCATCTAATTTTAGTAATTAAAATGAAGAAACTGCTGGTTTCTTGAATGAAAACCGGTGCTTGAGGGTGCTGGACCTTTACATCTGAATCGAAATTGATAATTTTGACTGGTAAATGATTGTATGAGGTGTTATGTCAGCGTGCTGTCGAGTGAAGGAGATGGCTTTCTCGATGCGGCTGATGTGATTTATTTAACTCCTACTCAACAGAGAGAGATGGTCCATAGCCTAGTCCTTATGTACTGTCACTCCGGCGTCTTTTGACCGACTTATGAGTAGAATACATGGAGATAACTTCCTGTCTCCTCTGGCGCCGTTAGACCGACTGTTGATCAACAGGACATTTACCTAGTGAGCCTAATAAATGTGAGTTGAGCTCCAAGGTTAAGATGCTGCTGAGGTCGGCGCCTGTGAGGGCAAACCGGGGTCTCTGTAGATACTTTAGCTTATCAGAATAAGGCGAAGGCGATGAGAAAAGAACTAGTCGATCGAGTACAGTAGACTGCATACTGGAGCCCCCCCGAGTGATTCTTCTATACTCTAAGAATTTTCTCTGGGGTGAGAGAGGTGGAAGGGTGACGTCATGTTGTCGTGTTCCCCCGCACCTCGTCTCTCCATGTGGGTGATGACTCACTCAGGGGCCCTCGTGTATCTTCTTTATTCAAGAACTAATTAGGAACTTGATTTGTGGGTCATAAGATAAGGTCTCACACGGTACAATCAAATTGTACTGCACGTTGTACAACATTCAAAAATGGCCTGCTTTATGCTCTAGAATAAACTGTTAGAAAGTGTCCATCTAATAATAAATTTTAACCCTTAATTTCCCACTTGTTCAAAAAATTGTTTTTTCGGATTTCATAATTTAAATTTTGATGTATTTAGACGAGTTAGAAGAAGTATAGAAGTATAGAATATTTGAGCTGAAGGTACCTCGAAAGCCCTATAAAAAACGTCTGCCAAGTGGGTGTGGCACATGGCTTCCTCGTATCCATAACCCGATTATATAGATGATCCGATGCATAGTAGTTAATCTCAAAACACCAATCTCTAAGTACCTTCCAATACCCTCATAGGGGACCATCTACACGCTAATCTGGACAATACTAGAAAATTTCATCAAATTCGGATGAAAAATGTAAATGTTATGGCTGTTACAAGGATTTTACGTATGCGCAGAGGCTTCTGTAAATTTTAAGGTCTTGATTTTCATTGGGAACCATCTACAATCTAATCCGCGTAATCCCTAAGAATGTCATCGAAATCGGGTAGAAAATGTGGAAGTTATGGCTGTTACGAGGAATTCACGTTTGCGCATGCGCAGTGGCTACTATCAGTCGGAATGTAATGATTTAAATAGGGGACAATCTAAATACTAATCTGTAACATCCCTGAAAATTTCATTGAAATCGAATGGAAAATGTGGAAGTTATGGCCGTTACAAGGAATTCACGTTTGCGCATGCGCAGTCGCTTCTATCTGTCCGAGGATGATGATTTTCATAGGGGACCGTCTACACACCAACCCGCACAATCCCTGAAAATTTCACAGAAATCGGACAATAACTTCGTATAGTTATGCGCGTTACAAGGAATTCATGACAGACACACAGACAGACAGACACACACACAGACAGGCAGACAGACACACAGACACGGAACCAAAATTGTTCAGAAAGGTCTAAAACGCAAAACGCGAGTGAAAATTTTGATTTTAGAGAACTTTTTTTTTCATCCTTGAAAAGTGAAAACAAAGCTTCAGCTACCTTGGTAGACTCGGAAGCAATATGTCAGCTCAGGAATGATGTTTTCAAGGGCCACACTATCTGCGTCAGCAAATTCTGTCTATAAACCCAATTTTGTTGAAGTAGAAGAAAGAAACTTGGAAAAATCTTTGAATGTTGCAATCAGTCATTTCTCAAGAATTAACCAAGGTGGAGAAGGTTCACTTAGATAAATCTGTGCTGCCTTAGACAGTGGCGCCATCTCTAAGGAACCCTAACTAATAGCGGGGGTCAGCTGTGACTGCGGTCCTTTAGCCGACTATTCTCGACTGGCTACTGCGGGGAGGTCGTGTGTTCGAGTCTCGCCGCGGGGGTGTGTTTTATTGTGTCCCGAAATCAGCCTCCCCCCCCACCCTCGTCACAACCCCGAGGGTGAGGCAATGGGAAGCCATGAGCGAAATCATTAGAACAAATTCTGATCTTCCTTTTGGAAGCTGATGACGTCCGATACGCCAGGAATGGCAGTCGGACGAAAATCCAACCTGAAATGGTTGTTCACTTTACCTTTTTGGTTTATTATTTTCAATTATGAACCTTTGGAATCGACCAAGAAAATTTTTTTTTCAACACCCCCTCAAAATTTGATGGTTTACGTTTCAAGGTACGTAGAATCCAAAAATCGAATAAAAATTTGGCTGTCCGTCCGCCGTACGCGGCACTTTCCCCACTTAGCATAGACCGATTTTGATGAAATTCGGTATGTAGGCTCCATTTGGGGTCTAGTTGTGGCCCGAAGATTTTGTTAATGTAGGTCACTTCTAAGAGTTCAAAAATAAATTTTAAAATTTTGAAAACGCCCTAACTCAAAAAATTTTGATATAAAGGTATTGTTTTTCCTTCAATTTAAGATTCAATAGAATTTTTAGAATTTTTTGAGACCACGCGGTGCCTTGTAGGACAAACCGTTCGCTCCCTACGAAAATTTAAGGGTTTTATGTGAGATAAATCAGAAACACGCGTGTGAATCGCAAAAGAGGCCTAATCTCCGTTCAAATTAAAGCTGACCGAAATGCGATCGATGTTTTTCTTAATTTTGGATGGTTGGTGCCTTTGTAGACGAGTGATCTATATAGACAAATAAGAAACCATTGTGTAATAATTTGTAGCGTTTTACGATAGGCAGCCAGGTACTTTTCAAATAATTATGCCACATAGGCGTTGCGAAAGACAATTAATCATCGAAGGGAATATGACCATAGAAAAGCATTCAAGAGACATTTCGACTAATCTGTAGAATTTTTTAAGACAATTTTTCTATGATCTCTCTTTATAACTAAGAAACTACCTATGTGATTTTCGTTTTAAAAAACGCTGCAAATCATTGCTCAAAGGTTTATTATTTTCTGTATAGATCACCCTTCTGTATAGATCACTGGTTCTCCATCAATAGCACCTACCACCATCTGTATTTTCCCTTGACCTTCCCTCTCAAATTTCAGCTTCCTGCGTTCAATAGAATTGAAAATGGCTTCGAAGCTCACTCAGCTGATCAGTGATCTGAAGAGTGAAGAAGATCTCCTCGAATGCTGAAGACGCCTGGAAGAGCACTTCCATTCAATAGGATTTAAAATGGCTTTGGAGCTCACTCAGCTGATCAGTGATCTGAGGAGTGAAGAAGATCTCCTCGAATGCTGAAGACGCCTGGAAGAGCACTTCCATTCAATAGGATTGAAAATGGCTTCGGAGCTCACTCAGCTGATCAGTGATCTGAGGAGTGAAGAAGATCTCCTCGAATGCTGAAGACGCCTGGAAGAGCACTTCCATTCAATAGAATTGAAAATGGCTTCGGAGCTCACTCAGCTGATCAGTGATCTGAAGAGTGAAGAAGCCTTTGAGCAATGATTTTCAGCGTTTTTTGCCCACCAAAATTTTTTTTACCTAGGTACCAACTTTTTTTTACCTACCAGCTAGGAACTACCTACCACACCATACTGGCTTAACACCTTCACAATCAAGTTTATTAGAAAGAACTAAACGCTTCACACTCGATTGGAAAAATAGAAAGCTTCATATTGAAATTTGATTACTGGTTACGCAGAAGGCAAAACTGTATACAAATCGAAGAAATGAACAGCGATCGCATTTTAGTCTGATAAAATTTGAATGGAGATTAGACCTCTTTTGCGATTCACACTCATGATTCTGTTTTATCGAAGGAAAACCTTCAAGTACTCGTAGGGACCGAACGGTTTGTCCTACAGAGCTCCGGGTGGTCTCAAAAATTTTTAAAAATTCAATACTATTTAAAATTGGTGAAAAAACGATACCTTTATTTCGAGAGTTTTCGAGCTAGGGCACTCTTGAAAATTTCAACCCTTAATTTTCACCCCTTAGAAGTGACCTACATCAACCAAAAGCTTCGCGGCACAACTAGACCCCAAATGGAGCCCATATACCAAATTTGAACCAAATCGGTCCAGTGTTGCTAAGAAAAGAGCCGCGGACGGCGGACGGCGGACGGACATTGCAAATTTGGATTCTACGCACCTTGAAACGTAAAGTGACAAAGTTTGAGCGGGGGTTATAAATATTTTTTGCGATACGATCACATAGGCTTATTATTAGAAATAATAAACCAATAAATCATTTTGAGTTCCAAAAATGAAATTTCTTCCATCATTAACTGGAATGAAGTTGAGGTGTGATTGTTTCCGAGTGGGTCCTCTGTTTGAGGCAAAATACCCAAATCCTGGGACGAAGTTCGTGTATTTTCAGGTTTATTGCCCCACCACTTTCGGAGGTTACCCCTAGCTCCTGGTAACGTGATATTTTCTAATAATATAAAAATATGGTTTTAGCTTTGAATTCTATAAATATTCAATTAAGATTTGCTCAACCGAATTGTGTCTTATGTTGTTACCATTGTCAAGTGTCTACATCCTTCCGCTGCTGACATACCTCTTCTTCTTCACTACTCGCTATCCAGCTCTCCTTGTGAATCGCTTGTTAGCTAAAACTGTTCTTACACCTTTTCGGTTTCATTTCAAGATCATAGGATAAACTCTCGTTTCGTTCTGAAGTCATTGTTTCGTCTAAACTCATTCAGTATCCCTGATACTAGACCTTCAATCAACGTATCCGGCTGCCTAACCAATCTGATTCTGTTCATAGAATGAGTATTAGGAAGAGTCACTTCATAAAGGGTTCTATGCTGCTTACTACAGAAGTAAGCTACCTCTTAGGGAGCGTAAAGAGAATAATTCTATTAATAATTATAGCTAATAATTATTATTAGCTTAGGGTAGGTGGGGGTAATAACTACCACAGGGCAAAAGCTACCAGGGCGATTGTTTTGTTGGTAGCCATGCTGTCTTGGTCTCCTAGGTTGTAAGCTTCACACCTAATGTGACTAGTTCGTCAGTGATAACGCATGGAGTTGGGTGATTCACGTGAAGAGAAAATGAGGAAAGTTTGTTTTTCGCAATTTGGATGTAATTTTTTCCTTTCTTGAGATTAGTATTGTGACTAACTGGCTGTGAACATGTATATCATCGAAAGTGCAATTATCAACACATAAGATGAGCTGTTTTTTCTGCCACTGCCGTTCCCCAGAACTGCTCATGGAACTCTGCTCATGGACCAGAGAAACAGGTTGATGTGCCGGCCATCTTTTGGGGGAAAAAACTACCACTAGTCATGGGGCAAAAACTTCCATCTCGTCAAGATGGGGGGGGGGGGGGACTAGTAACCCTATTGCAATGTTGAGGTTTAAGAGTTTATGAAGTTTATTTTATTTTATGTCTGACTTAAGCTTTTCTGTTTCACCCTTTAAACGCAATTTTTTCCTAATGTTTTTGTACAAAAAGAGGACAAAATAGTTTTGACTGAGCTACTTTACATAATATTGCAATGTTGAGGTTTAAGAGTTTATGGTGTTTATTTCATCGTATTTTTTTCTAAGGAAATACATCAATATTTACCGCGATTTCGTGCTCAAAATATTTATTTTTTTGGCTCTTTCAACATTTGGGCCAAAAACTACCACAGAAATTCATTGGTAGTTTTTTCCCCATGTCATGGGGCAAAAGCTACCATTTCCACTTTTTCGTAAAAATCTTACTGCTAATAGCTTAGTCATCCGTTCGCGCCCAACCTTCCAGCACATGCATCTAGAATCCAGTAGCATCGGATCCTAGCTTTGCCAGATGAATAGCACTCATTCGGGACCCGTGATAGCTTTAAAACTCAAAATTGGTAGTTTTTACCCCCACCTACCCTACGCGACGAAAACAGGAGTGCGCAAACTAGGCGAGGGAAGAACACAGACCCAAAAGTGACCGAAAGAAGCAACTTCCTCACTCAACTCACTCACTCTTTTTTACAATACGATTCGTCTCCATCTTCTCTTATTTGAGTTTATATTAGTTCGTTTCGTTATTGAATCTCATAATTTGAGTTTAGTGTGGACATTTCGTGTGGTCACAAGTGCACCTACAACTCCACTCGTTGTCCTTCTTAGGTACCATTTGCTGAGTAGTGTGAATTCGGTCAGTTTTCGCGTCGTTTTATGGGAGGAAACCCCGAGGTGATGACATAGGTAGCCAGCAGCTGTCAGCCTCCCTCGATTTTCGAGGTGTTTTTCGACAAAGGCTCCACGTGTTATGGCATTTTCTTCTACGGTAATTTTTTTCCCCCTTGTGTAAAAAAGCTAAACGTTATTCTAGGGCCCTAATATAGGATGAGCTGAAATTCCACAATCTAAAATTTAGGCAAATTCCTCACTAAGCATGATAAACATATTTTGTGTTTAGACTCAGCATTCAGGTGATATAAAACGTGAATAAGTTTTGGTCGTTGAAGCTTTCAACCGATAGATATTGCGGATTCAAGGATTACTAAAGGATTCATTATCAAAATTCTTCATAGGTAGTTTTATCGTTAGTTTTATTTAGCCGTTAATGGAGTGGTTAAAAATTCATCCTTTTACAACGCACTGAACATGTCCTTCAGTCGCCTGGGAAGTTTAGACTCTCATAGTCTCACCTGCTGCGACTTGAATAGTTTAGATATTCCTTGGAGGATGAACGGATTTGCCCTTGCAGTAGAAGTAACCGGCGTATGGAGGAGTGATGACGAAATCCACCAACAATTGTGAGGAGTTTCCTTGAATCAATACGTTCTTATTTGTGCCGCAGAAAGTGAGGTTGTTGAAACCATCGTCGAAAACTAGTTTTCCATGTAGGCAGTTCTGTAATTAAAGAAACCAGTAAGAATGGTAGATGGATAATATCAATTTATGAACAAGACGCCGCAAATTGTAACACGATGGTTTATTATTATACTCTAAAGATTACCCACCTGCATAGAACGCTGTCTCTGGATTAATTTGTCTGAACACTAGCAACAGCATCGCTCATTTAACAATATTTGATTGGCTGGGTGGTTTTTTTCGTTGTTAAAACGCTACAAATTCCAACACAAATGTGCATTGTCTACCACCTACCAAACATATTTTCGCTTCACAATCAATTTTGAAGAAATAAACGCTTCGTCTTTCAATTCGAAGAAATGATCAGTTGCAGTTGTCTTCATTGGGAAATGTGAATACTGGTTGCTAAGGACGCAAAACTGAGTAGGTACGACTCGAAGAAACGATTGCATTTAGGAGCATCTAGGGAGAGAAAGTGGTGAAACGGCCTGAGCGCTGCCAAGCGACGATTAGATGAAATACGCTATCTCTCTTGTCAGTCGTCCGATGTGATGTAGGCGATTCCTAAAGCTGGGTTCTGTAGAACGAATTGAAGAGGTGGGAGTGAGCTTTGCAGATGTCATCTAACTAATTTGAAAATGAGACATTTTACAAATTACGGACAGAGCTAGGTACTTTGATAAATTTTGTAACAAACTTCTGTCGTTTGTAATTTTGATTTAGGTGAACATTTTTTTTACCATGAAAAGTGAAAACTATGCTTCCGCTACCATGGTAGACTCGGAAGCAATATACTACACTTGGATCTGACTAGACAGGTAAGCAGCTCCCAATTAAATTACCTAACAATCACAACTTGAGGTGGAATACAATATAAATCAATAAAATCACTACGCCAAGTAGGAATAAATTCTACAGAGCTTACAAATTTTGGATTTGATTGAAGAATTGGTTGTCGTCATGTAGTACGAAAAAGCTCTACTGTGCCGAGAGGAAGTGGTCCTCACTCGCCTCCGGGTAGGACATACCCGCCAAATGCAAGGCCACCTCATGGAACGAGAAGTAGGTAACACTTCCCCCAACTGCTCAACGTGTATAATATACACGCATTATAGGCATTATACACGCATATTATGCCTTCTGACTGTAACCCACTTGCTGAATGAGTGCCAAATTTTCAACAACCTCACGCCCGAAACTCCGAGGAATTTAGAAGAGCTCCTGGGTAACAATTCAGCTTGGTTGGACGTTATCTTCGATAAATTGAGAACTCCTTCACTACTCTACAAACTGTAAAAGCTTTTGTTTTTCTAACTTTCTCGATTGATAATCAATAATTTGTTGTAACCACAACACGACGCCCATGGCCATTTGAAGGTTGCATGTGCCTTAATAAAAATAAAAAGAGCGATTCACTCTCGTGTTTCTGATTTATTATAAGTCCAACCCTTATAGAGAGTGAAAGGTTTGTCCAACAGGGCTCTGGGCGGTCTCATTCGATTCTAAAAATTCAATACGATTTGAATTTATGAAAAAACAGTACATTTGTACAGAAAGCTTGTTCTAGCGAAAAGAAGTTAGGTGTGTATCGTAAACTTACTTGTCCTGTTCTCTTGGCAACGCTGATTTCTTCGCAGAGAAGCGTGATGGTGCTGTCTTTGTCTGTGGTGATCGCCCAAGACTCATTTCGTCCGTGAACATTGAAACTAGAAATGTTATTGATAACCCACTTCCAATTGTCTCCTGACAGAGTAACGTTCTTTCTTTCTGCGGTGCACAAGGCAGCTAATCCCAGCAGCAAAAGTCCAAACTTGATCATCTAAGAATCAAAATAAGCAGGCGACTAATACAATATGACGTAAATATAGGCACAAAAATGGACAATTTCAATGCTATAAGTAATTCTTTTAATTTACAGCTTGAAGAACGACTTCAGGATCTGATAGATAAATCGATGAAAGCTCAATCCCAACGGATCTAGATGGAGCGATAAGCCAATTCCCAAATTTGCCTGCCGAATTTGGGAAGAATCGGGCCACTGTGTTGGGAGAAGTTGATATTCTTGGGAAATCGATTTTGAGGTTCTGCAAGCTAGCTTTTAAGACTTGAAATGCATCGAATCTGACCTTCTCTTTTGACCCACTTCAACGCGCCGAAGGCGCGCGAAAGAGGAGGTACTCAATTCGGGTTGTCGTGGGACGACGATTTTTTTTTTTTTTTTTGTATGTCTGAACACCTTGCATTTTTTTATTCTGGTACCAATCTGTCTGGTTCTTTTTAAAATTTGTTCTACCAGTATCTGTGGTGGTCCCATTTCAAACAGATTTCATTTTGCTTTGTTAAAAGTATCGAAAATTTGTGATAGAAGTTGAGAAACGTGGTTCCCGTTTTCGGGAATATTGGTCCGCATTCACTCTTCTTCCCCTGTGACTTCCGACTGACTCGATGGAGGACCATTTGTGTATAGTCAAATTGAAGGCCTGATTGTAAGCTTTAAAATGATATGCTATATGAGGGGGGTTCCGATGACTAAAAGGTGCTGCGGGGGATGAGAAACGGGGAAATTATAGTGGCTTTTAGGTCAGAACCTGCATGAGCCATATCAAACGTGTCTACGAATGCTCGTGTATGTGAGTTTTCCTACCAAGTATGAGCGATAATTATAGTAGTGTTAGTTAGGTATTCTATCAAGTGGGTGTAGCACATAGCTTCCTAGTCATCCATAATATAGTTGGGTATGTAATGGTATAGGAGATTGTCGGAACTGAATAGTACAGTACCAAATATGATGTAGGTATATATAGTACAATTAGGTAATGAGAGGGTATTCTACCAAGTGGGTGTAGCACATAGCCCCTCATCACCAATAACATGATTAGGTAGGTAATAGAAGAGGGCATCGTCAGAACTGCACAGTGCTGTACCAAATATGAGGTATGTAATAATACAGTAAGGTGATGAGAGAGTATTCTACCAAGTGGGTGTAACACATAGCTTCCTAGTCATCCATAATATAGTTGGGTATGTAATGGTATAGGAGATTATCGGAACTGAATAGTACAGTACCAAATATGATGTAGGTATATATAGTACAATTAGGTAATGAGAGGGTATTCTACCAAGTGGGTGTAGCACATAGCTCCCTCGTCATTCATAGTATAGTTGGATATCTAATGGTATAGGAGATCGTCATAACTGCATAGTTCCCTACCAAATATGAGGTATGTAATAATACAATTAGGTTATGAAAGGGTATTCTACCAAGTGGGTGTAGCACATAGCTTCCTAGTCATTCATAATATAGTTGGGTATGTAATGGTATAGGAGATTGTCGGAACTGAATAGTACAGTACCAAATATGATGTAGGTATATATAGTACAATTAGGTGATGAGGGGGCTATGAGCTACACCCACTTGGTAAAATACCTGTGATGAGAGGGTATTTTACCAAGTGGGTGTATCACATAGCCCCCTCATCACTGATAACATGATTAGGTAGGTAATAGAAGAGGGCATCGTCAGAACTGCATAGTGCTGTACCAAATATGAGGTATATAATAGTACAGTTAGGTGATGAGAGGGTATTCTACCAAGTGGGTGTAGCACATAGCTTCCCTGTCATCCATAATATAGTTGGGTATGTAATGGTATAGGAGATTGTCAGAACTGCATAGTGCTATACCAAATATGAGGTATATAATAGTACAATTAGGTGATGAGAGGGTATTCTACCAAGTGGGTGTAGCTCATAGCTTCCTGGTCATCCATAACATTGTTGGGTAGGAGGGAGGATGCCATACAGGAGATTGTTGGAACTGAATAGTGCAGAACCAAATATGAGGTATATAGTACAGTTAGGTGATGAGAGGGTATTCTACCAAGTGGGTGTAGCACATAGCCCCCTCATCACCAATAACATGATTAGGTTGGTAATAGTAGAGGTCAACGTCAGAACTGCATGGTGCTGTATCAAATATGAGGTATATAGTACAACTCGGTGATGAGAGGGTGTACTACCAAGTGGGTGTAGCACATAGCTTCCTCTCATCCATAATATATTTGGGTAGGAGGGAGGATGTCATATAGGAGATTGTTGGAACTGAACATTGCAGTACCAAATATGAGGTATATAGTACAGTTAGGTGATGAAAGGGTATTGTACCAAGTGGGTGTAGCACATAGCTTCCTCGTCATTCATAATATAGTTGGGTAGGTAATGGTATAGAAGATCGTCAGAACCGCATAGTGCTGTACCAAATATGAGGTATATAGTACAACTCGGTGATGAGAGGGTATTCTACCAAGTGGGTGTAGCACATAGCTTCCTCGTCATTCATAATATAGTTGGGTAGGTAATGGTATAGAAGATCGTCAGAACTGCATGGTGCTGTACCAAATATAAGGTATATAGTACAACTCGGTGATGAGAGGGTATTCTACCAAGTGGGTGTAGCACATAGCTTCCTCGTCATTCATAATATAGTTGGGTAGGTAATGGTATAGAAGATCGTCAGAACTGCATGGTGCTGTACCAAATATAAGGTATATAGTACAACTCGGTGATGAGAGGGTGTACTACCAAGTGGGTGTAGCACATAGCTTCCTCTCATCCATAACATAGTTGGGTAGGAGGGAGGATGCCATATAGGAGATTGTTGGAACTGAACAGTGCAGTACCAAATATGAGGTATATAGTACAACTCGGTGATGAGAGGGTATTCTACCAAGTGGGTGTAGCACATAGCTTCCTCGTCATCCATAATGTAGTTGGGTTGGGGGTTGGGGTGCGTGGTTGGATTGGGGTGGTTGGGTATAGGAGATCGTCAGAACTGAATAGTACAGTACCAAATATGAGGTAGGTATATAGTACAATTAGATGATGACAGGGTTTTCTACCAAGTGGTTGTAGCCCATAGCTCCCTCGTCAATCATGTCATGGTTGAATTGTGTTGTCAAAACTACCAAGTACCTAGCAATTATGAACAAAGTCGACCAGTTAGGGGATAAGAGAGTAGATTGGTAAGTAGGAAAGTGAACCAAATACCTCCTGAAACTGATCCTAAAACGGAAACTCATCTATATATATATGGAAACTGATCCGGATTACAGAATGTGGTCCACCCTACGGCTTCTGGTTCACCTTACTGAAATGATTCACAGTATTAACTAAAATTGTTCGAAAAACTGCGGGTAAATTAATTTCAGATTTATATTGAGGACCACTAAAAAGTGAAAAATAAAAAAATAATACAAAATGGAAAAATAATGAAATAAAAACCTTTTTAACAAAAAAATGGACCGACCTCAAAAATGATGTCTGTAAACACCAAAAAGGAAAAAATAATCATCTCAGCGAATACACACTTGATGTATTAGGTTGTTGGACATAGATATCTAGTCAACAGATGGTATGTTGGAATACCAATAATTATTTTTAGTGTGATTAACACTTATCGTCACACTCATATCCTCCATCTTACGATAGCAGTGACAAACTGCCCAATAGTTTTGGAACACTCATATCTACTCGTATTCATGTTTTGTAATGCACGATCGACGCATGTTGTAATACTCACCAGATCATGTGAGTAGTAGTTAATAACCACAGCGTATCCAGATAGGTAGGTAGGACGCATTGAAGTTGCCATCGTGCCCATCTGTAGACACAAACGTCTCCTAGATGTTCTACTTACCAACATTTTATTCGTTTTCTGAAATATAGGTGGTACCTCCCATACCACAGACATGCTTCCACACCGAGTATTAACGTAGATATCTTTTGGTCTAAAATTGTGGACGGTTTTGAACGTTAATTATGTAACAACGCTTCCGAAGGTATTTTGCTACATTATAATATGTCCACCAATAATAATAGAGTCTCAAAATACTCGTCACAACCATTCCTAGGGAGGTTCACGCTTACTATCATACCCTTATGGCAGCAGAGACGTACTAGGTACCTGATAATTTGGAGAGCACATTTTAACTCAATGGTGCTTACTCTTGTAATGCTAACCAGATCATCGAATAATGGAGGTAGTTAGTTTGTGTCTACAGATGGGCACGGCGGCGACTTCAATGCGTACCTACCTACCTATCTGGATACGCTGTGGTTATTAAGTACTACTCACATGATCTGGTGAGTATTACAACATGCGTCGATCGTGCAATACAAAACATGAATACGAGTAGATATGAGTGTTCCAAAACTATTGGACAGTTTGTCACTGCTATCGTAAGATGGAGGATATGAGTGTGACGATAAGACTTATCACACTAAAAAAATCACACTAAAAATAATTATTGGTATTCCTACATACCATCTGTTGACTAGATATCTATGTCCAACAACCTAATACATCAAGTGTGTATTCGCCGAGATGATTATTTTTTCCTTTTTGGTGTTTACATACATCATTTTTGAGGTCGGTCCATTTTTTTAAACAAGAGCTTGACCAAGATTGTTCAAAAAAGATCGTGCTAGTCTTTATATAACTGGTTACTAAGTTTTGGAAGTTTAAGTAGTGCGAAACTTCTGCAGTCTAATGTCATCAAAATTAAGTTATTTCCACAGTTTATATTCAGTAAGACATTGAGAGAATGACGAACGAAATCCGTCCACTGAGCTGCGACAAAGAACATTGAGCACTAAAAAATCAATATCTACGTTAAGACGACCAATAGCGGAACCTACGATGTAAGTGAAAACTGGATTCGCTACTCACCATGAATACTGTTTAGCTTCTGAGTTATCTGAAACTTATTTCGTTTGTATTTATACATACAGCGTTTATTCACATCCAATATTATTGTCGAACCTTCACGTTGTTCTCAGTCTGGGTAAATATTGATGTTAGCTTACGTGTATTCGTCGTTTAAGCTGAAAGTCGTAGTTCGTTTCTAAGAAATTGTTAAAAATGTAAATTCGTTGTTAGTTACTCAAATAGAACTACTATGAGTGAATTAATATAACGGGAGCCGTTCCCCCTGAAGGTTCAATGCCATCAACGAATGGATTATGTAGAATAAAATAGGCCAAGTTGCGCAATACTTAACCGGTTTATCATTCCCACTAAAAATGTCCCTAGTTTTTATTAAAATTATTGATTTTTGGTTTTGTCTAGACATTCACTGCACCAGAGAACAGGGCCTAGCTACCGCTAGATCTGTGACAACCTGGCCGCTGAATAAATGAACCTTCCTCCATAAATACCATTTATTTGAAAGCTGTAAGAATGGAGTTGAAAAAGAAGAAGAAGAAGGAAACATGTTTATTTTAAAAAATAACGGTGAACAACTGTTGCGATTTGGCACCCTAACTCACCAAATCGTCGGAAAAAAACTAATTAAACCACAATTCGGAACAATTTCTATTCAAATAATTTCAAGTAAAAGTGTTTTAAATTCAGTAACTAGTAAATCATCATCATACGACTCGCAACAATAATAACAATACAGGGTGCCTACACTCAAGATGGGCGTAACTTCAGGGTTCGATTCTACAAGGTATTTCCAACAAAAAATGTCTCAAAACAATTTTTTTTAACCCACTCAAAATTCCTCTTTTTAGGACGTCCCACAGTAAGACTTGGGCGTCCTTATGCGATCGATCTGGGGTGAAGTTGGACAACACTCAACAGAAAAAAAAATAACCACACAGTAATCCGTTTTAGACCATTCTGAATCCAAATCCGCGAAAAAAACCATAGGTGTATGTCTGTGTGTGTGTGTGTATGTGTGTGTGTGTGTGTGTGTGTGTAACAAAATCTTGTGTACTCTGCCCAGGCCTTAGTTCTCAATCGATTTTCCTGGTTCTTTTTTTGTTCGACGCGGAAAACTATCTAGTTGTGCACTACGTCGCCGGAATTTCGAATTTTGCATTTTAAGAGGGGGAAAGGGGGGGTTAATGCTAAAAAAACGTGCGTTTTTGGGCATAATCTTGTGTACTCTGCACAGCCCTTAGTTCTCAACCGATTTTTGTGGTTCTTTTTTTCATCGACGCGGAAAACTATCTAGTTGTGCACTACGGCGCCGGAATTCTGAATTTTGCTTTTTAAGGGGGGCAAAGGGGGGGTTAATGCTTCAAAAACGTGCGTTTGCGTGCATAATCTTGTAAACTCTGCCCAGGCCTCAATTTCCAACCGATTTGCGTGTTTCTTTTTTTTGTTTGACTCAAATAACTTTCGAGTTGTACCTAATTTCACCAGAGTACCAAAATTCGCAAGGGGAGGGGGCGAGTGGGGGGATAATATTCACAAAATATCCGATTTTTCAATATTTCGGTTCCTTTACTGCTTACTAACTGTCCCCAAGCTTTGAAATTAAGGAAAAATTCTCATTATACCTCCGGATTTTCATGAATTATTCTCTGTACGACCATGGAACTAATAGTGGTGCCACCATGGTGCCAGGACACCATAAACCGCATATTTCGTGTTTTTTTTTTGTTTTTTTGTGTGTTTCACCTTGAATATGGATGTGAACCTCGACGGACCGCCTACTAAAACTAATAGATGGAAGTTCAATGTTACGACGTATTTCCGCTTTGGTGCCAGACTGGCACCATTGGGGTTGGGGGGGGGGGGGGGGGTGAACTCGAATTCGCATGTTGGGTATCGTAGATCATGGATTTTAAAATGCTCTTCAGATTCGAGGCTCCCATGCCGCTAGAAATGTTTTGGCAGTTGATGGTGAGGGGGGGGGGGTCACTATTTCTTGCCTAAAGTAATAAACCAAATTACATCGAGTGAAACAGTTTTATCGCTTACCAACTGGTTAAACTGATCTAATGCTTATCCAATGGGACGTCCCCTGGAATGCATGCATTGCTAAACAATATGTTTTTCACTATAAAGTTTTTTCGCGTTTTCGACCTCACGGCACTGATATGGTCATAACTCCCCTATTTCGCCTGAAAATTCAAATCTGACTACAGTGTTAGAAAGAGTGTTAAATTCCCAAGCTACCTAGTGCAAAATCAAAATCTTTCAGCAATAAAATAGTTTCAAAAAATCAAGTCAAAAAGCAAACTTAAAATTTTTTTTGAAACTTGATTTTCTTCGACCAACGTTTTCACTCTAAATCCCTGCCCATTTCGATGGGCGCTCTTCGGAGAAAACATGCTGAAACTGTCAGCTTTCCAACGATCTATCAGTTTTTCTTTTTAACATTCAAATTGGAAGAGTAAATGAAGTTTGAATGTCAAAAAACGTGTGTTTGACATGAAAATCCAGTGTTTCAAGCGGTTTATGGTCCCCCTCGATCTCTAGACGGCTTGACGAGTTTGGTATCATTTTCTATGTAATTATTCACGCTGAATCCAATAGTGGTACTTCCAAATATCTCTGAGTGCTAGAAAGTTGATTTTTCAAAGAAAACAGAAAATCAGCTGATCAGTGATCTGAAGAATGAAAAAGATCTTCTCAAATACTGGAGAGCACTGATCAGCTGAGTGAGCTCCGAAGCCATTTTCAATCCTATTGAACGCAGGAAGCTGAAATCTGAGATGGAAGGTCAAGGGAGAATACAGATGGTGGTAGGTGCTATTGATGGAGAACCAGTGATCTATACTTTCATTCTATACTTTTCATTCAGTGCCTTCAGTGGTCGTGGAGAACGATTGCCCTGATCGGAGGTGGAACCATTGGGAGTGCTGTGCTGTTTAGATTGATGTCCAACAGCAAAATCCTGTGATCAAATTCAACGCAGAATCGAAAAGAAGACATCATACTTGGAGCAGGGGGCCGTTTCGGGGTGTTCACTTGCTGGTGAACAAGAAGAGACTTCACTTCCCTTTCTTATAGTCGAATGAAGTAAATGTTTAACTATCTACGTTCCTAATTCATTGGATAATATATTTTATTCAATGGTGTGTAGGTACTATTATAAACGTGTAGTGTTTATGAATGGTGCTTCGGAATCTGAAAGACTATGTGAACTAGCTGTAAATCGACGACAGTCCTTGCTGCAATTTTAATTTAGACTGCGATTGGGTAAAAAAAAAAATATTTCAAGTTTCATTCTGTAGTAATTATAGCGTTATTGACATTTTCATGTCTTTGCTTTGGCAAATAAACTGAAAAATCGTCACGAAAAAAACTTGCTCACTCGTTGCAGACTCGTATGCAAGCATTTCTTAATGATTTTAGAGATTAGCATGACGGATTTTTCTTTACTTTGAATTTTTCGCTTTATCGACCTTATGGTACTAAAATGTTTATAACTTCCTTATTTTCTATGCAAATTCAAATCCTATTATACCGTTAACGAGTATGAAATTTCCCATGTTTATGGTGAGCTCTTGACCAGCTCAAAATTTGAACAATTTAACAGACTAGTTAAAAATTAAGACTATTTGATAGTCTTTATACATCAATTTATTTTATTTTTTTGGCATAAATTTGGAATTTTGTGCATTATTTACAGAAGGTAAGGAAAAAAATTCGTTGTTATGCTGGAAAGTGTACCAACAGAATTAAGAAGTCAGAATTCCAAGCTAATTTAGAATGTTTTTGAATCAATCATAACTCCTTAAATTCTCACTTTAAATGACGTTTCTGCGATTTTCAGAAAACATGTTAAGATTCAAAGCGCTCCAGGTTCAATGAAACTCGATAAGTCATTCCTGGCCGGTGACAGGAAAAATTCTGTGAAAAATATTACATTTCCGATGATGTATTCATTTAATTTTGGTGAGTAAAATGAAGAAGAAACTGCTGGTTTCTTGAATGAAAACCGGTGCTTGAGGGTGCTGGACCTTTATATCTGAATCGAAATTGATAATTTTGACTGGTAAATGATTGTATGAGGTGTTATGTCAGCGTAATGTCGAGTGAAGGAGATGACTTTCTCGATGCGGCTGATGTGATTTATTTAGCTCCTACTCAACAGAGAGAGATGGTCCCTAGCCTAGTCCTTATGTACTGTCGCTCCAGCGTCTTTTGACCGACCGATGAGTAGAATACATGGAGATAACTTCCTGTCTCCTCTGGCGCCGTTAGACCGACTGTTGATCAACAGGACATTTACCTAGTGAGCCTAATAAATGTGAGTTGAGCTCCAAGGTTAAGATGCTGCTGAGGTCGGCGCCTGTGAGGGCAAACCGGGGTCTCTGTGGATACTTTAGCTTATCAGAATAAGGCGAAGGCGATGAGAAAAGAACTAGTCGATCGAGTAGAGTAGACTGCATACTGGAGCGCTTCTGCGAGATTTTTCTATACACTAGGAATTTTCTCTGGGGTGAGAGAGGTGGAAGGGTGACGTCATGTTGTCGTGTTCCCCCGTACCTCGTCTCTCCCTGTGGGTGATGACTCACTCAGGGGCCCTCGTGTATCTTCTTTATTCAAGAACTAATTAGGAACTTGATTTGTGGGTCATAAGATAAGGTCTCACACGGTACAATCAAATTGTACTGCACATTGTACAACATTCAAAAATGTCCTGCTTTATGCTCTAGAATAAATTGTTAGAAAGTGTCTCTCTGTGGTGAAATATCAAACGAACTCAACAAATTTAATAAATTCTTCGGTAATAATAAATTTTAAACCTTTATTTCCCACTTTTGTTGAAATTCCACAATCTAAAATTTAGGCAAATTCCTCACTAAGCATGATAAAAGATATTTTTTGTTTAGACTCAGCATTCAGGTGATATAAAACGTGAATAATTTTTCGGTGGTGAAGCTTTCAACCGATAGATATTGCGGATTCAAGGATTACTAAAGGATTCATTATCAAAATTCTTCATAGGTAGTTTTATCGTTAGTTTTATTTAGCCGTCATTGGAGTGGAAAAAAATTCATCCTTTTACAACGCACTGAACATGTCCTTCAGTCGCCTGGGAAGTTTAGACTCTCATAGTCTCACCTGCTGCGACTTGAATAGTTTCGATGTTCCTTGGAGGATGAACGGATTTGCCCTTGCAGTAGAAGACACCGCCGGACGAAGGAGGGATGACGAAATCCACCAACAATTGTGAGGAGTTTCCTTGAATCAATACGTTCTCATTTCTGCCGCAGAAAGTGAGGTTCTTGAAACCATCGTCGAAAACTAGTTTTCCATTTGGGCAGTTCTGTAATTAAAGAAACCAGTACCTAAGAATGGTTGATGGATAATATCAATTTATGAACAAGACGCCGCAAATTATAACACGATGGTCTAATTAATCTGTCTCTGGATTAATTTGTCTGACCACTAGCAACAACATCGCTCATTTAACAATATTTGATTGGCTGGGTGGTTTTGTTCGTTGTTAAAATGCTACAAATTCCAACAAAAATGTGCATTGTCTACGAGCAGAGCTTTTCCACTGCTACCACCTACCAAACATATTTTCGCTTCACCATCAATTTTGAAGAAATAAACGCTTCATCTTTCAATTCGAAGAAATAATCAGTTGCGGTTGTCTTCATTGGGAAATTTGAATACTGGTTGCTAAGGACGCAAAACTGAGTACGACTCGAAGAAACTATCAACGATTGCATTAAAATGCAATCCTAAATTTTAGGAGCATCTAGGGAGAGAAAATGATGGAACGGCCTGAGCGCTGCCAAGCGACGATTAGATGAAATACGTTATCTCTCTTATCAGTCGTCCGATGTGATGTAGGCGATTCCTAAAGCTGGGTTCTGTAGAACGAATTGAAGAGGTGGGAGTGAGCTTCGCAGATGTCATCTAACTAATTTGAAAATGAGACATTTTACAAATTAGGGACAGAGCTACTTTGATAAATTTTGTAACAAACTTCCGTCGTTTGTGATTTTGATTTAGGTGAACACTTTTTTTTTAACCATGAAAAGTGAAAACTATGCTTCCGCTACCGTGGTAGACTTGGAAGCAATAGACGAGACTTGGATCTGACTAGACAGGTAAGCAGCTCCCAATTAAATTACCAAACGATCACCAAGTAGGAATAAATTCTACGGAACTTACAAATTTTGGATTTTATGAACTGAGAGTTCAGGGTAGCACTTCGTCGCAGCGAGGTAATATACGGAAAACCCGTCGTCCAGATTCTCACTCTGGGGGATTCGCAAAATCAGGCAAAACACACGCGGAAAATCAGCAAGGCAAAACTACTAGAACTCTTGGTAAAATGTGTCAACGATATTACCGAGTAGTCATCACATCAGCGGACTGATAAGAGATAACGTAGGATTTAGTTTACCTTGGAAATTTAACTTTATTTCCAGCGGTATTCTCAAATTTGAACTTACTTGGTAAATAACAGTAGGTATGGCAATTTTAATAAAGAGAGGTTGAAAAAGCAAAAAAAAGGAAATTTTGAGTGGGTTAAGAAAAAATTGCTAGGAGACATTTATTGTTGGAAATACCTTTTAGAATGAACCCTGAAGTTATGCCAATCTTAAGTGTAGACATCCTGTACAATAGGGTGGGTGTCATGCTTAATATGGATGGTCCTATCACGCACTTTAGACTTCGAACAGACTAATTAATTGTGCACTATGTACCAATAGGAATTCTGTACTGAATTGTGTAATATTTATTATTTAAAAATAAAATGATAGTAGGATAATATTTAAATTGTTCTAGCGAAAAGAAGTTAGGTGTGTTTCGTAAACTTACTTGTCCCTTTCTCTTGGCAATGCTGATTTCTTCGCAGAGAAGCGTGATGGTGCTGTCTTTGTCTGTGGTGATCGCCCAAGACTCATTTCGTCGGTAAAGATTGAAACCAGAAAAGTTTTCGATGACCCACGACCACTTGTCTCCTGACAGAGTAACGTTCTTCCTATCTGCTGTGCACAAGGCAGCTAATCCCAGCAGCAAAAGTCCAAACTTGATCATCTAAGAATCAAAATAAGCAGGCAATCGATAAAATACGACGTAAATATTCGCGCAAAAATGGAAAATATCAATACGATAAGTAATTCGTTTAGTTTGTTCAGCTTGAAGAACGACTAAAGTATCTGATAAATAAATCAATGACAGCTCAATCGGATCTAGATATAGCGATAGGCCGATTCCCAAATTGCCTGCCACATTTGAGACGAATCGGGCCACTGTGTTGGGAGAAGTTAATATTCTTGGGAAATCGATTTTGAGGCCCTGCAAGCTAGCTTTTAAGACTTGAAATGCATCGAATCTGACCTTCTTTTTTAAACAAAAGCTTGACCAAGATTGTTCAAAAAAGATCGTGCTAGTCTTTATATAACTGATTACTAAGTTTTTGGAAGTTTAAGTAGTGCAAAACTTCTGCAGTCTAATGCCATCAAAATTAAGTTATTTCCACAGTTTATATTCAGTAAGACATTGAGAGAATGACAAACGAAATCCGTCCACTGAGCCACGACAAAGAACATTGAGCACTAAAAAATCAATATTTACGTTAAGACGACCAATGGTGGAACCTACGATTAAAGTGAAAACTGGGTTTGCTACTCACCATGAATACTGTTCACCTTCTGAATGGTTCCAAAATTATCCCGTTTGTATTTATACCTACAACGTAGCTGAAAAATATATGTTTTATTCACATCCAATATAGTGTTGATGAAATTAAAAACACCATTGTTGTTCTCAATCTGGGTAAATATTGATGTTAGTTTAAAAAAAAGCCGTTGGTAGTTTGAAAGAAATTGTTAAAAATGTAAATTCGTTGTTAGTCACTCAAATAGAACTA
The DNA here is from genome assembly GCA_009739505.2 of Apolygus lucorum. Classification (NCBI taxonomy): domain Eukaryota; kingdom Metazoa; phylum Arthropoda; class Insecta; order Hemiptera; family Miridae; genus Apolygus; species Apolygus lucorum. The sequence continues at coordinate 19,290,684 of CM019171.2, forward strand.
CTATGAGTGAATTAATGTAACGGGAGCCATTCCCCCTGAAGGCTCAATGCCATCATCGAATGGATTATGTAGAATAAAATAGGCCAAGTTGCGCAATACTTAACCGGTTTATCATTCCCGCTAAAAATGTCCCTAATTTTTATTAAAATTTTTGATTTTTGGTTTTGTCTAGACATTCACTGCAACAGAGAACAGGGCCTAGCTACCACTAGATCTGTGACAACCTGGCCGCTGAATAAATGAACCTTCCTCCATAAATACCATTTATTTGAAAGCTGTAAGAATGGAGTTGAAGAAGAAGGAAACATGTTTATTTTGAAAAATAACGGCGAACAACTGTTGCGATTTGGCACCCTAACTCACCAAATCGTCGAAAAACAAATTAATTAAACCACAATTCGGAACAAATTCTATTCATATAATTTCAAGTAAAAGTGTTTTAAATTCAGTAACTAGTAAATCATCATCATACGACTCACAACAATCATAACAATACAGGGTGCCTACACTCAAGATGGGCATAACTTCAGGGTTCGATTCTACAAGGTATTTCCAACAAAAAATGTCTCATAGCAATTTTCTTTTAACCCACTCAAAATTCCTTTTTTTTTCACTTTAAAGTTTTTTCGCGTTTTCGACCTCACGGCACTAATATGGCCATAACTCCCCTATTTCGCCTGAAAATTCAAATCTTACTACAGTTTTAGAAAGAGCGTTAAATTCCCAAGCTACCTAGTGCAAAATCAAAATCTTTCAGCAATAAAATAGTTTCAAAAAATCAAGTCAAAAAGCAAACTTAAAATTTTTTTTGAAACTTGATTTTCTTCGACCAACGTTTTCACTCCAAATCCCTGCCCATTTCGATTGGCGCTCTTCGGAGAAAACATGCTGAAACTGTCAGCTTTCCAACGATCTATCAGTTTTTCTTTTTAAAATTCAAATTGGAAGAGTAAATGAAGTTTGAATGTCAAAAAACGTGTGTTTGACATGAAAATCCAGTGTTTCAAGCGGTCTATGGTCCCCCTCGATCTCTAGACGGCTTGACGAGTTTGGTATCATTTTCTATGTAATTATTCACGCTGAATCCAATAGTGATACTTCCAAATAATTCTGAGTGCTAGAAAGTAGAGGCGTCTGGAGATCCAGCGGCTCGTCCTCAACCCAAGCGCTCCCAGCGGCCTTCCTGCTAACTCTCTTATCTCCTCTGTTTCCAGGGACCTAGTACCTATCCTACTAGAGTATCCTACTAGAGATCTTCATGTCTGTTTCTCCCTTTTTCCTCAACTCCACTTCCATCCGGGTTAGCATTAACTTTTGCTTCCGAGTCTACCAAGGTAGCGGAACTCGACTTTTCTGTCTTTGCAAATCAATTTTAGGTCGGGAATGATTCATATTGTTGTAAAAACAAAATGTTTTTCATAAAAGCAATCCATCCAAACAGAAAAAAAGTTATCGCCAGAATTTATTGGTAGGTTCCCCATCGATTTTGCTTCCGAGTCTACCAAGGTAGCGGAAGCTTTGTTTTCACTTTTCAAGAACGAAAGAAAAAGTTCTCCAAAATCAAAATTTTCACTCGCGTTTTGCGTTTTAGACCTTTTTGAACAATTTTGGTTCCGTGTCTGTGTGTCTGTCCGTCAGTCATGAATTCCTTGTAATGTGCATAACTATACGAAGTTAATGTCCGATTTCTATGAAATTTTCAGGGATGTCACAGATTAGTATTTAGATGGTCCCCTATGAAAATCACCACCTTCGGACTGATAGTAGCCACTGCGCATGCGCAAACGTGAATTTCCTTGTAACAGCCATAACTTCTACATTTTCCATCCGATTTCAATGAAATTTTCAGGGATGTTGCAAAAGTAGTGTTTAGATGGTCCCATATGAGAATCATAGAGAATGGTTCTTTATAGAGGGATTCATTCATAGAGGGATGGTCCCCTGTGAGAATCTCAAATCCTATTCATTACGTTACTAGGCCTCAACAGCTCAGAGGTAGCGCATAGAACTGTCCCAGGTTCGAATCCCAGCCAAGGCTAATTTTTGCTTCCGAGTCTACCAAGGTAGCGGAAGCTGTTTTCACTTTTCAAGGACGAAAAAAAAAGTTCTCCGAAATCAAAATTTCCACTCGCGTTTTGCGTTTTAGACCTTTCTGAACAATTTTGGTTCCGTGTCTGTCTGTCTGTGTGTCTGTCATGAATTCCTTGTAACGCGCATAACTATACAAAGTTATTGTCCGATTTCTATGAAATTTTCAGGGATTGTGCGGGTTGGTGTATAGACGGTCCCCTATGAAAATAATCATCCCCGGACCGTTAGAAGCGACTGCGCATGCGCGAACGTGAATTCCTTGTAACGGCCATAACTTCTACATTTTCCATCCGATTTCAATGAAATTTTCAGGGATGTTACAGACTAGTATTTGAATGATCCCCTATGAAAATCATCACCTTCGGACCGATAGTAGCCACTGCGCATGCGCGAACGTGAATTTCCTTGTAACGTCCATAACTTCTACATTTTCCACCCGATTTCAATGAAATTCTCAGGGATTATGTGGATTGGGTTGTAGATAGTCCCCTATGAAAATCATCATCCCCGGACTGATAGAAGCGACTGCGCATGCGCCGTAACTTCAACTGTCCCCCAGGGGTCGCGGGTTCGAATCCCAGCCGAGGCTAAGTATTTTTTTGATCTAATCACATACATCTACTCACTTTATTTTTCATCCGAATTTGATGAAATTTACTAGGATTGTCCAGATTAGCGTGTAGATGGTCCCCTATGAGGGTAGTGAAAGGTGTTGGATTTGAGATTGGACTCTGACTGGGAGAGTCGATTAGGGAGCTCTCCGTAAGGGGTCAGGTAGGTAGGCTCTATCACCTCTCTTAATAAACAGTTCTGTTCAAGCAAGCAAAGTGATCGCCTCGTCTCGTCTATTTCCCAATATTCCTGTTAGGTTATGAGCTCAGTGCCCAGTTTCAATTCATTCAGTTCGTTTTTTTTTTCGTTTTGTAAAGTGCCGGAGTGAATTGGTCGGTAGTGTTGACTGGTGTGGATGCGTGACGGGGATTTATTGCATATTTGCGAGGTCTAGAAGATTAGTTACCTTCACCACTGCAAGCATGGCGACCCCGCCGGCCAATCCTGGCGTCTCAGCAATCCCACAGCTCACGAACGTAAATTTTCACAATTGGAAATTTAGAGTCCATTGTTTGATGGATAAGGAAGGATGTCGGGAGGTCCTTGACCTGTCGGACGAGAATATTGTAAGTCTCAGCGAGGATGAACGGAAAGCCTTCGCAAAGTTGGACAAAAAGGCCCGATGGCTGTTGGTCCAATGTGTTTCGGATAAACACATCGAAATTTTGAAAAGCCACTCAAATGCAAGGGACATGATGGGTGCCTTGGAAAAGGTTTTCGCTCGAAAAAGCCCGATATCAAAGCTTTTCATTATGAGGAAATTGCTCCAAATTAAGTTTAATGAGGGAGATTTGCAGGATCACTTTGTTAGAGTGGAAACTTTGATCAATGAACTCCAAGCTGCTGGAACTGCAGATTGTAATTTGGAAGAAACGGATAAAGTTTGTTATCTCCTTCTAACAATGCCAGACACGTTCAATAATGTCACAGTCGCTATCGAAACAATGACGGATTCCTCGGAGATCACGATGGATTTTGTCAAAGGTCGTTTGCTCGATACGCACCTTCGGATGAAGAATGGTAAACACCATCGTCATGAGGACGACAGATGTGCCTTTTCAGCCCCCAATTATTCGTCAGGCTGTTTTGAATGCGGCGATGAACGTCATTTTAAAAGAGAGTGTCCAAGATTGAAATCGAAGTTCAGTGGATCGTCGAATACGGGCGGCAAATATCCCCAATCTTCAAATCGCGGATTTGCGAGAGGAAGAGGAGGCCGGGGAAGAGGACGTGGTCGTGGAAAGAAAAACGGATCGTGCGCAAACATGAGTGTTTCAGAACAAAACAACTCGGAGATTTCGTTTGTCGCAGCTGATGATAACATTATCTCGTCGGCATTCCACGCAACAGGTGGCCAAGTTTGTTTTATCTTGGATAGTGGGGCGACTGACAACTTGGTAACAACAAACACAGCCTCTCAGATGACAGATGTTGTGACGTTAAAGACTCCAATCAAAATAAAGATCGCGAACGGTGAAATTTTGATTGCTGATAAAAAAGGACATCTCAAACTCGAATCTGGTGGTAAGAGCGTGAATTTGGAAGCTCTTATTGTGCCGAAGCTAACACATAATCTCATTTCGGTACGAAAATTGAATATCAAAGGAATTCGTGTGACGTTTGATCGGGATGGAGCTGTCATAACAAAAGGGAAACAGTTCGAAATGAAGTGTAGTGCTGTCGGAAGTCTCTACGTTGCGAGTTTCAACTATACCTACTCGAAATGTCATCTAGCTGATGATGTTTGGCACCGGAGACTTGGACATCTAAATAAACAATCCTTGAAGAAAATGAACCTGCCTCATTCAGAAAAATTATGCGGTCCGTGCATGGAAGGGAAGGCCAGACGATTACCTTTCAAATCGATCGAGTATCCAAAATCACAACGAAAAGGCGAATTTCTCCATAGTGACGTGGGAGGACCTGTTCGTCATGCGACACTCGATGGTCATAGGTTCTATCAAACTATTATTGATGACTGGTCTCACTACACTATCGTATACCTACTCAAAAACAAGAGTGAAGCTGCTTTGAACTTAATGAATTACATTCGCGAGTTAGAAGCAAATGGGAATCGATGCAGTCGTATACGTACTGACCAGGGAGGTGAATATAGCTCACACGAATTGAAGAATTTTTGTAAGCAGAAAGGAATACAGCTGCAACAGACCTTACCGTACTCAAGTCAGCAAAACGGACTTAGTGAACGTGCAAATCTGACTCTTTTGAACAAGGTTAGAACCCTCCTTGCTGAAACGGGTCTTCCTAAGTACCTATGGGGAGAAGCGATTCGAACAGCTGCCTATCAACTAAATCGTTCTCCTACTTCAGCTTTAGATGGTGGAATACCTGCTGAACGCTTTCACAACAAACTTGATTTGTCCAGACTCCGAATTTTTGGCTGCAAGGCTTGGGCCAAAATTTTACCAACTCCAGGTGACAAACTGGAACCAAGAGCTATTGAAACTAGACTCGTTGGATATAGTAGCAATGGGTATAGAGTATGGCAGCCCGATTCAAACAAAATAATAACTACGAGAGATATAGTGTTTGATGAGTCTGATATTGTTTATATTATGACTGACAATAATGAAGAGGAGACTGGTGAAGAAAAATCAACAAAGAAAGAGGAATGTGAAAGTGGGGATGATGATGATACGGAGGGAGAAGGTGACACAACTGTTGTTGAAAACATTGATAATGACGAGCAATCAACTTCAGTCAGGTCCAGACCACAACGCGAGAGAAAAGCTCCAAATAAGTTGAATGACTACGAACTATATTACGCCTACTGTTTCTCCGCTGGTGACCCGGTTACTTACGATGATGCTGTGAATAGTGGACCTGAGTGGATTAAAGCGATCGAAGCTGAATTGAACTCTCATAGGGAGCATGGTACTTGGTCGAAAAAAGTACTCCCAGCTCACAAGAAACCTATAGATACTAGATGGGTTTTTCGCTCTAAGCAAGATGGAACCAAGAAGGCACGTTTTAAAGAGAGATTTGGACGAGATTGAGCGGAGTTATTTGAGCGAGAAATGACAAGTACGATATTCGATGGAAACACAACTTTTTTAATGAGTACACAAAATAACTCAACACATGCAGGTGCACAATCTTAATGAAAATATGATTATAGCCAAAACTGTTGAGGTAAATTTTGAATTTAGTAAATCATGAAGTGAGGCTTCATATTTTTCTGCAATACTTCCTCCCAAAATTTAGGTACATGAATCTTGGAAACGAAGAATGTTTACAACTCCCATAGCTTGTCGTAAACAGCAGAACCTCACTCTTCTCAACGGTTTTGTAAATACGTCGGCGATCTGATGTTCTCCGTCGACGTGTTGTACATCTAGTGCACCTTCTTGATACTTTTCGCGAACAAAATAGTATCTTATTTCTATGTGCTTTGATCTCTTGTGAAACTCCGGGTTCTTCACAAGTTTGATCGCACTGGCGTTGTCGATTCTTAGAGTTGGCTTCTCTCTCACGTCTGCAATCTCCTGTAGTAGCCGGTTCATCCAAATGACCTCTTTTGCGCCTTCACTTGCCGCAACGAACTCAGCCTCTGTTGTGGACAACACTACAGATCTTTGCTTTTGGCTGACCCAAGAAATTGCTCCTCCTGCGTACATACACAGCACTCCGGATGTGGACCTTCGAGTTTTAGTGTCCCCTCCGTAGTCTGCATCACTGTACGCTTCCAACAGTCCAGGCTTGAATGATTTCCTATACAGTAGTCCATAGGACAGTGTTCCTCTCAGGTACTTGAAAATCCTTTTCACTGCGACCCAGTCTGTCGTGGTTGGTCCTGTGATCTTCTGGGATACTAAGCTGACAGCATAAGCAATATCAGGGCGTGTGACTGTAGCAAGGTACATCAAACTCCCAACAGCTTGACGATAAGGCACACTCTCCCCGAGCTTCTTGTCTTCACCATTTTCCAGGTTTGCGGATTCAATGGGAGTAGCCACAGGATTTGCTTCTGCCATATTGAACTCCTCACAAAGCCTTCTCGCATAACTCTCTTGACTGAGAAAAATTGAACCTTCTTTGTTCCGTGTGATCTGCATTCCTAGATAGCCTCCCAAGGAATCTTCAGTTATCTGAAATTCTCTTTTCAGACTTGATATGAATTCCTCCATCTCTTCTAGATCTGATCCACATAAAATTCCATCATCAACATATATCGCCAAAAACATCTTATTCTTCCTCTTTTGACGATAAAACAAACACGAATCAGCTTGACTCGTGATCAAGCCTTGGGATTTAATAAAATTTGTGAACCTGATGTTCCAACATCTCGGTGCTTGTTTCAAGCCATACAAACTCCTCTTGAGTTTGCACACTCGATTTGTTCCATCATGATACCCCTCCGGTTGTTTCATGAAAATGTCCTCCTCTAATTCTCCATAGAGGAATGCTGTTCTCACATCAAACTGAATTAAGTCGAGACCTTCACAAGCTGCTACACTCAACAGCGTTCGCACAGTACCAAATCGTACAACAGGACTAAATGTCTCTACATAATCAATTCCAGCAGTTTGTGAATATCCCTTTGCAACTACTCTAGCCTTGAATTTATGAAACTCACCATTTGCTTTCATTTTCACCTTGAAAACCCAGCGGCAGTCAATCAGCTTCTTCCCAGGTGGTAACTCTGCCAGTTCCCAGGTTTGGTTTTCAGCAAGCGAGTGCATCTCACTATCCATTGCTGCTTTCCATTTGGCTGCTTCCTCCGTTTTCATGGCTTCCTTGAAATTCAATGGCTCTTGGCATTGTGCAACCATCATCACAAATTGGCCGTACCTCTCGGGTGGATTAATCTGGTTCCGATCTCGAAGTTGCATCCCATGCTCCACTTCAATCGATTCAGGCGGTGTTGGGCTCCCAGGCTGAGGCTCCGGCTCCTCGTTCGGTTGTGGTACATCATCTCCTCCAGACTCTGGTTGTTCAACTTCGTTTCTCACCAAACGAATCACGTTTTCCTGATCGTTATTCGTCCTGCATTCACGATCCTCTCTCGATCTGATCTCAATTTTTCTTTGGACATCATCTTCACTTTCCGAGTCAAATTCGAACGATTTAGTTGGGTATAGTGCTTCCTTTTGAAAAACCACATCTCTACTGAGTACTACGTCTTGTTTTTCAGGTACCCATACCCGATATCCATCTTTGACATCGCAATACCCAACTAAACGTCCTTTCATCGACTTTTTGTCCCATTTCTTTCTGTTCACTTTAGGGATTTGTACGAAGCACTCAGTACCGAAGACCCTCAGATGGTCAATTGGTGCTCTCTCTTTATTGAACCACAGTTCATACGGAGTCTTCTCTTTCTCGGAAGATGGTCCAGTCAAGTTTAACACATACACCGCCGCATTCACGGCTTCTGCCCACAGACATTTATTGACCTTAGCTGCTAGCATCATTGACAACCCACTCTCACAGAGTGTACGATGCTCTCTCTCTGCAGCGCCATTCTGTTGCGGTGTATACGCCATGCTGAAACGATGATTAATCCCTCTGGATTCAAGAATTCGTTTCACTTCTGCATTGGCAATCTCAGTCCCATTGTCACTCAGAACTTGTTTCACGCGGACACCTGCGACTTCAGCTTCTGACAGAAACTTTTCTAGTGCTGAGGGAACTTCAGATTTCTTTTTCAAAAAAAAATACTCGACGATACTTGGTGTAGTCGTCCTTGAAAAGTACGTAGTAGCGAGAACCTCCAAACGAGTCTACTTCCATGGGTCCACACAAATCCACATTGATTTGACCACCAGCTTCCATTGGTCTATAACTTGACCTGTCTCCGAAGCTTTTCCTCGATTGCTTGCCCAGCACACATGCTTCACACAGCGCGTTCTCGAACTCCACTCTTATCCCTCGAGTTTTCAGAAAACTCTGGACATGTTTCTTCCCTTGATGTCCCATGCGTTCATGCCAAAGTTGCAACTTCTCAGAAGACGAAGTCACAAAGACTTCAACGGGTTTGCTTGGTATTACAGTTCTCATACACATCTTGTATAGAGAATTGGAAGTTTTCTTCCCCACAGCTATTGTCTGTCCGCTCTTGCAAAAGGTGCAGCTATTTTCATCAGCAGAAAAGATTAGACCTTTGCTCACTGCAGATCCCACTGACAACAAATTTCTTCCAATCTTCGGGACATACCATACTGATTGTAGATGGTTTTGAACCCATCTTCCATCAATCTTCATCTCAACACTCACAGTGCCTTGCCCATAACCGAAAATGATCTCATCATTTCCCACGAAAATCTGTTTTGGATGAGCAAACTCTTCATAAGTCTGGAAATAGTCTCTGAAACACGTCATGTGAACGGAGCATCCGCTGTCAGCTATCCAAACTCTTGATTCTGACCCGTTCTCTTCACATACATTCGCTTCAGTTTCAGTTTCACAAACCAAGACAGTTCCACTGACGGGCTCCTTAGACTTCCCTGACTTGTGGTCTTTCCTCTTCCTGAACTTCTGATCACAGTCACGCGCAAAGTGATCAGTCGAACCACATACAAAGCAGGTTCGCTCTTCCTTCTCATCAGAATTTTCTCTTTGGTTACGTAGTATTTTCTTGAACGGTTTATTGAACTTCTTCTTAACTCCCGATTTCGCTAGAAGCGCGGATTTCTCATTCTCCTTGTTCGGCAGTCTATTTTCAATCAAACGTAGACGTTCAGTCAGTTTCTCAACGGTACGGTTCTCCATTGGAACGGATTCCCATACACTCTTGAACTCGAAGTATTCATTCGGAAGAGTAGACATCACACGGCTCATTAACACTAAATCTGGCATAGGATTTTCGGTTAATCTCACGAGCTCTTCGTTGACTTCCGTGAATATCCTCTGTAGTCGAGAAACATGAGTGGCTATATTCTCAGCTGGTTCCTTGGAGTAATTGAAGAACTGCTCCAACAATCTATCGAGCCTCTGACCTGAACTTTGTTCGTAGATAGATGTCAGCTTCAACCAAACTTGTCTCGCTGTTGTGCACGTATTGGTCAGCTCTGCATTGGTCTTGTTCAAACTCTTAATCAAGATCAGATGTGCCAATATGTCACTCTCATTGTACTTTGTCAAGTCGGTCTCGTACTTCAGTTGCTCGCCAGCAGCAGCAGTTACGTCTGGTTTTATAGGTTCAACAACCTTGCCCTCAACGACATCCATGACTTTGCTGTGCTTCAGCAGAAGTGTCACCTCCTTTTTCCATCTTACCCAATCTTCAGCTCCTTCTAATTTATCAATCTGAAGTTTGACGTCCATTTTTCTTTCGAGTAGATACTCTCACGATTTCTCTACTACCAGTGGAATGATCTGGGCGCGATAACCTTTTAAAGAGAGATTTGGACGAGATTGAGCGGAGTTATTTGAGCGAGAAATGACAAGTACGATATTCGATGGAAACACAACTTTTTTAATGAGTACACAAAATAACTCAACACATGCAGGTGCACAATCTTAATGAAAATATGATTATAGCCAAAACTGTTGAGGTAAATTTTGAATTTAGTAAATCATGAAGTGAGGCTTCATATTTTTCTGCAATAGCACGACTTGTGGCTAGAGGCTATCAGGAAGAGGAAAGCTACAATGTTTATGCACCTGTGGCTCGTTTCTCTACTATACGTATGTTACTGGCACAAGCACTTCAGATGAAGTGGAAAATTCATCAAATGGACGTACCTACAGCATTCCTCAATGGGGATCTCGATATTGATGTTTACATCAAACCTCCTAAAGGTGTTAATGTCAAAGATGGTACAGTTTTAAAACTGAACAAAGCTCTATATGGTCTGAGAGAATCACCAAGAAAGTGGAACGAGTGTTTCGACTCATTCATGATTGAAAACGGTCTGAAGCGTTCTCAATATGATTTTTGTTTATATCATGGATCTGATATTTGGGTTCTGATATGGGTCGATGACATCCTAATCACTGGAAAAAACAGTGACCATATGGTCAAGTTGTTGAAGAAACGATTCAGTGCGAAGGATTTGGGTGACCTGAAAGATTTCTTGGGTACCGAAATTGAATTTGACAAAGGTACTTTGAAGATTTCCCAGAAACGTTTTATTGAAAAAGTGCTAGTGAAGTTTAAGATGTCGGAGTGTAAGTCAGCAGACACCCCTATGGAAGCAGGCTTTCAAGTTGACGAAACTATGAAGCAAGTGAAAGTGCCATTCAGAGAGATCATGGGGTCACTCATGTACCTCTCAACTATTTCAAGACCGGATATCGCCTTTGCCACATCGTTCCTAAGCAGATATCTGGACAGGCCAACAGAACAGCTCTGGAAGGGCGCCAAGCGGATTCTAAGGTACCTAAAAACTACTATCGATCTATGTTTGACGTATGAGACGTGTGAATCAACTCCTACTCTAGTCGGCTTCTCAGACTCCGATTGGGCTGGAGATCATAGTGATAGGAAAAGCGTTTCTGGATCGCTCCTCACGTTCCATGGAAACGTCATAATATGACCAGGATATTATCCTGGTCATCACGTAAACAAACGTCTGTCGCTCTGTCTACTGCTGAGGTGGAGTATATTGCCTGTGCTGGTGCTGCTTCTGATCTACTACATGCTAAAGGAGTTGCCTACGAGTTATGTGAAAAAACCGTTGTGCCTGTGCTAAAATGTGATAATCAGAGTGCCATAAAGTTAATTGAAAGTTATCAAAACAGCAAAAGAGCTAAACATATTGAAATCAAATTTCATTTTATAAAAGACGTTGTTACTAAAAAGGAAATGGAAATTGAATTTGTTAAATCGGAAGAAAATTTAGCTGATGTACTAACAAAACCGTTATGTCATGTAAAATTTGAAACTTTGAGAAAATTGATGAAAATTGTTTAAAAGGTTGAATTATAGGTATTACTTTATTATTATGACTATTGTTTTTTTTTGCGGAGAGCTAGGATGTAGGGACCAATGTTAATGTTTATAATTATGTCTTGTCTATTTCGACTTATGATGTTTTATTAATGACACTTTTTGTGATCATGGACTTTAATGACTCTTTTATGATCTTCTTTTATGTTTGATCTTGTTTTTTTTGGATCTCACTTTTCATGTCAAGTCAATCATGTTTTATGCTTTGAATTTTATGTTTTCTTTTAGAATCATGTTTGCCTTGAGAGGGGGTGTTGGATTTGAGATTGGACTCTGACTGGGAGAGTCGATTAGGGAGCTCTCCGTAAGGGGTCAGGTAGGTAGGCTCTATCACCTCTCTTAATAAACAGTTCTGTTCAAGCAAGCAAAGTGATCGCCTCGTCTCGTCTATTTCCCAATATTCCTGTTAAAAGGTACTTAGAGATTGGTGTTTTGAGATTAACTACTATGCATCTGATCATCTATACAGGGTGTAACGGTTAAGGTCGTACCACCGGCCAGGGTTCGATTCTACAACTAATTTGTGACTTTTTTTGTCTCCTGACTTTTTTTTCTTAACCCCCTTAAAATCGGACTTTTTCCACTTTTAAGATTTTTTTCGTATTTTCGACCTTACGCCATTAAAACAGCCATAACTCCCTTGTTTTTCAGTCAAAATTCAAATGTAATTATACCGTTGGGAAGAGCGTTAAATTCTCTATCTCCCTAGTGTTAAATAAAACTTCTTAAAGAAGACTAAAATGTTGAAGAATGAGCCCAAATAGTAAAATCTCGAAAATCTCGGAAATTGTTCGTTTTTTCAAACGTTTGTAACACCAACTGAAACTGCCGGTCAAGTTCTCACTGTAACCCTAAAAGTTGACCCAAAATCTCAGCTTTCCAACGGTATGGTCATAAAATTGTTTACAGTGGACTAATCGTGTAAAATCCTCGTTCCCGTGCCAAAAACCGTGGATCTTCCAGTGAAAATCGACGTTTTTCGCGAAAATAGACATTTTTACCCTAAAATGAGTTGGGCAGCCATCTTTTCGTACGTTGTCTCACTGATTCAAATGATGACACAAGACATCGAAAAAGCAGTCACTGATATCTTGTCCAACTCACTTTTCGAAAATTGTCTTAATTACTCCTGAGACACCACAACTACGTAGAAACCGATTTGTTGGCCCATTAAGCCTATTGTAGACGTAAAATTCGGTTGTTTAGCAGTTGTCATATTAAATTTGGATAAACCGTGGTAGGCTTAATGGATCAACAAAGCGGTTGTCACCTGGCTGGAGAGGCTGGGACTTCTCACCCGTAAGACCAAAGATGATTTGGGGAAATTGACGAAGAAATGAAATAATACTGCATTAGGTAAGTAACTATTTATGTGTACAATAGTTATAAATAATTAAAAGAGCCTAGAAAAAAATCATGTGTTTTCTGGAGTTTCTTCATAAAAGGTTTTCGAAGTGCCCTCCATTCTGGTCCAAGCAGAAACGGCTCCTGCGTCGAATGCCATCAACAGCTCGCTCCAGCTCATGTGCATTCTGTCGGATTGCGTCACTGCAAAGGTAGATGCTCTCCACCAAATCATCTCGAGTTTCTGGTCGAACACATGATTTTTTCCAGGCTCTTTTAATTATTTATTACTATTTTACACATAAATAGTTACTTACCGAATACAGTATTATTTCATTTTTTCGTCAATTTCCCCAAATCATCTTTGGTCTTACGGGTGAGAAGTCCCAGCCTCTCCAGCCAGGTGACAACCGCTTTGTTGATCCATTAAGCCTACCACGGTTTATCCAAATTTAATATGACAACTGCTGAACAACCGAATTTTACGTCTACAATAGGCTTAATGGGCCAACAAATCGGTTTTTACGTAGTTGTGGTGTCTCAGGAGTAATTAAGACAATTTTCGAAAAGTGAGTTGGACAAGATATCAGTGACTGCTTTTTCGATGTCTTGTGTCATCATTTGAATCAGTGAGACAACGTACGAAAAGATGGCTGCCCAACTCATTTTAGGGTAAAAATGTCTATTTTCGCGAAAAACGTCGATTTTCACTGGAAGATCCACGGTTTTTGGCACGGGAACGAGGATTTTACACGATTAGTCCACTGTAAACAATTTTATGACCATACCGTTGGAAAGCTGAGATTTTGGGTCAACTTTTAGGGTTACAGTGAGAACTTGACCGGCAGTTTCAGTTAGTGTTACAAACGTTTGAAAAAACGAAAAATTTCCGAGATTTTCGAGATTTTACTATTTGGGCTCATTCTTCAACATTTTAGTCTTCTTTAAGAAGTTTTATTTAACACTAGGGGGATAGAGAATTTAACGCTCTTCCCAACGGTATAATTACATTTGAATTTTGACTGAAAAACAAGGGAGTTATGGCTGTTTTAATGGCGTAAGGTCGAAAATACGAAAAAAATCTTAAAAGTGGAAAAAGTCCGATTTTAAGGGGGTTAAGAAAAAAAAGTCAGGAGACAAAAAAAGTCACAAATTAGTTGTAGAATCGAACCCTGGCCGGTGGTACGACCTTAACCGTTACACCCTGTATAATCGGGTTATGGATACGAGGAAGCTATGTGCCACACCCACTTGGCATAAGTTTTTTTTAATCTAATCACATACATCTACTCACTTAATTTTTCATCCGAATTTGATGAAATTTTCTAGGATTGTCCAGATTAGCGTGTAGATGGTCCCCTATGAGGGTTGTGGAAGGTTTTTAGAGATTGGTGTTTTGAGATTAACTACCTATGCATCGGATCATCTATATAATCGGGTTATGGATACGAGGAAGCTATGTGCCACACCCACTTGGCAGACGTTTTTCTGTTGCTAGAATCTATTGCTAACTTCACCCGGTTTTTTTTTAGACGATTGCAATAGCTTCATTTTTTGGAAAATTCGCTGCAAGTGCCTTCAGTTACCGAAGAATGAAGCTTGTCTTGTAAAAACAATTACCTATTTTTTTTAGGTAGATACTTAGGAAAGAAAAAGGTTTTTTATTGACCTGGACTACCTACCTCCAACCGTTGATGAGACCTCAACGAAGTTCATCATGCACCATCTATTATTATTATTACAAACTCAAATTGAGCGTGAGAATGAGATAAGAGAGTTAGCAGGAAGGCCGCTGTGAGCGCTTGTGTCGAGGACGAGCCGCTGGATCTCCAGACGCCTCTCTAGAAAGTTGATTTTTCAAAGAAAACAGAAATTCAGAAAATCAGCTGATCAGTGATCTGAAGAATGAAAAAGATCTTCTCAAATACTGGAGAGCACTGATCAGTTGAGTGAGCTCCGAAGCCATTTTCAATCCTATTGAACGCAGGAAGCTGAAATCTGAGATGGAAGGTCAAGGGAGAATACAGAAAGTGGTAGGTGCTATTGATGGAGAACCAGTGATCTATACAGAAGGGTGATCTACAGAGAAAATAATAAACCTTTGGGCAATGATTTGCAGCGTTTTTACTTACAAAACTAGTAGCATACAAGGAGAGAAATGAAGGTAGAAGATAATTCTAAGGCACTACTACAGCCTGTTAACTCTTTGAATTATTACGTCTTTATTATTACATTTTTTTACACAAATTTTCTTATTCCATAGTTGGATTATCAAGATAGCCAATGGCTGTCAGTTTTGGTTTGAAAGTGGATAAACTGTTGCAGGTACAAATCGTACTTCCAAAAGATGCCTCAGGATATTTAGGGTATAGAGGAACAGATTATGATAACATAGATTTGCAATAATCCAATTTGTGAGCAATAAATCTAATCTCGACCTTTTACGTGAATTTCTGTACTATCTGACATTGGAGGACACGACTGAGTCATTGGAAGGGTTCCCACGCCCTTTGAGACTTGAAAACTTTCTCCCTCAACATTTTTATCAAGAGGTTCGAGAAGATACATAAGGGCTTTGACCATGAGGGACTCTGGGATGAGAGCAACTTTTCAACTCCGTGTAAAAACTGACAGACTTCTTTCTCCTGGAAAAATGCTCTCCCTCGGCGATTTCCCCCCAACCGTCTTCTTTTTTAGGGAATTCTTGTGGGAATTTTCATTCTCGAAAGCCCTGAGCACTCTTTACAAGTTCTGCCGACGTCTGTGGGGCCCTGCTTTATTTATTTACTCGGGCCCCATGAAGACCCCCCTTCTCATCTCTTCCAACAGTTGCTCCAAGTATGATCAAACTAGCCTAACTTCTCTGACACTTCCCTTCCCTGAATACCTATCCGCTTTGCCGCATATAAAACCGCCATTACGGTACGTATCTCCCTGAGGGTCGACCGAAGGAGTAAATTGAGTTTCGCCAACTACTTGGATATTCCGCCCGTCAATTTCACCTTTCAGGGTTAAAAGAGGAAGAACCCGCCAAGACGGATCATGAATCCTGTCGAAGATCGGGACTGCTCGACTTCCACCGGATGCATCAAGAGAATGACAGAAGAACTTAGTATGGCAAATTATATCCTCTTCGGTCGTGGGTTGCAATCATGGCACCAGCAACTTCAACTACGAGGTTGGATCGGACACAATTTTCAATAATAGGAACCTCGATGGGTAATTACTTACGAAAATAACTCCAACATGTTGGGTGGACGCTGCATTATAGTATCCTCACATAAAATTAAATGGACAAATGAGATTAGTTGGAGTGAAATTTTATTTTGGTTTATTTTTTTCAATAATAAGCCTATGGAATCGAGCAAGAAAAAAATTTTAACCCTCCCTCAAAATTTGATGTTTTACGTTTCAAGGTACGTAGAATACGAAAATCGAATAAAAAAATTTCCGTCCGTCCGCCGTACGCCGTACGCGGCACTTTTCTTAGCAACACTGAACCGATTTGGTTCAAATTTGGTATATGGGCTCCATTTGGGGTCTAGTTGTGCCGCGAAGCTTTTGGTTGATGTAGGTCACTTTTAAGGGGTGAAAATTAAGGGTTGAAATTTTCAAGAGTGCCCTAGCTCGAAAACTCTCGAAATAAAGGTATCGTTTTTCCACCAATTTTAAATAGTATTGAATTTTTAAAAATTTTTGAGACCACCCGGAGCTCTGTAGGACAAAGCGTTCGGTCCCTACGAGTACTTGAGAATTTCCTTCGATAAAACAGAATCATGAGTGTGAATCGCAAAAGAGGTCTAATCTCCATTCAAATTTTATCGGACTAAAATGCGATCGCTGTTCATTTCTTCGATTTGTATACAGTTTTGCCTTCTGCGTAACCAGTAATCAAATTTCCATATGAAGCTTTCTATTTTTCCAATCAAGTGTGAAGCGTTTAGTTCTTTCTAATAAACTTGATTATGAAGGTGTGAAGCCAGTACCTAGCTGGTATGGTAGGTACTGGCTGGTATGGTAGCTGGAATGGTGTGGTAGGTAGTACCTAGCTGGTAGGTAAAAAAAAGTTGGTAGGTAAAAAAAATGTTGGTGGGTAAAAAACGCTGCAAATCATTGCTCAAAGGCTTCTTCACTCTTCAGATCACTGATCAGCTGAGTGAGCTCCGAAGCCATTTTCAATCCTATTGAATGGAGGTGCTCTTCCAGGCGTCTCCAGTATTCGAGGAAATCTTCTTCACTCCTCAAATCACTGATCAGCTGAGTGAACTCCAAAGCCATTTTCAATACTATTGAATGGAAGTGCTCTTCCAGGCGTCTTCAGCATTCGAGGAAATCTTCTTCACTCCTCAGATTATTGATCAGCTGAGTGAGCTCCGAAGCCATTTTCGATCCTATTGAATGGAAGTGCTCTTCCAGGCGTCTTCAGCTTTCGAGGAGATCTTCTTCACTCTTCAGATCACTGATCAGCTGAGTGAGCTCCGAAGCCATTTTCAATCCTATTGAACGCAGGAAGCTGAAATTTGAGAGGGAAGGTCAAGGGCGAATACAGATGGTGGTAGGTGCTACTGATGGAGAACCAGTGATCTATACAGAAGGGTGATCTATACAGAAAATGATAAACCTTTGAGCAATGATTTGCAGCGTTTTTTATAACATTATATATTTTTATTTTGAACATATTGTTTAGTAATGGAAACATTTCAGGGTTCCTCCTATTGGACAAGGATTAATTCAGTAATATAAACCCGTATTTTGAAAACAAAAGACAGGTGGTGGAGGTTGAAAATGTCCATGGCGAGGAGATGCCAATTGAGTATGGCGTTGTTCAGGGGGGGGACTGCTATGTGAAGGTGGTTCTTGGGATGAGGTTTTTGGAAACGCGAACCGGGACTTAGGACTTGTGAATAAATGGCTGACTGAAAATGATATGATAGTAAATGTAAATGAAACTAAATATATGCTAATATCCAAAACAAGAGACAAAGAGAATGTGGAACATAAACTAAAGATGCATGCATGTAGCTATACTGGTCCGTGCAATTGTCCAATTTTGAATAGAGTTTCGTCTTATAGATATTAGGGGATAGTAATAGATGAGGATCTCAGGTGGGAAGAACATGTAAAGTATATAATTACGAAATTGATGAGATTCCCATCAATTTTTTACAATCTTCGAAACGCACCAGGATACTCTACTAAATATTTACAAAGCTTTAGTACAATCAATCTTGTCGTTTGGGATATTGGCTTGGGGTGGTGCGTGCAGGTCTGTGCTCGACCCTCTGTTTGTCAGGCAAAAAGCCATACAGAAAATAATTGCCTGAAAGAATAGAAGATATAGTACATTCGCATTGTTCTCCTTACTCCCGGTCTTCTCTCTTGACCAGTTATATATAAAATGCATACTGATGTTTTATCATAAACATGAAGCATGGTTTAACTGTGCTAGAGATATCCCGTACTCGGTGAGACTGAACACACAAGCTGTAATTCCTGCTCCTCGAATAAATTTAGAATTAAAGAGAACGATTTCATACAAAATCCCTATAGTATTGAGATATGTCCCAATAGTACTTAGATGCCCTTCTAACTATACGACAGAAAAATACAAGAAGTGTTTATTTACGTGGCTGATAGAGACTGGTCATGTCCAATGTTCCTCTTATCTGACTAGTATTTATCATGTACCATAGTGAGTGTTAAGTAGCGCAATACATCGATAACAAACGTATACCAGAAATATAAGTGTAAAATCTTTAAAACTTAACCAATACTTTATAAAAGCATAACAGTCCTATAACGATTAATTATACCGAATTTGTACAAATTATTATTAATTTATGAAACATGTAGATATGTATATAATTACTCAATATTGTGAATTTCTAGTATACGATGATGAATTGTAGGTGCGATCGAAATGACACTCCCCATCCGCAACACAAAGCAGTTTGCTTCACAGTGGATGGGTAATTTCCTAAATTCTACATGTTTGCTTATTATTGTGTGTTATTGGAAATAAATTATTATTGAATTGAATTGAATTGAAAAGTAGGTAAGCGACAAAACATGCATGTTATCTTCCTTTTTTTTGTGAATGTTTATTTTGTTTGAGACCATTACATTCTCAACTTACATTCTTCTCATTACATTCTTCACTCGCCAGACTACGCGGTGTCTACAAAACAGAATCATTCCTTCAAGGGGTCGATTCTACAGCTAATTTGCAACAAAAATGTCTCTTAGCAATTTTTGAGAGGCTTCTTTTCCGAGTTATTTCAATTTTAAAGTTTTTTTCTCGTAATTTTGACCTTATGTCATTAAATTGGTAATAACTCCTTTAATTTGGAGGAGCCGCGGTGGTGAAGACCCCGGAGTCTCAACCGTCAATTTCGTTGAGAAAGATATGGTAGCTATTTATTCGGTTGCTTAATATTACGTAAGAAATTTCAAGACCTCCATCATGTTCACACTTGGCTCTTTTGTATTGAATTACCTGATCGTTCAACGCTTGTGTTCACGAAAAAATCCTCCACTTCACCCCGGGCTACCAACACAATTCGAGAAAAAAAAATGGGGATTTACTGGAATATCTTGTTTATAGCGATTTGTACCTTTGATGTGTCAGGTAGGCACAGCAAGCTATTTCACGCTCTCCACCCTCAAGTGAGATGAGGATCGAAGGCTTTTGATTTCACTTACAGCGATGGCGGCGGGAAACCCGTTCCAGGAATAGAATTTTTATCGTGTTTCCGATCCTAGCACCGATAGCCGGGTCGGAAGTATCGTAATGAAATCGTTCGAATGAAAAGAAGGGCCAGGCATTGTTTTTTTTATTTCGACCGAGATGAACATAAATGAAATATCGCGATATTTCCGCGTCATTTCCGTTAACCTTCTCCCGTCGAAGCCAACAAATGAAGATGCCAAAAATGAGGTGTTTTTTGTGGGTGTTCCGGTATTTTCCATGTTCATCCACCACTGAATACTACGTACCTTGAACATTACAGTTTCCTGACTTGTATTAATGCAGCAGATGAAAAAATGGGGTTCTTCAAAATTCGAAATTTTCATTCCTCCAACTAATTTTTACTTTCATCAGAGATTTTAATTATAAATATAAAAGATAATTCATTACTTATTAGATCACGTGTTGTTACCTCCTAGATATTTTACTTATACTATAGTTTATAAGCAGAGACCTTCAAATGCCACATTGCCACGGCGCCACACTAAAATGCCACATTCGGCCCTTTTTTTTTGGTAAAATGCCATATTTCGTTGATTTCTTTGAAAATGCCACATTTTGTGCCACATTTCGCCTTATTTTACTAATACTTATTTTTACTAACGCCCGAGAACGCCGAGAAAAATATGACAAATGGATGTTTGCTAAAACCAGGTAAGATTAACTTATCAACACAGGTCAACGTGGGTCTTCGGCTGTTGTTAGGGTCTCATGTCCGTTCCTACCCTGGAGCTATTGGATTAAGGATTAACGCCAAGGTTCAGGCCGTTCTGGACAGGAATTGCGGCTGGGAAGAAATGAAAAGTATAGCCGCAAATCTCGAAGGGAAGGAATCTTCTCTCAGGGAAGAGTGGGACGCTGAAGACGTCCTTGCAATGAAGTACGCGCCCGCGACTTCTGTCGATGTAGAGAGATCATTCTCTAAATTGAAATATATCCTGAGCGACCGTCGTCTAAATTTATCCATGGATAACAAAGCCGCACACTTAAAATTGTATTATAATTGAATTTAACATGTTGTAAATACATGTAAATTTGTTGGAAATACATCTAAATAGTTGATATACATAATACAGTAGTTGCTATGCTTTCAAGTTTCATGATTTAATGGTTTAACATCCCTTTTATGGTGGGGAGGGGGTGGAAAGTTGAAAAAAATAAATACCACATCAGCTGAAATAAATGCCACATTCGGCCACAATAAGTGCCATGTTGCCGTCATTTTGAAGGTCTCTGTTTATAAGAGAGAGAGAGAGAGAGAACGTTTTATTTGCCGTCACACAAAAGTGTATAACAATGGTCATAAAATTGTATACCTACTAAATAATAAACTATGTAATTAACAAAGTGAATTAGATTCAAAAAATAAAAAAAACATAGGTACAGAAAAGACAACTCTCCATGTCTGGACATAACATTTCGTCCGAAATACCTGGCTGATCTAAACTTCTAACAACATATAATAGAACAAAACAATAGGAACTCAGATCTTTAACAATTTTACTCTTGCGAAAAATTCATCAAAACTGAAGAGTGCCAACTCTTGTGAAAATGTAGTAATAAATTTATTAAAATTCTTTTCAGGAAGAGTGCGAAGACGGTATTGAATTAAAACGCTGCAAATTATTACACAATGGTTTATTATTTTTCAATATAGATCATTCGTCTACAAAATCACCAACCATCCAATATAAAAAAGAGAAAAAAATCAAAAAATCAAAAAAAAAAAAATAATAATAAAATAAAATAAATCAAAATCACTAACCATCGATCGCATTTTGGTCAGCTCTAATTTGAACGGAGATTAGGCCTCTTTTGCGATTCACACTCGTGTTTTGATTGATATATATATATATATTTCAATATAAACCCTTAAATTTTCGTAGGGAGTGAACGGTTTGTCCTACAGAGCTCCGCGTGGTCTCAAAAAGTTCTAAAAATTCTATTGAATCTTAAATTGAAGGAAAAACAATACCTTTATATCGACATTTTTTGAGGGCATTTTCAAAATTTCAAAATTGATTTCGGAACTTTTAGAAGTGACCTACATCAACCAAAAGCCTCGGGGCACAATTAGACCACAAATGGAGCCTACATACCAAATTTCATCAAAATTCGTCAATGCTAAGTGGCAAAAGTGCCGCGTACGGCGGACGACGGCCAAATTTTTATTCGATTTTTGGATTCTACTTACCTTGAAAAGTAAACCATCAAATTTTGAGGGGGTGTTAGAAATTTTTCTTTCTTGGTCGATTCCAAAGGTTCATTATTGAAAATAATAAACCAATAGACGAAGAAGCAGCCCCCATGTCCCCCTCACAAGATTGCATAAGATTCTCTGCTTTGAAAAACTGCGTGAAAAGCCGTCAACACCGCAGCATCTGGGAGCCCATCAGAGAGCCTGCGGAGTAAAAAAACTATGCTATTCAGGCTTTTAACTAATTTATCACAGTGTGACTTCCAGTTTAATTTAGGATCCTTCTAATCCGTCTAATTTAGGATTTATAAGGCTTTAATTATTACAATTTATTCAGCGTGATAGGAAGGCAGTACAAATAGCACTTCGCACCGATAGTCTGAGAACTGAACAGTAAGAATTAGTACTCACTTAAGCCCTCCCCTCCATCACATTTCCTCTGTGTGCGGCCACCAATGCAACACCATATTCAGCCACACCAGTAAGTCAATCAACGAACATTCACTTCCGACATGGTTGTGTACGCCTGGCAAGGTGCAGATGAAATCCTTACCACCTTCAACCAGTAAATACGATCCCGCAGTTATAGAAGTTGAGCTGTTGGAGGCAAATCCAGACTTCTCGTAGGCTAGGCTACCAGATGAAGTTAAGCTATTTGTGAGTGCAATAATAAAAAATTTGGTAATTTAGTAATTTTTAGAAAATTTCAGTAATTTTTAGTAATTACTAAAAATTGCAGTAATTTTTTAGGAAATATTTAGTAATTTTTTAAAAATTTTTAGTTAATTTAATTCAATTACCTTAGTTACCTCTTAGTTTCCAAATTCTCTAATTTCTCATTTCACATTAATGCTTTATACTTCCTAATTTTGCTCTAATTTGAAGTAGACTTGTATGTAGTTGATGTTTGTCAATCTGGAAAATTATCTCATAATCGTGAAAAATCCATATGAGGAAATTCATTTTTTAAACATCTGCGATATAAAGTCAATAATTTTAATTCAAACGCATTTCAACAAATCGAATAGAACTGAGAGGAATTTTATCGAAAGTTTTCATGTAGTCGTGGGAGTCACCAGTCACCCAAATTTCGCTGAGGAGATTTTGCTTAAATTTATTGCAACAACAGTAATAAAGTTAGGCCAAGCTGGAGATAAACAATAGAAGGGAGAGGAAGGCCGAAATTAATCGACGGAGGAGTAACAAGCATCAACAAGTAATTTGATTTGGTTGTTTTCTTAGTTGATTGTAATCCAATCAACGAGCCTCCGTTCACAAATTCTAATTCAGGTAGGGGATTAGTTGCGGTAATTTGGCGTTGCAGAGAAGGGCGAGGTTGATGATTACCACGTCGAATCTAAGGGTAATGCAGAAAGCGTTATTTCGTGGAAATCATGCCCTGTTTTTTCAACGTGTGCGAGAAATTCAAGGGAAGTTAACTGGTGAAAGTGGGAGTACGACGGTTGATTCATAGTTTATCTAGCTGTCTTGTTTGCTGCTGCTGGTTGGGTCAATTTCCCAGCCGATTTTTGGATGATTCCGCGCCGATTTCACTATTGTTGAATTTCTTTTTTTTGTGAAGTCGGATTGCCGTAGTGCCGTGTGAAGGAAGAACGACTCAACTCAAAATTTTCGAAATCCCAGAAATCAGCTTCAAAGTTTTTCTGGAAACTCGCCATAAACTCACTCCAGATCACTCCCGTGACCCCATTTTATTTTCAGACCTCATAATATGAGGAACATATTATGTTGTTCAACGCAATCGACATACCTAATATCACAATTATGTGCGCTCATGTGAACCCAGCTTGACTCGGCAATGTTCGGCCTTGTTCGTCGAAAGCCGAAGCCAGGATTGTAATCCCAATAACGTCTAGTTACAATTATTCCTCTTTACACACATACCTTCAATCGATTCGTGTCATTTGAGTCAAATATCGACAACCATACGAGACGCCCCAACCCGATCTTGAAGCCAACAATGTGGAGGAAAAACAACTCAGCGATTTGAAAAACAATTTCAGCGATTTGAGTCTTTTTTTCTTCACAAATAAATAGCAAATCTCTCTCGTTGTTTTTCCTAAAAGGCATGGAGTTGAGACGTTTTTGCTTAAAATTAGGCAATTTTCAAATTACACCCCTAACGATTTCAACCCCTTCCGGGGTGAATTTCGAGATTTTGACTCGTTCATCGGAATGGTGGGGGGGGGGGGGGAATTAGAGGGGATACGTAAAAACCCCATTTTTGATCATTTTCGAGTTGAGTCGTTCTTCCTTCACACGGCAGCATAGTGGTGTGGATTTAATGAGGAATCTGCAACCCACAACTCGTATTTGGTACACCGACATAGCTCAGGTAAATACCACCATTTGGATTGCCACGTTAAACGACGGGTTTCTCCTGGTAAAACGTAACGAAGCAGTATTGGCCAAACGAACACGCAAATGAATGATCTACACAGAAAAATTGCTGCAAATTATCACACAAAGGTTTATTATTTTTCTTTATAGATCACTTGCCTGCAAAGCACACAGCTTTGCCATTGTCACTTTTTTTCCCATTCGATTCTAAAAATTCACTACTATTTTAAATCAATGAAGAACAATACCTTTATGTCACAATTTTTTGAGCTAGGGCGTTTCGAAATTTTCAAACGTCATTTTTCTATCCTTAGAAGTTAGTGACATCAACCAAAAGCTTTGGGGCATAACTAAATGCATAACAAATGAAGCCCATATACCAAATTTCATCAAAATCGGTCCATGATAACTAAGGAAAATGCCGAGTTCGGCGGACGGTCGGCCAAATTTTTATTTGATTTTTGGATTCTACGTACCTTGAAACGTAAACCAACAAATTTTGAGGTGAGGTTAAAAATGTTTTTCTTTGGTCGATTCCAAAGTTTCGTTATTGAAAATAATAAACCAAAATGAACCGTTGTGTAATAATTTGCAGTGGTTCTGCATCATCGCCACGACTCTGTTTCTGACAAAGTTCACAAATTAGAATTTGAATAAACTGGCAAATTTACTCAGGTAAGAGAGAAGGGAGGAATGATAAAAATGGAGCTTGTTGACCGGCCGAATCGATAAACATCTTAGGGTGAGAGTGAGGGAGTATCAAACCGGCACAGAACTGTTGATAGATGTGGGTGTGGTGGTTAGGTTCATCACCCTGCCCAGAACCGTAAAATAATCGTTGAATTGAAGGGAAAAGTGTAGAAGTTAACAAGTCAAGTGTGTAGTTTAGATTAGGTAAGGTGGTCTCAGAAAGAAACCAGCTGATGGCAGACCTGGAGTTAGCTCCCCAGAGTTCAACACCAGAGGCTGTTGTCAGCAGGATGCTGGATGGTGAAAGGAGCTGGAGCTGCTGTGGCAGAGTACACAGAAAGCATCCTGACAAGGAAGATACTCTTAGAACGAGAGAGAGGAGGGAGCATCTGGTCCGCCCCCTCTCCCAGAACTGATTAAACGCCCCAGGACTCAGCCCGAAGTAATGTTTTAAACGGTTCCGGGCTGAGCTCCAACGTGGGAGAAAAGGAGGTGTTTTTTTTAGTGGGTTTCGAAGACGTGGACCCTTCCAGGTATCTTATGAGATCCAACTCCACTTATGGATCTCAAAAGATTTTCTCACCTGCCTGCCGGAAGAAAAACAAACACAAAGGTGGTCCCTCGAGCTGAGATGATGTACAACTAGGGTTGGTGAGAGACCGATGGTAGTCAGGATTCTCCAGTCTCGACCGTAAACGACAAGTTAACGCCTTGCCTGCTCGAGCACACAGCACATTCCTGGCACATTTGTTTCCTTTATTTGTCAAATCTAGGAGGTCAAAACATCACAAATAGTCATATTCATCACTCAGTATATTTGATTCCAAATTGGACCTACGCATTTCTATCAAGCGTGTGACTCAGTGTTCAATAGTGGTTATAATAATGGTTACAGTGTAGCACAGAACCTAATAGCGGCTACAGTGTTCATCCTTGTGGCGCTCCGTAGAAGGTTGGCGTAAATTGGCTGGTGGGAGTCATCAAAGACATCGTGGCGTTCTTCTTCAAGGCTGCCACGAAATTCGAGTATCTCGCCGAAGATGTGATTCTGGGTGACAAGTTAGCCACGTCTAGAGGCGAAAGACAGGAAGCGCTACCCTTGTTGTCTGGGAGACAAAGAACTATGGGAAACATGCAGCAAGTTGCCTGGTTCTGCGGATTGCACTGGAAAATACGTTCGAATCATCACTTAGTTAGTTGATAGGTGGGTACAAAGTTTAGAGGATATCACCTATTTTCGCTATTGTAAGCTGGTATAATATATCAGCTTACAATAGCGAAAATAGGTGATACATATTGTGTTATAATAGGTGTTATATTCAATAGGTTATATATAATAGGTGTTATATATAATATTTGTACACCCTGTATAATAGGTGTTACATATTATGTAACTTGTAACTACCTAGTTCAATAATGATTTTCACTTCTTCAGTGTATCACACCATAATATGGTGTATCACACATATTATGCTATTTTATAATAACCAAGGAGTTTTGAAAGAGGCTCCAAGAAAAATGTGTGAATAAAGAGTTGAGTTGGTTTTCTCACCTAGTACATCTCATTTTATATCTGTGAAAATTCAAATAATAGAATAAATGTTTGTACAAGCAAATCGGTTGCTTGCATAACTTTACTAACTCAATCCGATAATTGTAATTTCTTCATTTATGGCGTGTGACAGCGACTGTCATGGCGCTGAAAGGCTTAGATTTACTCGAGTATGGCATCTCGTAGGGAGCCCCGCTCAATTCATATCTCAACTGATGGTCATTTTCAGCGGCATTTCCTTCCATCCCTTCTCATCCCTAGGGCTTGGGTTTCTTCTGAGTGTCCTCCACATAATAAAAACGCTGCAAATCATTGCTCAAAGGTTTATTATTTTCTGTATAGATCATCCTTCTGTATAGATCACTGGTTCTCCATCAATAGCACCTACCACCATCTGTATTCTCCCTTGACCTTCCCTCTCAAATTTCAGCTCCTGCGATCAATAGGATTGAAAATGGCTTCGGAGCTCACTCAGCTGATCAGTGATCAGAAGAGTGAAGAAGATCTCCTCGAATGCTGGAGACGCCTGGAAGAGCACTTCCATTCAATAGGATTGAAAATGGCTTCGGAGCTCACTCAGCTGATCAGTGATCAGAAGAGTGAAGAAGATATCCTCGAATGCTGGAGACGCCTGGAAGAGCACTTCCATTCAATAGCATTGAAAATGGCTTCGGAGCTCACTCAGCTGATCAGTGATCTGATCAGTGAGCAATGATTTGCAGCGTTTTTTACCTACAAACATTGTTTTACCTACCAATTTTTTTTTACCTACCACACCTACCTATTGGTGGGTACTACCTACCACACTATAATGGCTTCACACCTTCACAATCAAGTTTATTAGAAAGAACTAAACGCTTCACACTCGATTCGAAAAATAGAAAGCTTGATATGGAAATTTGATTACTGGTTACGCAGAAGGCAAAACTGTATACAAATCGAAGAAATGAACAGCGATCGCATTTTAGTCAGATAAAATTTGAACGGCGATTAGACCTCTTTTGCGATTCACACTCATGATTCTGTTTTATCGAAGGAAAACCTTCAAATACCCGTAGGGACCGAACGGTTTGTCCTACAGAGCTCCGGGTGGTCTCAAAAATTTTTAAAAATTCTGTACTATTTAAAATTGGTGAAAAAACGATACCTTTATTTCGAGAGTTTTCGAGCTAGGGCACTCTTGAAAATTTCAACCCTTAATTTTCACCCCTTAGAAGTGACCTACATCAACCAAAAGCTTCGCGGCACAACTAGACCCCAAATGGAGCCCATATACCAAATTTGAACCAAATCGGTCCAGTGTTGCTAAGAAAAGTGCCGCGTACGGCGGACGGCGGACGGCGTACGGCGTACGGCGTACGGCGGACGGACGGAAATTTTTTTATTCGATTTTCGGAATCTACGTACCTTGAAACGTAAAACATCAAATTTTGAGGGGGGGTTAAAATTTTTTTTTTCTTGCTCGATTCCAAAGGCTTATTATTGAAAATAATAAACCAAAATGTAAGTAATTTATTAATTTTTCTCCTATCGGACTGCTTTGACCACGCACTAATACGATTGAAAAACGCTGCAAATTATTACACAACGGTTTATGATTGTTCTGTATACACACATCGAAGAAAGTTTTGCATCACCCTGATTCATTTGAAAATATGCACAGGAAAAATTTGGGGTTTGGATTTTTGAAAAGTGTATCTAATCACCAAATAGAATCAACGGAAGACACTTAATTTTGAAATTTGTTTTTAAAATTCGAAAATTTTTTAAAACTTTGCAAAAAAAATGTAGGTTTACCCATCCCTCAAAATTTGTAGGTTCACGTTTCAAGGTACGTAGAATCCAAAAACGCTGCAAATTATTACACAAAGATTATTTTTTTCTATATAGAACACGGCTTTGCCATTGTCACCACCAACCAACTTGAAGAAAAACATCGATCGCATTTCGGTCAGCTAACATTTGAACGGAGAATAGGCCTCTTTTGCGATTCACGCTCGTGTTTCTGATTTATCGTAAGTCCAACCCTTAAATTCTCGTAGACAAAAACATTTTGAGGGGTGGTTAAAAATTTCTTTCCTCCTCGAGGTTCATTACCTATTGGCTATACTATACTTACTGATATAAAATTAAGGAAAATTATAAAATTCGAATTAGACCAGTTTCCCCATCTTTGGTTTTGAGATCTTATTCGGAAACTTAGTGAAAGTTTTTGGGTGTCTCTTTCAATCACCACTTAAGTCGTATTAAACCATGCCAGCTTCTTTCTGGCTCCCAAGGTAGCGGAAGCATTTTCACTTTTCAAGGTAGAAAAAACATTTTTTTTAAATTCCAAAATCTTAATTTCCACTAAAACGTTGTACGTTTTAGGCCTTTCTGAACAATTGTGGTTTCGTGTTTGTCTGTGTGTCTTTCATGAAGTCCTTGTAACGGAAAAAATTGTACGAAGTTATTGTTCGAAATTTTGAGGGATTGTACGGAATGGAGTGTAGATGGTCCCCTAAGAAAACATTGCCCCCGGACTGATAGCAGACAGAGCGCCCACACGTGAATTCCTTGTAATAGCCATAACTTCTACGTTTTCCACATGATTTTGATGAAAATTTCAGGGGTTGTGTGGGTTGGCTTGTAGATTGTCCCCCATGTTGGTAGTGCAAGGTACTCAGAGATTAATGTTTTGAGATTAGCTACTATGCATCGATTCATCCATACGTGTTATGGATACGAAGAAGCTATGTGTTACACCCAATTGACAGACATTTTGTCTATTGCGAGCTGTCTCTTCAACTACCTGCGATATTGAGTGACGTAGAATGTGATGATAGAGGTAGTTCGAGGGTTAAGTGGGTATTTTATTCATGTCAGTTATCAAGATTATCCTGATTAATTTCGTTTTTTTCCCATAAATGCTGAAACAGTATTACGAACGAGAACTGAAAATATCATCTTACAAATACCTTTTCCGTTATTAGGGATGGATTATTGTTTACAGTAGCATGAGCCAAAAGACCAACCCACCTCCGGGAAGAAGGAAGTAATAAAGTACGCAGATAAGTCCCCCTGGAAAGCCGAAACTTGAAATATTATTGAATGTGACAACTCCTCGGAGGGTGAGCTCCGAGCAAGCTCCTTCGCTTCCGTTTCCTGAAGAAGTACTAACGGCACCTTTTTCCGCTCTTCGAATCCATAAATCTTCATTCAGCTTCGGCCGTAAAAACCGTGCATTCATTCTCGTGACGATAAAATGTATGTAAGAGGGTTTCTTGTTTGACCATACATTGATGCATATTTGATCATTACAGTCAATTGGGGTAACTTTGAACCATGGAGTGTAACTTTGAACTTTTTCACTTTTTTCACTTCATTTAACGCCCCCAATTTTACAAAAATGTGTAGTTCCTTAGCTGAATAATTAAAAGCAAGATGAGACTTTCATATATTTGCCAAAACATCTGAAGAAGGGAAAACGTGCGCCGCGTGCCAACAATAATTCATCGTTTCAAGCGATTATCAGTGCCCAGTTTTGATAGCCAGTTTTCGTTTCATTATTACAAATATCTACTCCTACGTTGTGTGCAAAATTTTGATTCTATGGTTACTAATTGTATTTTCAGTTTTAGGATAACTTGGGAGTAGAATTAATTTTCATTTTCCAAGCGAACTAATCGCGAAACTTTGAAGCAAGATTAGGTGAAATCAGGGCAACTTTGAGCCGGTGCATAGTAGGCCATTGATGTTTGGAAAGTAGAAGCGCATAAATCACGTTCACTTTTTTGGTTTATTATTTTCAATAATGAGCCTTTGGAATCGACCAAGAAAAAAAAAATTTTAACACCCCCCTCAAAATTTGATGGTTTACGTTTCAAGGTACGTAGAATCCAAAAATCAAATACAAATTTGGCCGTCCGTCCGCCGTACGCCGTATGCGGCACTTTTGCCACTTAGCATTGACCGATTTTGATGAAATTTGGTATGTAGGCTCCTTCTGGGGCCTAGTTGTGCCCCGAAGATTTTGGTTGAGGTAGGTTACTTCTAAGGGTTCCAAAATCAATTTTGAAATTTTGAAAACGCCCTAACTCAAAAAATTTTGATCAAATTTATTGTTTTTCCTTCAATTTTAGATTCTATAGAATTTTTAGACTGTTTTGAGACCACCTGGAGCTCTGTAGGACAAACCACTCGCTCACTGCGAGAATTTAAAGTTTGGAAGTACGATAAATCAGAAACACGAGTGTGAATCGAAAAAGAGGCCTAATCTCCGTTCAAATAATTTGAAAGCTTTAATTATTAAAGCTGACCGAAATGCGATCGATGTTTTTCTTCATTTTGGATGGTTGGTGGCTTTGCAGACGAGTGATCTACATAGAAAAATGAAAAATAATAAAACATTGTGTAATAATTTGCAGCGTTTTCATGTAATGTTTAAAAAAAATCAGTTATGGTAATAGAAAACCAGGCTGAACTACTAATATAGATAATTAACCCTGATTGGACCATGGTGTCACTAGTGTCACCGAAAACATGTCAGGAACTCCACTGATGTCTCAAAATGTCAGTTAAGTAACCAAAATTAAATTGCAATTTAAAATTTAATGGACAGCAAAATTGTTGTGAGCTATCGGAAGTATCAAAATAGAGTTATGACAAGAATGTCCAAAGAAATTTTGAAAGCTAATATGAGCAAATTTTGATTTTATGGCAAATATTTAATTTTTTGTTAGTATCTGCTCGGATTGCTGCTTCTTTCTAACACTAGCACACTCTAACGCGAAATAATGATTAATTTGATATTATACTCACTATGGACAGGTAATTTGTGCAAGATGACCCGTCGTTTGGATTCGATGAACGAACTGTCATAATTGACACAATACCGAGTATACAAACCAGGACCTTCATTTTGGGAAAATGAACATTCGGGTTGGTAACTTTTTCGTAAATGGATTTTTATTTCGTCTCGTCGCTGTTCCTAAAACTACCTAGTATGTATTCAGGTTGCGATCATGAATATTCAGCAGGTTTCTTCTACGATCGTTTTTCTGGCAAATTATCTCGTGCCTGGATAAGAACTGATTGGAGAGCCAATTAGTTAGTTCCAATTTTGGTATTGGAGAAATGGGAACACTCGACTCACTTTTATCCAAATTATTCACCAAAACAGTTTGGCTACTAAGTCAGCCGAGGTAGCGGAAGCATTATTTTCACATTTCTAGGTTGAGACAAAATTCACAAAATCAAAATTTTCACTCGCGTTTTACGTTTTGACTTTCCTGAACAGTTTTGGTTCTTTGTCTGTCACGGAATTCTCGTAACGGGTAAAACTATACAAAGTTATTGTCCGATTTTGATGACATTTTCAGGAATTGTGTAGGTTGACTTGTAGATGATCCACTATGATAATAGTCTCTCCCAGATTTAAAGTAGCCTCAGCTCATGCGGCAACGTAATAACATCGAAACTAACATCGTAACTACTAAATTTTTCTCTCGAAATTGATGAAATGCATTGAATTATGTATAAAATTGGGTTCTGGATACGAAAGAGCCACACTCACTAGACAGACGTTACGGAAATCATATAATTCAAACAAATCTTCTTGAAATACGGATACTCCAAGTGATTTCTGAGCTCACCGGATGGAAGACACCATCTGCTGAGCAATAATCAAAAACTCTTCATCCTCCACTATTTTCAATAATATCCATAATCTATTCAAAGAAAATATTTGTAGGTGTTTCCCAATAAAATGATATGGCAACTTATACGAATAAACAATAAATGAATATTACTCAAAAATTATTCTTGGGAATTAGTTGCACGATCAACTTTTGAATTTATATGTTCATACGGCATCTGGGGTTTGTTGTCACCTGTCAGTTATTATTTATTATTTTTTGTTATTTCCTACACACCAAGTTTCTCTTCAAGACTAAAATTGTGCACAGTTGTCTGACGATGATCGGATGAGGCACACTAAGACCCCAATTATCAGAATCAGCATCCCCTTCAGCTAGAATGGTGGTCAATTTGGAGTGAGAAAACACGAGGTCAAGCAGTAAGCAATACTAATTCCTTGGAAATTGGAAAATTCCAATCAACTAGTAAACTGCAATTTATGTTAAAAATCAGAACATTATTAAATAATTAATAAATTCATTAACATTTTCAGAGAAAGTAAACAACCATTTCAGGTTGAATTTTTGTCCGACTGCCATTCCTGGATCATCTGCTGTCTTCCAGAGGGTAGATCAGAATTTGTTCTGATGATTTCGCTCATGGCTTCCCATTGGCCTCACCGCCCTGGGTTAGACGAGGGGGGTGGCGAGCCGCGAACGGTCGAAAACGCCCCCGGCACCCGAGATTTGAACTCACTATCTTGCCGCAAGGATCGGCGGCGAACGATCACGGCTATCCGAACCCCCAAATCCGGATTTCTGTCGTGAATATTGACAAACGTTACAAGAAATGAATCAAGAATCAGTAAATTTTCAGGGTGTTTCAAAGAAATTTTCAAAATATGAGCTTATTGGTCACATAACCAATACTTGGCTCTACTCACTTCTTCAGCACGGGCACCAGAATTTTAATACTCTAATCCTGGACGCTCCGCTCAACCTCTGAAAGCCACTTCTGCTGTCTCTTAACCTCCTCATCGTTGGAAGAACGTATTCTAAGAAATCTTTAAATTTGATGATGAATGATTTTCATAGGGGACCATCTACACGCCAATCTGAACAATCCCAGGAAATTTCATCAAATTCGGATGAAAATTGTAAGTGTTATGGCTGTTACACGGATTTTACATTTGCGCATGCGCAGAGGTTACTGTCAATCTTAAGGCCTTGATTCTCATTGCGGACCATCTAAAACTTAATCCGCATAATCCCTAAAAATTTCATCGATATCAGATTTTTTTTTCGGCAGGAAGGTGAGAAAATCTTTAAGATCTACAGGTGGAGTTGGATCTCGTAAGATACCTTGAAGGATCCGCGACTTCAAGGTCATGTGGGATTCAAACCCACTAAAAAAACACCTCCTTTTCTCCCAAGTTGGATGCTCAGCCTGGAACTGTTTAACACATTACTTCAGGCTGAGTCCTGGGGCACTTCATCAGTTCTGGATGGCGGGACGGACCAGGTGTTCCCTTCTCTGTCTCTCTCGTTCTTACAATGTCTTCCTTGTCAGGATACTCTCTGCGTACTCTGCCACAAGACTCCAGCTCCTCTCACCTTCCAGCATCTTGCTGACGACAGCTTCTGGTGTTGAAATTTGGGGAGTTTATCCCAGCTCTGCCAGCAGCTGGCTTCTTTCAGCCGCCCATTTGGTGCATTTGAAAAAGGTGTGTAGCGCATCATCATCTTCTCTCTTCTGGCAGTGCGGACATGTTGGGACAGTTACCTTTCCCATTTTATGTAGATAGGCATAAAACAGTCCTGTGAAGAATTGTGTGAGGAAAAAGTTCAATTCTCCATGCTTCCTGTCCGTCCATTTCTGGATGTTTGGCACCAGCCGTGCGGTCCACCGTCCTCTATATTCTCTTGCCCATATCTCTTGCCAGCTTACCATTGTGCAATATCTTTCTTCCTTGGCTATGCGTGACCTGTCTCCTTCATCCCTTCTGTCAAAAATTATTTTTCTCTCTGAAGCCATCAGCTGAATGGGTATGACACTGGTAAGGACAAAGATAGCGGGTTCTGACACTGTTCGGTAAGCACAGGCGATTCGTAGAGCTCCTCTTCGCTGCAAGCTATCAGTCTCTGTCGGAGATATGCCACACTCAATGCATCCGCCCACACCTCTGCTCCATACAAGAGAATTGACTCCACCGCTGTCATCATCAAGCGTCTCTTGCATGGTCTAGGGCCATTTATGTTTCTCATAAGGTGACAAAGAGCTGCCCATTTTTGTGCAACCCTGTCTGCAGTTCTTCTTATATGTTCACCAAATGTGATGAAACGTAAAACGCGAGTGGAAATTTCGATTTTGGAGAACCATTTGTTTCTACCTTGAAAAGTGAAAACAAAGCTTCACTTGCTCATCACCTGCACCCTCCAAGAGAGTTGTTGTGATTTTATTTTCTGGATATTCCTCGTACTCACTCAGAAAGAGAAGCCAAATAACTCTTTCGTTGTTGGAATAGGTTAGTGAAGTTATTAAGAAATTTATTGTGAGCTTCACATTTCACGTTGTTTATTTCGCACTGTCTACGTTTGAATTTAATTTGAAGCTCACCGAACCCATCTAGGGTCGATCCCTTCATTCCCATTACATTTTTGTTCTTTCCTCCGAAAGGGTGGATCGAGAGAAGCGGAGAGGAAGGGTGTACCAGCAGAAAACATTTTGTAATCTCAGCCGCACTTAACGAGATCACGTTTGGTCATAAACCGAAACTCTGTTGTTCGTTGTTGGCCCATTCCGAACCCCTTCTGAGCGTTTTTTTTTTTCCTCCTCGTCCCTTCCTCATCACGTTCTTCGGCATTCAAGCTGTGTTTTTCCTCGCGGAAAAGAGCGAAGCACGGCTTCCTTCAACAACTGTTCCAGCACGTGGTGAAACATTGGGCGATCCGACCGCAAAAATCTGCCTCGGACTCCCCTCACTCCCCGAAGGGTTTAATTCCGAGTTTTTATGACTCAGAGGAGATTGGTGGGATGAATCACGATGCCGTTAACAAAGGAGGAAAGAGAAAATGATTGAGTTAGAACAAAATCACCCCGCCATTTGCAACCTAATTCCGGAGGTGAACAACTGTACGATTCTCAAACAACTCAGGGTTTAAATTTTAATCTGCTGACTTCAGCATTATCATTTTACTTGGCTGAAGGCGTATCGTTAATCTCAAACGCTGCATAATATTAAACAAAGATTTATTTTTTGCTTTAGATCACTCGTCTGCAAATCCGTCACCACCTACCTACTACATACCTACTTCACAGTCAAGTTAATTTGGATGAAATAAAAGCACTCAGTTCGAAGAAATAAAGAGTGCCTTCATTAGGAAATTTTATTTTTGGTAGTTAAGGACACAAAACTGAGGACAACTCGACAATTTGAACAATTTGAACAGAAATTAGGTCTTTTGCGATTCACACTCGTGCTTTTGCTTCTGATGGGTAAGTCCGACCCGTTCTCATAGGGAGCAAACGGTTGGTCCTACAGAGCTCTAAGTGGTCTCATTCGATTCTAAAAATTCAATACTATTTTAAATTGAAGAAAAAACAATACCTTAATTTCACAATTTTTTGAGCTAGGGCGTTTTTGAAATTTCAACCCAGAATTGACTGACATCAACGAAAAACTTCGGGACACAATTAGACTCCAAACGGAGCCCATACACCATCAAATTTCATCAAAATCGGTCCCTGGTAACTAAGAAAAGTTCCGCGTACGGACGGACAATTTTTGAAACGTGAACCAACAAATTTTGAAGAGGATTACAATTTTTTTTGGTTGATTTTAGAGGTTCATAATTAAAAATATCAAACCAAAAAAAAAAAAAAAAAAAAAAGTTCAATAAGGTCTAAAAGCAATAGAACTTGTTTTCGTCACTTACAATTGGGGCACAACTGTGCAAAAAAGTTTGTCAGCAGACTCAAAAAATTAGGCTCTTCACAAATTGAGTTATGAAAATAGCAAAAGGTGCAGCAGAAAAGTAAAAATATTACAAAAATATCGGCCATTTTGTATTTTAGAGCTCTTCGAACAGTTTTGGTACCGAGTTCGACGATAGTTAACACGTGCAGTAGATTTGTTGAGGTGAAATTAATATTGAGAACGGCAGAAACTCATTTATTTTATATTGGGGAGTAAAATAATTGTTTAAATAAAATGGAAATAATGCCCAGCGATAATAAAAATCTTGAGTTCTCTGTAAGGGCGAGGAATGTTCAAAATTTGTTAAGGATGCTCTATTCAGCATCTTCTTCTTCGCCTTCTCCACCTTCACCACCTTCTCCAACTGGCGCCACTTGGGCTCCTGTAGGTGGCATGTGCCTTTGACGCCAGGCCTCCTCTTCTTCAGGGGTGGGATCAGTCTTTTCCATGATCTCCGGTCCTATTTCGTATTCGTCCCAAGGAAAAGGCAGAGGAGGAGGTCCGTACGAATGGGCCAAATACTTGACGGCGAATCCGACGTATATGTTTTCCCACAGAAAGCCCCTTGTGACAGCGTGGGCTCCAGGCCAGACGTTGGAGCGAGCTGTGATGCAGTTTTGGAGCCCTGTAGTCCTGTAAGGCCTCCTCAGAGACCAGCATTTGTCTGTTTCTGGACTATCATCTCGACTGATCAACGATAAAATCGGCGGTTTCAACCTTCCACGTAGTTCATCCTCGTCCCAGTCTTCAAATCCTTCAAACTCTCCCTCATCACCCGGTGGCTTCCAATATTCAGTCCTGCCTTGAGGCAAAATGTATTTCCTTATGTGCATCCAATAATTCCTTTGCATATCCACGAGCCGCTTGATAGGAGGCGGGTGGTAATCCGTATTCTCCAGATATCCATCAGGAAGCATGTCTTCTTCATTGTAAATCTCTTCTTCTCCCCCTGGCACTGTGTAAACTCCCACAGGGCACACTATCGTGCCAGCCGATATTCTAGCAATCTGAGATCTCAAATAATGCTTTTCTACTCCTGGAAATTCAGGATAACTATCAACCGGAGCTTCAAGATCGCCTGTTAGATATTTACTTATACACCTTGCTGTAACTATCTGTGCAGGAACTGCATCGGGAAGTAATACGAACTCATGCCATGGATCATTAGCTACATAATACCTTCTGATATTCGTTCCTGATCCCAATGTTTCTGGAGGTACAATGTTAGCTTTGAAAACGGGTGGCTGAGGAACAGGTGGCATCACGTATTTTGCCAACAATTGCTGAGCTGCAATTGGATCTACGGGTTCTGCCGTTACAACACCAGTTTGGAGCTGCTGAATTTGCTGCTCAGGGCCTGCCAACGCCATCACAATCCCCTCCTTGATTGCCACTACTTCTTCTTTCATTCCTCGCATCATATCGTCAACATTCTTGTCCAATTCTTCCTGTTGCTCTTTTATCTTCTTGGCAGCTGCAGATGCTTTAGCTTCTTGTGTCATAAGTTTATCCCTTTCTTGTGCAATCCTTATCTCATCCTTATCAGCTTCACACTCAATGACGTAGTAGTTTTTATACAACCCATATATTTTCCCCCACACTCTTGCTTTCGCGATTTTGTGGTTTTCGGCTAATTTCCTCATGGCGATCATCATATTATAACATTCAAACTCCGATAATCCAACCCCAGCTTCAGTTAAAAGCTTCATCTTTTGCAAAGTGAGTGGGTCTGGAGCTGTGTTAGGATCTGGAGTTCGTTCCTCAATATCAAATTTATATTTTAAAGACCTGTACACATTGCAGTACCCTAGACTACCTC
Organism: Apolygus lucorum; assembly: GCA_009739505.2. Lineage (NCBI taxonomy): Eukaryota > Metazoa > Arthropoda > Insecta > Hemiptera > Miridae > Apolygus > Apolygus lucorum. Next base: position 19,328,604 of record CM019171.2, read on the forward strand.
TATGTGGAGGGCTTTTTAGGTAGAATTCTCTGAACAAATTCGGATCTCTCGTCATGGATTTGCGAAGCAGCGCACGGAGTATTTTTTGAAATATTTCCAAAGTGACTTCACCTCTGTACTCTCCAACTTTTTGAAGCGCATTAATGAGAAGTTCCCAGACCGATTCATCATCATTGTCCATCTTCTGTAGAAACCTGAAAATATACACTTTGTCCGATATTATATGAATATAGTGCCAATCTCTTGTTGAAAAATAAATAAATATATAAATAAAATAAAATGTATACATCTTTCATGGAGCAGAAATATACTCATGGAAAGCTCAAACAAAACTATCTCGAGAGCACAACGGAATGGTGATCTTCAGATGGGTGCTCCATCATCGTCTCAGCAGTCGCGTCTATCGCAAAAGGGGAGTGAGGAGATATCAAAAAGAAACTATTTTATTTTTCAAGTTAAGGTTTGTCGTCTCACCTATTAATTGCAGCCTACAACACTGCCGTCCTAAGAACAAACGTCCTATCCGCATTTTTTTCATTTCGAGAAAAATGACTTTTTACCTTTTTGGACTTGCAGTCCTCATTTTTTCATCGTTAAAGCTGAAATTTCTACTGTGAGCTCTCTTGATTGGCTATTGTTTTTTGAGATTATAATTGCCAATCCTCCGTATCAACGTAATTAGTGTTAACTAACATAATAAAGTGGATAGGATGTTTTACCTTAGGATCACAGAGTACTGGAGACAAGTTAAGTTGCTCAGGTTAGACAGTCGGATAGGACGTTTTTCCTTAGTACCTAATCTCATTAACTTTCTAGGTTTTTGAAATAAAGTTGGTTGATTCAAACATAAAACAAAATGTATTTACAGAAGTATATACAGAAAGTTCTGTAATGTAAGTACGGTATGGAAATCACACCATCAACAGATGAAAATGGAAAGTAAAATAAAATAATATGATAAAATCGTTTATAAATCGTTTATAAAATATTTTAAATCGTTTGGAGGAGCTCAGGGTGCACTTTTTCTTCCCCAGCGCTAACTGCCAAATTTTCCCAAAACGTCATGCGATTGGCAGAGAGGATCGCCCTGAGTTTTCGGATAATGTTAGATTTCTTATCCTGGGCTACTCCGCGCTCCTGCGTTCTGGGAATTATGGGTTTCTGCACTCCACATTTGGTACAAGTGGCATTTAAAAATTGAGTTCTTAAAACTCCCCGCTGAACTCGGTTTTATAAAACAACTTGTTTTGGTGTATTTTAAACATTAGGTACACCCTGGGCTCCAATTTTGGTTTATTATTTTCAATAATAAGCCTTTGGAATCGAGCAAGAAAAAAAAAATTTTAACCCCCCCTCAAAATTTGATGTTTTACGTTTCAAGGTACGTAGAATACGAAAATCGAATAAAAAAATTTCCGTCCGTCCGCCGTACGCCGTACGCCGTACGCCGTACGCCGTACGCGGCACTTTTCTTAGCAACACTGGACCGATTTGGTTCAAATTTGGTATATGGGCTCCATTTGGGGTCTAGTTGTGCCGCGAAGCTTTTGGTTGATGTAGGTCACTTCTAAGGGGTGAAAATTAAGGGTTGAAATTTTCAAGAGTGCCCTAGCTCGAAAACTCTCGAAATAAAGGTATCGTTTTTTCACCAATTTTAAATAGTATTGAATTTTTAAAAATTTTTGAGACCACCCGGAGCTCTGTAGGACAAACCGTTCGGTCCCTACGAGTACTTGAAGGTTTTGCTTCGATAAAACAGAATCATGAGTGTGAATCGCAAAAGAGGTCTAATCTCCATTCAAATTTTATCGGACTAAAATGCGATCGCTGTTCATTTCTTCGATTTGTATACAGTTTTGCCTTCTCCGTAACCAGTAATCAAATTTCCGTATGAAGCTTTCTATTTTTCCAATCGAGTGTGAAGCGTTTAGTTCTTTCTAATAAACTTGATTGTGAAGGTGTGAAGCCAGTATGGTGTGGTAGGTAGTACCTACCAATAGTTGGTAGGTAAAAAAAGTTGGTAGGTAAAAAAATGTTGGTGGGTAAGAAACGCTGCAAATCATTGCTCAAAGGCTTCTTCACTCTTCAGATCACTGATCAGCTGAGTGAGCTCCGAAGCCATTTTCAATCCTATTGAATGGAAGTGCTCTTCCAGGCGTCTCCAGCATTCGAGGAGATCTTCTTCACTCCTCAGATCACTGATCAGCTGAGTGAGCTCCAAAGCCATTTTCAATCCTATTGAATGGAAGTGCTCTTCCAGGCGTCTCCAGCATTCGAGGAGATCTTCTTCACACCTCAGATCACTGATCAGCTGAGTGAGCTCCAAAGCCATTTTCAATCCTATTGAATGGAAGTGCTCTTCCAGGCGTCTCCAGCATTCGAGGAGATCTTCTTCACTCCTCAGATCACTGATCAGCTGAGTGAGCTCCAAAGCCATTTTCAATCCTATTGAATGGAAGTGCTCTTCCAGGCGTCTCCAGCATTCGAGGAGATCTTCTTCACACCTCAGATCACTGATCAGCTGAGTGAGGTCCGAAGCCATTTTCCATCCTATTGAACGCAGGAAGCTGAAATTTGAGAGGGAAGGTTAAGGGAGAATACAGATGGTGGTAGGTGCTATTGATGGAGAACCAGTGATCTATACAGAAGGGTGATCTATACAGAAAATAATAAACCTTTGAGCAATGATTTGCAGCGTTTTTTCAATTTATTAAAAAAAGCAGTCTTCTCAATTGAAAATATTTCTAATTTCCATAGGCTTCACATCAACTTTTTTGAATTTTGAATTTCAAGCGAACACTTCGAAACAAACACTAACGATAAAATCAATAAACATTCACCGGTAATTAATAAATGATAAGACGAGGGAGCAGCCACAATCCGGAAGGGGTGAGGACAAGACTGTGAATCACAGTGTCAACCGAGCAGGAGGGGGAGAGGACAAGACTGTGAATAACAGTATCAACACATCCACGCAGACTGCCGGTAGTGACGATTCGATGTCGGTAACTTTCGATGCGATGTTTAACATCAAAATAATATCGGAAGGCTGTATCGATATAAATAAAATATCGAAAGAAAAATATTGATGTGACATGGTGACTGATATCGAATATGTTTTTGTATCTTTTTATCAATATTAGTGATATTGATAGAATATCAAAAGAAAACGCTGCAAATCATTGCTCAAAGGTTTATTATTTTCTGTATAGATCACCCTTCTGTATAGATCACTGGTTCTCCATCAATAGCACCTACCACCATCTGTATTCTCCCTTAACCTTCCCTCTCAAATTTCAGCTTCCTGCGTTCAATAGGATGGAAAATGGCTTCGGACCTCACTCAGCTGATCAGTGATCTGAGGTGTGAAGAAGATCTCCTCGAATGCTGGAGACGCCTGGAAGAGCACTTCCATTCAATAGGATTGAAAATGGCTTTGGAGCTCACTCAGCTGATCAGTGATCTGAGGAGTGAAGAAGATCTCCTCGAATGCTGGAGACGCCTGGAAGAGCACTTCCATTCAATAGGATTGAAAATGGCTTTGGAGCTCACTCAGCTGATCAGTGATCTGAGGTGTGAAGAAGATCTCCTCGAATGCTGGAGACGCCTGGAAGAGCACTTCCATTCAATAGGATTGAAAATGGCTTTGGAGCTCACTCAGCTGATCAGTGATCTGAGGAGTGAAGAAGATCTCCTCGAATGCTGGAGACGCCTGGAAGAGCACTTCCATTCAATAGGATTGAAAATGGCTTCGGAGCTCACTCAGCTGATCAGTGATCTGAAGAGTGAAGAAGCCTTTGAGCAATGATTTGCAGCGTTTCTTACCCACCAACATTTTTTTACCTACCAACTTTTTTTACCTACCAACTATTGGTAGGTACTACCTACCACACCATACTGGCTTCACACCTTCACAATCAAGTTTATTAGAAAGAACTAAACGCTTCACACTCGATTGGAAAAATAGAAAGCTTCATACGGAAATTTGATTACTGGTTACGGAGAAGGCAAAACTGTATACAAATCGAAGAAATGAACAGCGATCGCATTTTAGTCCGATAAAATTTGAATGGAGATTAGACTCTTTTGCGATTCACACTCATGATTCTGTTTTATCGAAGCAAAACCTTCAAGTACTCGTAGGGACCGAACGGTTTGTCCTACAGAGCTCCGGGTGGTCTCAAAAATTTTTAAAAATTCAATACTATTTAAAATTGGTGAAAAAACGATACCTTTATTTCGAGAGTTTTCGAGCTAGGGCACTCTTGAAAATTTCAACCCTTAATTTTCACCCCTTAGAAGTGACCTACATCAACCAAAAGCTTCGCGGCACAACTAGACCCCAAATGGAGCCCATATACCAAATTTGAACCAAATCGGTCCAGTGTTGCTAAGAAAAGTGCCGCGTACGGCGTACGGCGTACGGCGGACGGACGGAAATTTTTTTATTCGATTTTCGTATTCTACGTACCTTGAAACGTAAAACATCAAATTTTGAGGGGGGGTTAAAATTTTTTTTTTCTTGCTCGATTCCAAAGGCTTATTATTGAAAATAATAAACCAAAATATTGATTTCACTGATATCGAATATGTTTTTGCATCTGTTTTTATCAATATGAGTGATATTGACAGAATATCGAAAGAAAAATCTGATTTCACTGATGTCGAATATGATTTTGCATCTTTTTTTTAATCAATATCAGTGATCATGATTAATTATCGGGAGAAAAATATTGATTTCACTGATATCGAATATGTTTTTGCATCGTTTTTATCGATATCTACTAACATAATGCCAGTTCAAATTTTACTCTTAAAAGGTTGTATTAATACTTAATATAGTAAATTAATACAAAACAGAAACTATGTCGGACATAGTGGGTTGTCATGCTATTTCAACAATGTTGTTTATGTGTTGCGTTCATCTTCTGTTTCTATTTATTTTGGTTCTTTATTATTTTTCATATTTTAGGAGAAATTGATAAATTACAATGGGAAGGAATATAACCCTCACAACCGATAATTTTTCTTTCTTTCGATATCAATATTTTCCTTTCGATATTCGATATACCGCAAGAAAAACATCGATACAAATATCGGAAATATCGAAACAAAATATCGATATCAATAAATATCGAAAGTCTCGAATCGTCGCTAACTGCCGGTACTAAGGAAAAACGTCCTAATAACCGGCCTTACCAAGGAGAAATAGGCTTAGGACATTTCATCCTAGGAATTGTCGGATAGGACCTTTTATCTTGGCTTGGCCCTGCAAAACGCAGATAGGACAAATCTTCAAAGAGCTTTTGGAAGCCTTGTAATTCTCGTAGGACGATTTTTCTTGGCTCAAAAAATAATAAACCCCAAGAGGGCTCAAACTGTCAAGAAAACGAAAAATCGACATTATGGTGGTTAGGAAATTTCATGTTAGGAGGGCAGAACAATCTTTCTAAAACCAAAAATTGTACTCGAAAAACCCAATGTCGTCATTGGGGAAACACACCTCCCATTATACTTCTTCATAGGATATTCTAAAGTAATTACTTACCTCTTTGCCACATTGTAGTCGTGCTCAGCATTCGGTAAATTCGGAGGTGGTGGCTGCTCACTAAACGTGCTCAAAGTTCTCATCAAATGAGCTGACACGGGCAAGTCCTTGTTCTTTCCTGACGGAACAACCGCCATTGTACTCGCGATTGATCGTTATCAGCTTTGATTTGAAAGTTTTCATCCAATTCCGCAATGGCTGTCGGTGGACAAAGTATTTCAATTTCCACGATGATGCGTTGCCGGCGAATAACTGTGACTTCTTGAATTGGATGGTATCATCAACGTAGTTATTGAAGGTTAATTCAATAGGTACTTTCTGGAAACCAGAATTCTATCAAGTCTCTTATCATTGTTATTACATCAGTAGGTTCTGGTCAGTGTAAAAGATAGGTAATGTGTTAAGATCAAGAAATTGTTTGTTTTTGAGTTTTACAGTTTTTGTTTGTTTTTTTGATGTTTTTTTAATTTTATTCATTTATTTTGTAGTTTCCCCACCTTCTTACACTTCTCACCAGTCCTGATTGGCTTATCTTCTTACTGTATCAGTGACTTTCAAATGCCATTATCACAGAACCAACCTCAATACTGCTTTGCATTCAGTTGATAAAACCTGTTACACCGCTCGTCAGAGTTACTGCTTCGACGTTTCTTCTCGCTTCGATTTGGGAACCATGCGCCATGAAATAATACTTTTAGCGCTTTGTTGCATTACCTCCACAAGTCATGCGCAGTTGCAGCCGTACCTGAACTGCACGAGATACATGGATCCTGTAAGTAGCGGACTAAATTGTTTTGCAGACTAAAATAGGAGGTGTATATGACCCTTTAGGTTATCCAGAAACATTGTGAGCAATTTGGGAGGCCCAAAAATAAACAAAATAAAATAAAATATAAATCATACTAGCATTTTGCATTGTAGAGACGTCAGGGTACAAATTGATTATTTTTCAATGGTAAATCAGTCGCCCTGGCGGAATTCCAGGAGGAAGTTAGATTTTAATGAAATTTCTAGAGAACGTGCACATGGAACCGCACAGTTCCCTATAAATTTCACCGGCGTTCGAACCAATCGTAGCGACTACACAACATATTGAGCGGTGAGAATAAAAACGAGTAGGACAAGTAAATACTTGAACATATAAAAATAACAAGTAAACGCCGAAATTGAAGTGAATAAAACAAGTATTTACTCTTACTCGCGTGTAAATACTTGAGAGGCTAGTAAAACCCGGGAAAATGCCAATTTTGGTGTGAATAAACGCAAGTAAATACTTCTGTAGCAACTAAATACTCGTCTATTCGCAAGTCAACCTGACCCCAGACTTGCAGTCGTACTTGTACACGAAAGATGGCTGCATTTATGAACCTGCGTGGTGTGAAACGTTATAGAGACCGGCGTGATATACTGCCCTCCTTAGTAAGAACGTCCTATGTCCATTTTTGCACTTTTTGAGATGAGGACACCGTGTTGTAGCTCTCGATCAGGCGCACCTTTTGAGCTAAGCTAGAATCCCCTATGTCAACAGAAAAGGCTTCAATAATCGATTTGTCCTATGTCCATTTATCAAGTTTCACATACCCATCCTAGGCTAAAACGTCCTAATTAAGTCCTACTAGGTTTAAACGTCCTATGGAGAGGAAAATCAGGGACATAAGACGTTCTAGCTTAGTACACGGCATTAGAAAAGTTGATCGTACTAGGCTAAAATGTCCGTTGTGAGAATATCACGGACATAGGACGTTCTAGCCTGTTCAAGACCAATGAAATGTATACAACAACAACAATACTTATCAGATAAGAATACAAAAGAGCGGCAAGTCATCTTCTCACTAAGGTAAACCTCTGTAGTAACTAAGTAAACCTCCTCTGTCTTGTGCAAAACGTTATCTAGCGAGTTTTTGTGATTTATTTATCCACGGAATGGATCCTAGTCAGAATGCCAAGTGGGTGTGGCACATAGCTTCCTCGTATCAATAACCCGATTATATAGATGATCTGATGCATAGTAGTTAATCTCAAAACACCAATCTCTAAGTACCTTCCACTACCCTCACAGGGGACCATCTACACGCTAATCTGAACAATCCTAGAAAATTTCATCAAATTCGGACGAAAAATGTAAGTGCGTAGTGATTGGATCAAAAAATTGTTTAGCTTGAGTGGGAGTCCAGAGCATTGCTCACTGATCTATAAAGGGGTTGGTTGAATGGGATTTGAGATTCTCACGTCACACGCGAGAGCGACAAATGTACGGTTGTTACAAGGATTTTACGTTTGCGCATTCGCAGAGACTACTGTAAATTTTAAGGTCTTGATTTTCATTGGGGACCATCTACAACCTAATCCGCGTAATCCCTGGAAATGTCATCGAAATCGGGTAGAAAATGTGGAAGTTATGGCTGTTAAAGCAATTCACGTTCGCGCATGCGCATCGGCTACTATCAATCCGGGGGTGATGATTTTCATAGGGGACCATCTAAACACTAATCTGTAACATCCCTAAAAGTTTCATCGAAATCGGATGGAAAATGTGGAAGTTGTTGTAGGTTGATCCGATCCGGAACAATAGTTCCTGAATTGTGCGCCTAAGCGCTAGAGATAGGCTCTCCCCTCTTTAGTTTATAGAAACGGGTTATTAACAAGTTCGCCATCTTGCCCATCTTCACCACATTGTTACTATATAATCCAGTGTGTCTTAATAAACCTACTTTGAATCCAAGTGCATCGTCATTAATTATTGCTTCACCTCTCAAACTTTTACATGGTGTCAGAAGTAAACTCTTAAATTTTAATAAAAAAGTGAAAAAGTGAAGTTTAACGAGTTTGAAAAAAGTTTCGAAGAAAATTGAGTGTTGTTGGAGCCTCAGCGAAACGTGGTAACCGTTTTTGAGTGTCGCCATATTCTTCTACTCCGAAGTTTCCGCCAGAATTTCAGTAGAATCAACTGAAAATGAGTGATGCAAGACCGCCACAACTATTTAACTTCGATGCAAGCGACCTAAAAAAGGAATGGGACGAATGGAATCAAGCATTCAGTATCTACCTCATTGCTTCGAAGAAGAAATCAGAGAAGGATGATGTGAAAATCGCCACACTTCTAAACCAACTCGGGTTTAAAGGAATAGAAATATTCAATTCACTGAAAGCTGATGCGATAAATGATATATCAGATGACGAAGGAACTACGTCGAAAACCACGAAGACTACTGATGTTCTCACGAAATTCGATGAAGTAATAGAAGCTTTCACGAAATACTTCTCGCCGAAACGAAATGTGCTTCATGAGCGATTTAAGTTCAATCGTCTCACGTTTAAAACTGGACAACCGATGATGGAATTCATAACCTTGTTGAAAACTGCCGCTGCGACCTGCGAATTCGGGGGAGAAAGAAACAACTTAATACGAGACAGGCTAATCTCTCAGATTAATGAAGAGGATCTGCTCAACCGGCTTCTGGACAAAGGATCCGAGCTAACCCTGGAAGACGCAACTGAAGTCTGCAAGCTGCACGAAGCACGGAAAACTGAAATCAACGACATCGCTGGAGGATCAACACCGAGGGAGCAAGTAGACGCAGTAAAAAGAGGTACCATAAGGAAGTCTAGAAATAATGATAAGCGTAGGAGTAGGAATCATGAAGTAGATAAAAATAATGAAGCTAAATATAATTGCAAGAAATGTGGAACTCTACATGAAGCTAGAAACTGCCCAGCATACGGGAAACGATGTTCCTTGTGTGGTAATCTCAACCACTTTAAGATCGGTTGTTTTGCTAAAAACAGTAATAATAGAGCCGGTAATAAGAAAAGAACGGCTTATAATAAAAAGTCAACCAAATCACTAGAAGCTAACGATAGTGGTAGCGAAGATTCGTACTACTTAGATTACATTCAAGTCAATCAGTTGAATAAGAAGATCGAAGATAATGAATGGTCTATAATAGGTGTGATTAATAATAATAAGATAAAGTTTAAAATGGATTCAGGAAGTCAAGTGAACATACTACCTTTAAGAATTTTTAACGTAATTAATAAAAATGGTACACTTGAACTAATGGAATCTAAAGTAAAACTATCTGCCTATAATAACAATAAATTGAATGTAATGGGTGAAATCGATCTAAAACTATGCATAAACAACAATACTTCTAAGGTGAAGTTCCTCATAATGGAAACTCCTGACAAGCCTATCTTAGGTTTGGAAGTATGTGAAAAGCTAAAACTCATCCAACGATTAGCCTCAATCGATAAAAAACAGCTTGAATCAAGAGAATCCGTTTTGAAAAAATACGAAAAAGCCTTCAAAGGATTAGGCACGTTCCCAGGCAAGCCTTATAAATTGAAACTAGTAGAAAATGCTCAACCAGTAGCACACGCACCTAGACGTGTAGCCAAGCACTTAATGAATAGATTAAAAGATAAACTTAAAGAACTTACAGAAGCAGGAGTTATAGCACCAGTTGAGGGTCCTAGTGAATGGTTGAATCCGCTTGTTATAATTGAAAAACCTAATAAATCACTACGTTTATGTCTTGATCCGAAAAATTTGAATGAAAAATTGATCAATGATAAATTTCAAATCCCGACTCAAGATGAAATTTTGAGCGATTTGAATGGTAAAAGATGGTTTAGCAGTTTAGATTTGAAGGACGGGTTTTACCAGATAAGAATTGATGAAGAATCCTCTGAATTTACATGTTTTGGAACTCCTTATGGTCGATTTAAATTTTTAAGGTTACCGTTTGGCGTGAAAACATCTGCTGAAATCTTTCAAAAAAAGAATAACGAACTTTTTGGTCACATCAAAGGTGTAAGCATATACATAGATGATTTGACCATATCAGCCACTAGTATCAGAGAACATGATGAAGTTTTGGAGAAAGTGTTAAAAATTGCTATAGAAAACGGTATTACTTTCAATGCGACCAAATTTAGTTTTAGGCAGGAAAGCTTAAAGATACTGGGACACATAATTTCTAAAAATGGGTTGGAGATTCATCCTGATAGAATTAGGGCTATAACAGATATGCCAGAACCTTCTGATAAAAAATCTTTAATGCGATTTCTTGGAATGGTTAAATATGTGGGCAAATTTATCCCAAATTTGTCACAGATAACCGCACCAATAAGAGAACTAACTAGAAACGAAGTGAAATGGGTATGGACCGACCAACATTCCAAAACAATCGAGAAGCTAAAAAATTTGTTGACTACTTGTCCTATTCTAAGATACTATGATGAGGATAAACAACTAATAATACAAAGTGACGCTAGTAAAGATGGCATAGGTTGTGCGTTAGTACAGGATGGCAGACCCATAGCATTCGCATCTCGATCGCTAACAAAAACTGAGCAAAGATATGCTATGATCGAGAAGGAGATGTTAGGGATATGCCATGCTGTAGAACACTTTCACTATTATACTTATGGACGGGAGATTATTATTGAAACCGACCATAAGCCTCTGATTAGCATAGTTAACCGAAATATGGAGAAGGTACCTAGCCGTCTGCAGCGAATGCTGTTAAAGTTAACAAAATATAAGTATAAACTTACTTACCTTCCTGGAAGCAAAATGCTTCTAGCTGATGCGTTATCCAGAGCAACAGTTGGCCCTACACCTCTTGACGATGATGAACTTAAGTACATTATTCATTCCATGATTAGGACCATCATGTCAGAGAATAAAAGACAAATGTTTGCGGATAAAACCAAATCAGACCCAGTCTTGAGTCAAGTTACCAAATTTGTGAATGCTGGATGGCCACACAAGCCTTGTGAGAAAGTCATGAAGTATTTTCAGATAAGAGATGAACTTATTTTTGAAGATGGGTTATTGCTGTTCGGTGATAGAATAGTAGTCCCTACTAATTTGCAAAATTTGATTCTGAGTTCTCTACATGAGGGTCACTTGGGAATTAATAAAACATTAGCGAAAGCCAGAAAAATGTTTTACTGGCCTAACATGACTTCAAGCATTGACAAGTTCATAAAAAGTTGCATGGTTTGTTTGCAGAATAGACCTAAAAATCCTCATGAGCCTATGATAGCTACGGAGATTCCAAATTTACCTTGGTTTAAATTGGCAATGGATATTTTGGAATATCAAAACAAGTATTACTTGATTACCATTGATTATTTCTCTAAATGGATAGAGATGCACAAAATTAAAACTAAAGGAATATCCGATGTAAAAAAGGTATGCTCACGTATGTTTGCTATTCACGGATACCCAACGGAAGTTATTTCCGATAACAACCCGTTCGGGAGTCGTGAATTCGTTAAATTTCTATCCGAAAATGATGTAAAACTAACCACGAGCAGCCCGCATTACCCAAAAGGACATGCGTTGGCAGAAAGTGCCGTGAAAATTTGTAAAACCATCCTAAAAAAGGCTGATATGTCAGGTCAAGACCCCTACACTTTACTATTTCATTATAGGAATACTGAAATACCGTCAATAGGTCATTCCCCTAGTCAATTACTTTTCAATCGGACGCTTAGGGACAAAATGACTATCAGAAATGAAGAATTAGTTCCTAGAATTCCCGAACCGAAAGCCGTCCAAAAATGTATAGCAAAATCCCAAGAGAGACAAAAGGAAACCCATGATAAGAGAGCAAGGGAACTTGAAAACATAAATGATAAGGACGAGGTACTATATAGGAATAAAAATAGGTGGATTAGAGGTAAAATTCAAAGGAAAGCAGGAACTCCGAGATCATATTGGGTACAAGGTGATAACAACGGAGTATACCGCCGAAACAGAAAGGATTTAATTAAAATGCCTAGAAATAGTATTGTATCAGGTGATATGAACCATACAAATCAAAATGTAAGGACGGAATATAATTTAAGAAAGCGAGACGTAATTAGGAAACCTGATTGGTACGGGGAAAGGGAGTGAAAATTCCTGGAAACAGAAACCAATACTAGGTAAGGTAATTTTGTTTTACGCATAGATTTATTTGTTCATTACTTACGTTACATAAATTTGTAAATCAAAATTAAGTACTTATGCATGTCGTATCACACGAAGAATTACACTTGCACGAATTTACTACGCGGTGATTTTTTGTTATTTACCGAAATAAGTTATCAATTTAATACGTAGTAGGTACAGGTTATTAACTATCACATTGTGATGTTTTGATTGAGAACTGAAGTGGCCTGCGGCCATGTCATGGACCTAGTATCCAATGGGATACTAGGTCCATGGGCCATGTTAAGATTACAGCCTTATGGATCGTGATTAATGTCAGTGATGCCAATACAACGATTAATTTGTCAGTTGAGCCAACTCACCTGTGAAAGGAAAGATGTTGTAGGTTGATCCGATCCGGAACAATAGTTCCTGAATTGTGCGCCTAAGCGCTAGAGATAGGCTCTCCCCTCTTTAGTTTATAGAAACGGGTTATTAACAAGTTCGCCATCTTGCCCATCTTCACCACATTGTTACTATATAATCCAGTGTGTCTTAATAAACCTACTTTGAATCCAAGTGCATCGTCATTAATTATTGCTTCACCTCTCAAACTTTTACAGAAGTAACGGCCGTTACAAGGAATTCACGTTTGTGCATGCGCAGTCGCTTCTATCAGTCCGGGGATGATAATTTTCGTAGGGGACCATCTACAACCTAATCCACATATTCCCTGAAAATTTTATCGAAATCAGGTGAAAAATGTGGAAGTTATGGCTGTTACAAGGAAATTCACGTTTGCGCATGCGCAGTGACTACTATCAGTACGAAGGTGATGATTTTCATAGGAGACCATCTAAATACTAATCTGTAACATCCCTTAAAATTTCATCGAAATCAGATGGAAATGAAGAAGTTATGGCCGTTACAAGGAATTCACGTTTGCGCATGCGCAGTCGCTTCTATCAGTCCGAGGATGATGATTTTATTAGGGGACCGTCTACACACCAACCCGCACAATCCCTGAAAATTACATAGAAATTGGGCAATAACTTCGTATAGTTATGAGCGTTACAAGGAATTCATGACAGACAGACACACAGACAGACAGAGAGACACACAGACACGGAACCAAAATTGTTCAGAAAGGTCTAAAACGCAAAACGCGAGTGAAAATTTTGATTTTGGAGAACTTTTTTTTTCGTCCTTGAAAAGTGAAAACAAAGCTTCCGCTACTTCGGTAGACTCGGGAGCAAAAATGTACTTGATACAAGCGACAAAATTATTTAATCTTCAGGTTAACTTCATCTCATCATATTCATCTATCCAGTTATAATAATTATAACCTAACCTGCTGCAGCTCTAGATCTATTAATTAATAATATATCTAGAGCTGCAGCAGGTTACTAGTACGTACATATTTTTAATGGATAACCTCAAAATCCTTCCTACGGTAAGTAACTCGCATATCACCTTCACGTGATATCCTTGATATGGTAGATTCCTCTACCTCTCCTAGGTAGATCCTTCAAAGAAATTGATTGTCGCCAAAAACCTTGAGTTTGAACTAAATTTTTGAAATAATACTCGAAACTCAATGGACATAAGACATTTTAAGCTAGCGTCACACTGTTACAAGCTGTCCTATGTCCATGGGTACTAGGCTAAAACGTCCTATGTCCAAATGTTTTCCATAAATGACCTAATACAGGCCAGGCAACGAGTTTTCAAGATTTGTTTATACACTGGCAAAACAGGGGAATAGATTTGAGAGGTGATGGTCAAAAAACGATATCTCAAGCTTCAATGGTTTGGGTGGCGCAGAAGCCGAAAGTAAAACGCGATTTTCTCGAAACTTGAAAAATGGACATAGGACGTTTTTGCTAAGGAGGGCAGTATAAGTCCCGATCTATCTAAGGGACTATTACGGTTTGAGAGCGAAAACGTAGATTTTCTCACTTCGCACTTTCTTGATGAGAACACAGATGCAAGGGGTGGAGGATTAACTGCACGGAAAAAGATGGAAATTTTTCTGAGATACGTGATCCAGGATTCCAAAGTGGTGTTGCCAACGACATGGGGGTTGAAAGAAGTACCGTCAGCAGAACATTTTCAAGTGTATTGGATAAAATAGTGTCGAAGTCTGAAGATTGGATTAAATTTCCACGCACTATTGAAGATATGGATCAGGCCAAGGCAGATTGGGCTACTAGTATTTACTTGCCTTTTTTGTGAATTCAGTTGTCTCGCGAGTAAATACTTGCTAGTATACCCTCGGGTTGACGAGTACACGGTCACAAGTAAACTCGACGCTTTATTCACATCGGTTTACTTGGAGTTTAAATACTCGTTACACGTTTACTTGTAAGTAAATACTCGTCGTACTCGTTTTTATTCACACCGCTCATTGTGTAATATTGAATTTTTTGAAACACCGACTCCTAGGTGGCTGTCACGATTGATTCAGATGGTGAATATAGGCAGGCACAAATATGCTTATATTATGAAATTCGCGAACGAAAGTCCTACAACAAACAAGGGAAAAACATGTTGTAATGGTTTTCTTATATTTTCAAATCACTAAAACTGAAGAAAATTAGAAAAAATGTAGAAAGCTGGGAACATTCGAGGTTTTGGTGAAAGCTCAAATAGCTCGCCTATATGTATATTGAATGTTCAAATCTCTTCACTTGTCATGTACTACCAAGTGCAATATTAATAGTCAACCTTAACAAAAACAATGGGGAACAAATTAGTGGGACAGATCGTGAAACGGGGGATAGAAGTAAGATATGTAATTAAAAGCAAATGCTGCAAATTATATAAAAAAAGTTTATCATTTTCCTGTACAGACCACTCGTCCGCGAAGATCACAACTTTCTGGTAAGCTATTCTTTCTGTTAAAATGACTCAAAATGTCGAACTAGACAGATGAAATCAACGTTTCGAGTTGGTTCTCTCGAGAGGGAGGTCCACTTCGAAAGCTCATTTTTTCGCTGAATTGACTCAAAATATCGAGCTAGACAGTTGAAATCAACGTTTTGAGTTGGTTCTCACTAGAGGAGGTCCACTTCCAAAGTTCATTTTTTCGCTGAATTGACTCAAAATGTCGAACTAGACAATTGAAATCAACGTTTTGAGTTGGTTCTCTCGAGAGGGAGGTCCACTTTGAAAGCTCATTTTTTCGCTGAATTGACTCAAAATGTCGAACTAGACTGTAGCGAATGCCAAAATTTACTCAACAGTAATTTTTACCTGCCACAATATAAATTGTGTCTGGCCAGGACAGTTGGAGATGGTAGGGTCCAAATTTGAGAAAAAAAAATCAAAATCAAAGCAGAGATGCGGTGGTAAGTATTTTATTAAAAATAAACTTAAAGTTTCGGAGGAAAACCCCAAAAAAAAATGTATTGGAAATTCCAAAATATAACCTATACTTAGGTCTTATCTTATATTACCTAAAAGAAACCTTACTTTGTTCCTAAGGGATGGCCACCCTAACATTATTCAAAAAAAAAGAAAAATATTATAAATTTTCTACACGATCGCGAACTTCCTATGCTTAGTCGAAGTATTCCCCTGCTAGGCCCAGAACTAGCCGCCTCCAGAGTTGATAAAAGGCTTCGGGAGGCTGAGAACAGAAAACGAAGGGAAAAAATGAAAATTTGATTTTCCTTCCTGCAGCCTCGTGAAAGCTCTACTGGAGTTTTGGGGTTAATTAACCTAATCACCTTAGGTATCAAAATAATTCCTACCTTCGAAGCAAAGTGTAAGGGCGAGGGGTTTGGCAAACGATCGTCCGTCCTTAGAGGGTAGGTACTCCGCCAGGTAGGTTGGTAGTACTCAGCAAAACGATAGGTATTGTGCAGAAGTAGATGACTGCTGGAGAACAAAAAAAAGGAACAATCCCATGATGATCCAGACTTGACCAACAATCGTCCATGGTACTTCAAGTACTGCAGGTAACGTACCTTAATGTTGGCTTCAAAATCCTGAAATCCAGGGCGATCCCTCCGACGAAGAAAATGGAAGAGAAGGTGTCCTCGTGGATTATAACAGGTTAGCAAAAACTAGAGAAGCTCCAGCTATCCGCACTGAATGGCGATGGGAAGCCAACTAAATCTTGAAGTGAAGGGATAGGTCAAGTGATCTCGGAGTTGAGAGATAAGCTCCCGAATATCAACCTGACCAAAGTTGAGGACGCTGCTACAATCACCCCCTTCCTGGGGAAGAGTTCCAGACTGTTGCAGGAAGAAACTCTTCAGAAGTCTTCAGCGTCAAAGTATGGTCTGAGGTCAGAAATGTGCCACACTCCAGAATCTTGGCCACTATCATTGCAGAGCTGGTATATAATCGGCGAAGTCTTCTTGACGATCTTGAAGGGTCCTGTGTAGCGCTTGCAGAGTTACCCAGCAAAATTGTCTGCCGCACTGGATTGAACAAAGTTCTTCTTCCACACCCAGTCACCAACATTGAACTCCTGATGTTTCCTTCTCAAATTGTAAGACTGTTTGTTCTTGTTGCTGGATTCGGTCATCTTCTGGTGGATCTTATTGACGAGGACATCCAGTTCCGACTTTTTGGCTCTGACAGTGCAGAGTGGATGTTCCAAGTCATTTGGATCTTCGTCTTTAAAAGAACGATGGCCCGGATGCATCTCATATCCGAACAGGAACACCAAGGAGGCAGGGGTAAAACCAGTGGTTTGACTGACAGCAGTTCTCAAAGCTACAGCTAGCTTGGGCAGGAGAAGATCCCATTTATTGTGTTCGTCCTTCAAGTATGAGCGTAGCATCGTAATCAGGCTCCTATTGTACCGCTCAGCAGGATTCGCTTGAGGATGTCTGCGAGCATTGTAGAATATTTTCACCCCATATTCTTCAGCTAGAGCTTTGAAGGGTGCTCCACGATATTCTGGTCCATTATCACAAATGATTTTTGAAGGGACTCCATAAGTCAAGAAGACATCTGACTCGATTGTTGCAGCAACAGTTTTAGATGTGGCATTACGAATGGGTTTTATAATCACATACTTGGAAAATACATCAGTCACCATGCATATATATTTGAAACCTTTAGTGGATCGAGGAAGGGGTCCTATGAGATCAGTGGCAATAATTTCAAAAGGCCTCGTAGGAAGATGACGTTCACCAAACAAACCAAGAGGTTTTGTTGGAGGTACTTTAGTCTGCTGACATATTTTGCATTTGCTGACAAACTTCTTCACATCAGCACGCATCTGAGGCCAGTAATAACGGTCATTCACACGATGGTAGGTACGGGCTTCTCCTTGATGTCCCGAAGTGAACTCATCATGACAAGATTGAAGAATGTCACGGCGTTGATCTTTTGGAACAACCAACTTCCAAGAATTATTGTTGTCAAATGTGGTGGTCTGGTGTTTATAAAGTCGATCTTTCTGGATCTTCCAATCTGGGTATCTATCAGGACCGTTTTGGACTTTGGCCTTCAAATCCAGATACCAAGAATCTGATGTATCGAGAGCAACTTCAGATGTCTGTATGGCTGAGACAACATCTGCCAAAGGTGCTCGAGACAAAGCATCTGGAATGAGGTTATCCTTGCCCTTTTTATGGATCACTTCATAATCATATGGCTGAAGACGTATAGCCCATCGAGCTAGCCGACCATGGGGATCTTTGAGGTTACACAACCATTTCAGGCTGTGATGATCAGTATAGACCTTGAAGTGAGTCCCTTCAACATAGGCTCGATACTTTTCAATCCCATACAAAACGGCAAGGCATTCACGTTCTGTGGCTGTATAATTCTGTTGAGGTTTGGTCATGGTCTTGCTGGCATAAGCAATTACTCGTGGTTCTCCATCCAGAACCTGCATGAGAACTGCACCTATGCCGTATGCGGACGCATCTGTATGGATTTCAAACGGCTTGGTGAAGTCAGGACAGCTGAGAACAGGAGACTCAGCCAAGGCTTGACGGATATCCTGAAAAGCAAGTTCAGTGGCTTTTGTCCACTGGAATGGTTGTCCTTTCTTCAAGAGTGTGGTGATTGGAGAAATTCTGGATGAAAAGTCTTTCACGAAACGGCGGTACCAAGAGCAGGTTCCAATGAACTGACGTACCTGTTTTTGGGTAGTGGGACGTGGAAGATTGAGGATGGCTGAAACTTTCTCTGCATCACAACGGAGACCATACCGATCCACAACATACCCAAGATACTTGAGCTCAGGACGGCAGAAATGACACTTTTCCTGGTTGAGAGACAAACCCGCTGCCAGGAGACGCTGGAACACCTTTTCAAGAACGTTCAAGTGCGTTTCAAAGTCTGGAGTGCAGATTATGGTGTCATCCAGGTAGACAAAAACATAGGGCTCCAAGTCAACGCCAAGAACACGATCAATGAGTCGTTGCCAAGTCGCTGGACTACCATGGAGGCCAAAAGGCATCCTCAAGAATTGAAACAATCCTCGTCCCGGCACTGTAAAAGCAGTTTTCTCACGATCTGGCCTAGCAACCTTCACTTGCCAAAATGCAGCCTTGATGTCAATGGAGGATAGAAACTTGGCATCTCTGAGGCGATCAAGAATGCTGTTCACGAATGGAAGAGGATAAGCATCTCTCTTAGTCACTGAATTAAGTTTCCTATAATCTATACAGAACCTATTCGTGCCATCAGGTTTCTTGACAAGCAGAACTGGGGACGACCAAGGGCTTGACGAAGGCTCTACAATTCCATCCTTGAGCATCTGGTCAAGCTCATCACTAATCACTTTCTGGATTGCGGGTGAAACAGGGTAATAGCGCTGCTTAATAGGATAGGCATCACCTGTATCGATCCTATGTTCAACCACATCAGTACATCCAGGAGATTTTGTAAAGAGATGGAAGTATTTTGACACCAAATCATCGAGACGCTGGCAGTCCAATGTTGAGAGATTGTCTCGGCTATGAATGATGGGTTGAGAACTGAGGGTGAAGACTTGGGCTTCATTTTGGGTAGTTGCGAACATCCAAGTCCCTTTTGATAAATTTGGAACAATTTCCATTTTTCTCCAAAAGTCCAGCCCTAAGATTATTTGAGATTTGATTGAAGGGACATAAAGGACCTCTATGAAACAAGATTTGTTTTCTAGAATGATTGGAAGGTTAAAAATTCCTTCAACAACACAACGTTCACCATTTGCCGTTGACACAGTTGTTGTTTGAGAATGAATGAGTTTTATGCCGGTATTTTTGATAAGATTCCAGCCTTCAGAACCCATTATCGTTCGATTAGAGCCAGAGTCCAGAAGAACCCGGAATTTTTAGTCCGAAAACTTCAACAAGGAGATAAGGACGAGCATCACCAGGAATGTTTTCTAGAATCATACTAATGATGACGTGATTACGATGGTTCACTCGCTCTATTCCCGGGTTTCTGTTTCGGAGAGGACTCCCGGTTGTTCCATCCCCGATTTGTCGTTTCCCGATTTTGCATTGCAATCAGGACACTTGGGACGAATAACCCCCGGTTTCTTACACCCATAACAATGAACTTGTTTTTTAAGAGTTGGACTTCCCCTACTCTTAGGCGGACTAGAACTGTTGTCGTTCACTGTAGAGGCCCGTAAGGTTGGATTGTTACGATTAGTCACAACCTTTGAAGAAACGTATTGCAACCCCGGCTCAACGCTACCCCTTTGAAACGTGAATTTTGAGGTGCAGAACTTGGATCTTCCTTTTTCCAGCTTTATTAATAATTTTTCTAATTCATCCAATGTCCGATATTTTTGAAGGCTGAGTGCCATTTGGTATTCAGGTAGAATATTATCTTCGATTATTTCAAGTTTTTCCCTATCGGGGAGACGTCGAGATAGCAGGTTGAATAAATTGTCCATTTTGGAAAGATAAACAACAACAGGTTCATCATCTCCCTGTTTTCTTTCCAAAATTTCCCTCTTGAGGCGTTTTTCGTAAGCAGGATCGGTGAAAGCGAGAGTTAAACGATTTTCGAGGTCCTTCCAGTCTTTAACTGACCTACGACAAGATCTAAAGACCTCTAATGCGGAACCTTCAAACAGATATTTAGCCTCTTTAAACAAGTCATCGGGGGACATCCGATTTGCTATGCGAAAATCATGGACCTCAACGAAAAATCTACGAATGCTCATGGAGCTACCTTCGCCTGAAAACTTGATTCCCCATTTCGACACTGGAGTACTCCTGAAATGAGAGCTGTACGACTTATCCTGAACTTGGTGGAAAAGGTCCTTCCTTACCTTCGTCTTCTTCCTTACATGACGCTTCCTGTCTCTTGGAGGTGGATTCGAATCCGTAGAGGATGAATCGGGGATGTCCGACGAAGACAATGCAGTACGAATATTGGAATCGTACCCATCGGTATCAGTATTCAACGAAGAAGAATTAGCTGGACTAGGAACCCTAGGAGTTTGTTTCAGCCTAGTTAACAACTCATCACCACGAGAAATTAAGTCTACAATTTTCGTTGAAAGTGTCTCATCTGGATTAGATTTGATGCGAGTCAAACGTAGAAGTACGTGTGTGAGTTTAGCTTCAGCTTTGGATGTATATGCCTTTAACTGATCATCATTACAACCATCTACTTTTAAACTGATCTTAGCTAACTTCTGCTCACAAATAAAGAACTCCTCTTCATCACTGAGAAATTTTTTAGGCGAAAAAGCAGCTCCTTTCTCCTCGATATGAAAACATTTTCTAAGTTGTTTTCGAAGATCGTCTACACTTTGGCTCTGTACACCCGCAAAACCCCTATACTCTAATTCAGAAACAAGTTCATCTTTGTCTAAACGGTTAATAAAACGTTTTTCCATTTGGTACATTGTGCGGACAATAACGTGAGTAGGCACCGGAATAAAACAGTCTGAATAGAGATATCTGGTCGGTTTCTAGACTTGAAACTACGATGGGCAAAGAGTGAGAGGCAGGAACGAATACGATAGCAACGACTGGAATTCAAATCGATACCTATCTACGTGATAAGGTAAAACGAATCTGTTATCACACGAACAATAAAATTCCTCAACTTGGGAAAACTTATAACTCAGAACTCGAAATCCAAAGAGAAAGAAATAGGTACCTACATGGATATCTTATAATGAACATGTACCTACATAAATCGTGAAACACAACATAATTTTCATAAGTGAATTAATTAGTTAATCACCTTGAAAATATTATAATTATCGGTCGTACACTTCGTGTACGAAAAACAAAAATTAGTGTATACCTACCTAATTTCTCGATCGAGAATTCGGAGAACGTAATTAAGCAGGCAACGTAAAGAAATACATAGGTATCAAAATAATGATCAAAAAATAATTGATTAATTTCCAAAACTAAATAATTTTTGGAACTATTATTTTGAACATTTGAACCAAAATAATCAACACTCGCAATCTTGCTTTGATTTTCTCGGGCCTTCAAGTTGGGCGCCAATATTGTAGCGAATGCCAAAATTTACTCAACAGTAATTTTTACCTGCCACAATATAAATTGTGTCTGGCCAGGACAGTTGGAGATGGTAGGGTCCAAATTTGAGAAAAAAAAAATCAAAATCAAAACAGAGATGCGGTGGTAAGTATTTTATTAAAAATAAACTTAAAGTTTCGGAGGATAACCCCAAAAAAAAATGTATTGGAAATTCCAAAATATAACCTATACTTAGGTCTTATCTTATATTACCTAAAAGAAACCTTACTTTGTTCCTAAGGGATGGCCACCCTAACATTATTCAAAAAAAAGAAAAATATTATAAATTTTCTACACGATCGCGAACTTCCTATGCTTAGTCGAAGTATTCCCCTGCTAGGCCCAGAACTAGCCGCCTCCAGAGTTGATAAAAGGCTTCGGGAGGCTGAGAACAGAAAACGAAGGGAAAAAATGAAAATTTGATTTTCCTTCCTGCAGCCTCGTGAAAGCTCTACTGGAGTTTTGGGGTTAATTAACCTAATTACCTTAGGTATCAAAATAATTCCTACCTTCGAAGCGTAAAGTGTAAGGGCGAGGGGTTTGGCAAACGATCGTCCGTCCTTAGAGGGTAGGTACTCCGCCAGGTAGGTTGGTAGTACTCAGCAAAACGATAGGTATTGTGCAGAAGTAGATGACTGCTGGAGAACAAAAAAAAGGAACAATCCCATGATGATCCAGACTTGACCAACAATCGTCCATGGTACTTCAAGTACTGCAGGTAACGTACCTTAATGTTGGCTTCAAAATCCTGAAATCCAGGGCGATCCCTCCGACGAAGAAAATGGAAGAGAAGGTGTCCTCGTGGATTATAACAGGTTAGCAAAAACTAGAGAAGCTCCAGCTATCCGCACTGAATGGCGATGGGAAGCCAACTAAATCTTGAAGTGAAGGGATAGGTCAAGTGATCTCGGAGTTGCGAGATAAGCTCCCGAATATCAACCTGACCAAAGTTGAGGACGCTGCTACAAGACAATTGAAATCAACGTTTTGAGTTGGTTCTCACTAGAGGAGGTCCACTTCCAAAGTTCATTTTTTCGCTGAATTGACTCAAAATGTCGAACTAGACAATTGAAATCAACGTTTTGAGTTGGTTCTCTCGAGAGGGAGGTCCACTTTGAAAGCTCATTTTTTCGTTGAATTGACTCAAAATGTCGAACTAGACAGTTGAAATCAACGTTTTGAGTTGCTTCTCTCGAGAGGGAGGTCCACTTTGAAAGCTCATTTTTTCGCTGAATTCACTCAAATTGTCGAACTAGACAGTTGAAATCAACGTTTTGAGTTGCTTCTCTCGAGAGGGAGGTCCACTTCCAAAGCTCATTTTTCCGCCGAATTCACTCAAATTGTCGAGCTAGACAGTTGAAATCAACGTTTTGAGTTGCTTCTCTCGAGAGGGAGGTCCACTTTGAAAGCTCATTTTTTCGCTGAATTCACTCAAATTGTCGAGCTAGACAGTTGAAATCAACGTTTTGAGTTGCTTCTCTCGAGAGGGAGGTCCACTTCCAAAGCTCATTTTTCCGCCGAATTCACTCAAATTGTCGAGCTAGACAGTTGAAATCAACGTTTTGAGTTGGTTCTCTCGAGAGGCAGGTCCACTTCGAAAGCTCATTTTTTCGTTGAATTGACTCAAAATGTCGAGCTAGACATACTATGCATATTCTATGCAGAGTATTGCAACCTGCTACGTTTGACATGAAAGTTTTTTTTCCAATTTTAGCATTGAAGTCACCCAGAATCATTAAGGTGTCATACTTCTGCACTAGTCCAATACTCCTCGTGAGTAGGTCATAAAAGTAATCCTTCTGTTCTTCCAAAGCCGCCTTCGTGGGAGCATAAACAGAGAAAACTGTGACTTTATTAAACTTACCTTTGAGCCATATTTTACATAAGCGGTCGCTTATTGCTTCGAAACAGAGGAACGACTTCCTCATTGCGTATGTTAGAATTCCGCCCTTGGCCGTTTTTAAAAATTTTGTAATTCCTGTTTTACCTGATTTTCAAGAAGGTATAATATAATCAATATTGTACTCTTTCAGTGCATTGTGGAGAAAGGCGAATCATGCTGTGGATATCCTTTCTACGACTGTATCTCGGATGGTCGAGAGTCGCTCTGCCAGTCCGTCAGTGACTTCCCCGAGCTCAGCGCTGAACTGATGTTGAGACTGCGGGAAGCCAAAGACCGCGGCGACCCGGACGCCACAGCGATCCAGAGAGGCGTCTACGACTTGCTTGGAACAACAACTAGGAGGCCTGGCGGTGGCAACAGAAACCCGACGACGAGGTCTGGAGGTAACCGACCCAGAACGACGCCAAGGGCAGCTGGAAGACAGACTACCCGAAGAACGACGAGAAGGCCGCAGAGAAGTAGTTCCAAATAGGAACAAATTCAAACTGGAGATCACAGTCACAACCTCACATTGTATCCAAGATTTTAGTCGAAATATAATATATTTCATATATTATTTTTCATATATTACCTATATGAGTGATGTTTTAGGGTCGAATCTATACATGCACCGGAAAATCCTTAAATCATGTCTTATTGTTATATATTGTATAATGGAGAGTAAAAATGACAACATTTGCGGTGCGCTACGAATTATTACACAATTTCTTATTAATTTTCTGTGTAGATCAGCCCGTCGATTAATTTATATTTTAAATTGCTGAAAAAACAATACATGTACATCGAGAGTTTTCGAGCTAGCGCGTTTTGAGAATTTATTGCGTTTTTACCTCTGGAATCGGGAGAATAATTACAGCTATTAAGTAAAACGGGAAATAAGCAGCACTATCTGATCTACAGGTGAACGATACAACCTAGATTGACGAAGATGGCGGAACTGGGCGGGCGGTTGCAAAAAGTGATCCGCTCTGACCTAGCTCTTTCGGAAATGAACTTATACCGTACTGTTTGATGTTCTTTAATTGTATCAAAATACATACTCGTACTGGTTCTTATATTCCGGTTTATGGAATATCGGGATTGGGCTTTCAAACGAGATGTGAACTGGGCGGCAGCGCTGGCATCTGTGGGCTGGCTTCTGAACTAACGGTCTTGGTTCCTCTCAGCTAACATAGGCGGGAGGTACAAACATTCATTTCAATTTCATGATTGTTAGTAAATAACGTCTTTGATTCTCGGTGTTGCTAATTTTAGAATAAACTACCCTAAGGGGTCTTAATAACATGTATGAAGAAAATTGTAGACACCCCCGTCATTGCAACTTTCGGTTAATAATCAATGATTTAATAATAAAATTTTTTTGCAATGATCGATATTATTAATCGATATATATAATTTTACTCTGATCCAATATCTGAATCAATCATCAATAATATTGATGATTGATTCAGATATTGGATCAAAGTAAAATAACCAGAAACAGTAACCAGAAAAAACGTTCGGTTAGATCGTGTGAGCTCACTTGGAAACGCTGCTACAGAAAATCGCGTTTTCCCAAATTTGTATTTTGGCTTAAGGATCCTTTTCCCATTCCAGCGTAGATGTATTACAGATTAATTTAAAATAAGTGCAAATAGTTTCATAAGAATATTCAATTGCAGGAAAAAACTGTACTATTCCAATAATGGCTAAAATAAGCTAAAATTACTTTTAGCTTCCGAGTCAACCAAGGTAGCGGAAGCTTTGTTTTCACTTTACAAGGTTGAAAAAAAGTTCTCCGAAATCTAAATTTCCACTCGCGTTTTACGTTTCAGACCTTCCTGGACAATTTTGGTTCCGTGTCTGTCTGTATGTGTGTCTGTCGTGAAACCCTTGTAACCGGAATACTGTACGAAGTTATTGCCCGATTTCGTTGAAATTTTCAGGGATTGTGCAGGTTGGCGTTTAGATGGTTCTCTAAGAAAATCATTACCCTCGGAAAGACCACTGCGCATGCGCAAACGTGAATTCCTTGTAGCAGCCATAACTTCCACATTTTCTATCCGATTTCGATGAAAATTAAATTTCAGGGATTAAGATGCGGGATTGGGGGGGGGGGATGCGGGATGAGGGATTATGCGGATTAGGTTTTACATGGTCCCCAATGAAAAGCATGGCCTTAAAATTGACAGTAGCCTCTGAGCATGCGCAAACGTAAAATACTTGTAACAGCCGTAACTTCCACATTTTTCTTCCGAATTTGATGAAATTTCCTAAGATTGTTCAGATTGGTGGGTAGATGGTCCCCTATGAGCGTTGTGGAAGGTACTTAGAGATCGATGTTTTGAGTTTTTGCTACTATGCATCGGATCATCTATACAATCGGGTTAGGGATACGAGGAAGCTATGTGCCACACCCACTTGGGAGACGTTTTTAAGGTTGCTTGTTCACGACTGCTGCTCGAATGGGATTAAAAAAAATTGTTTGTTGCTCTAATTTGTTGAAGTTCTCGAGACAAACACTTGAGAGGAACAGTATGGGTTAATGAGTGCAGAAATGAGAACCTACATGTAAAGAAGGCAAGTCTTTCATAGTTGCAATTCTGCTTATTGTGCCGAGGAACAGCTTTTCAAGCTTAAGGGCTTCAAGTCCCTTTTAAGTGGAGGAAGGAATGAAGAAAGGGCCCTTAATTAAACGCGTATCGTGAGGACACGTAGGAGCTTCCAATTACACAGGGGCCCTCATTTGACGAAAGGAAAGGTGAAGATGAGACGGAAGATATGTCTTAGCTTCTCCTGACTCCGGTTGATCCAAGGTTTCCTTCAAAGACAGCTTGGAACTACCTCAGTCTCACAACCGAGTTCACTCCGTCTGAATTACTCTTGAAGCACCCACCAAACCATCCTTAGCTCCATATAACGAATTTAGCCTTCAATTAAAGCAACAGTCCTCTCCCTCAAGACAGCGTGATCTCTTGAGGATACGCCCTGGGCTTAATGAACCAAGAATCTATCTTCCGCTCTACTCATTAGTTGGCGACAAGACTTCCATCTCTCTCAACAAGAATCCTCGGTGTCCTCTGAGGTGACACACGTTCCTTCTGAAGCGGTTTTACGAGGATCTTTCAAAGTAATGATCAAAACCGCCGAATAAATTGTTAACCGACCATATTAAGTTATTATTGCACTTTATTCTTCGACTCAAAGCCTAATATAGATATAAAATGGAGTAGAGAAGAACGTAGTCTATTTCCACGAAAATAATGACTTACAAGTTAAATCGATTTCGACGGCTAAGTCATCATCAGTAACAAACAATAACGTTATTGTTTGTTACTGATGACCTAACCGTCAAAATCGATTTAACTTGTAACTCATTATTTTCGTGGAAATAGACAACGTTCATTTCAACTCAACGACATTGCTACAGTCTCCTGAAAAGAAGGATTTTCTTGTAAAAGTTGCTTCCCAATAGCTCTGATAGCTTCAGAACTTCCTACATACTTCTCATGCCGGTAAGAAATCCGTTTTTCGTATCTTTTGTCCTTTATGTGATGTATTGCGAAATCAATGCAATTTGCACAATTTTAGGACTGCACTCATGTTTTTTTTTTGTCACACCAACTGCAGAAATGATCCCTTCCCCCTAAAATTGTATTGAAATCAAATTTTACGTTTCAATTTTTTTAAATCCAAAATTATCCCGGTTATTGAATAATATAGGGGAAATTAGTCAAATTGCATCCTTAAGTAATACCTATATGGGTGAACAGCTTCAAAATTCCATTGCATAATTTTGAGTAGTTTGTCAGTCAGAGGCAAATTTTCGAGAAATCTGTAGGTATGTTCCCTCCAGTAATATTGTGATCACCTCGGTCATCAATGCGTGGTCCCAAACAAAAGTTGTCATCCCTTGAGTATTTCGATTTGTTTTTTTTGTTGTTGATAAAAACAGCCAAGATTGACTGTCGGTGAATGAGAATCAAAAACAGCCAAGATTGACTGTCGGTGAATGAGAATCAAAAACTTGAACACATGCATTGTACAGTTTGCAGCCTTTCAATCATTTTCAATGATCATTTATTATTGAATTTATTTATCTTTTTTTTAGATTCGATAAGAAAGAACACTACGTTGGAGATACGGGAGTAGACGAAAAGAAAGGAAGAAGGGAAGCAGCTGCACTGAAGATTTTCCAAGACGGAGTCGACAACCGGATGCTTGAAATGTGACATATTTCTACACTTTTTCGTTTTCTATCGTTCCACACAAAATAAATTTTGTCAATTTTAAATGATACATAGTTTTATAATATAAAACTATTATCATTAAATGATATATCAATCAAATTTTGATATTATCAAGTTTTGATTGGATAAAAAGAATATTTTCAATCTTGAATGTCATTTGTTATCTCATAAGAATAAGGAATATGCAAGAGAGGTTGCTTCCTTATTCTACTGACGTCCTTCTGGAGGGATGCCCATTTATGACCTCATTAAAATGGGGAAAAATTGCAAGAGTGCCAAATTTGTCTTCAGACAACACCTATGACACTAAACATACGAAAAAATTCAAAAAATTAGTAAAAAAAAATTCAGGGTTATCTGGGTTAAAATGGTTTTCCACCATTATCATTGCGAGTGATAATTCTTACCTATTCTTGCCTAAAAAAGATTTTTACAATCCATTTCATTCCAGTAATAATAACAAAATCCGCAAAACAAACTTTCCATCCAATACTGTGAGATACACAATCAGTCTCGAGGCCCTTGGATATTGATTTAAAATATGCAGCAAATTATTACGCAACGATTTATTATTTGTCTGCATGAATCATTATTTCATCAATTTGTAGACCTGCTATATTCGGGAGGGTTTGATTCTCGGTTCCCATGGAATTTCGATTGAATGATTTGAATACCTCCTACTCCATTTGTGAACTAGGACCTTTCATTGATGATCCCTCGAATGTAAAGAACGTACATTTGATCATACACTGCTCTTTGTGGCATCATTTTGATGTTAATGACGATTAATTAGGATTAGGATAGGAGAAGACTCACTGTATAATGGACGACTCACGAATAGAATTTTATTAAGAACAGCTGACATGATCTCTAGTCACTGCCTTCTAATATTTTATGAATAAGGCATTGGATTAATTCCAAATCTACCTAAATTAACTAATAAAATAATATTTAATTAACTTCAGATGATAAATTATAAAATAATAAAATCATACAACACATTTGATCATAAAAGTTGCGATATATTTTCCAATAAGAATTTCATTGCCTATAGAAATACTTAACACAAGTAGTAATCTTAAAAAATAGTATTTCAGAATGAAACTCGGATCGAAGGTAAAACCAGAAAAAGGATGTCCCCAAAGTATCGATACTTTTAGAAAAAAGTATCGATATATCGATACTTTTCCCTGATATATACACTCCTGCTCAAAATTAGCGCACCACCGTCCATTTTTTCGTTTATCTCTTTCCTTCTTCCCTTATAAATTTTGTATCCTGGACTGGCCACCAAGTAGCCTAAACATGAATCCGATAGAGCATGTTTGGGACATGCTGAAAAGAAGAATTCGAGCCAGAGATCCACCATCAGACAATCTTCAGCAGCTGGAAACAGCAGCGAAAGAGGAATGGGACAATATCCCCAGGAAGGTATCCAAAACTTGATTAGAGGCATCGGTCGATAGCTGCAAGCCCTCCTAGAGGAGGTAATCCTAGCTAGAGGAGGTAATATCAAGTATTGAAAAGCTAAACTGGCATAATTCATACCTTTTTTCAATTTTTATAATTTTACCACAAGAAGTACATTTTTCTATAATTCATTAAAAACATTTTTTTTTTCTCGAATTTGTGCCTTTTTTGGTTACATTTTTTTCTGAGTTTGCAAACAATGTGTGCAAAGAGATAAAAACTTGATAAAGGAAAAAATAAGGGGGCTAACGAAGAAATAGATGGTGGTGCACTAATTTTGAGCAGGAGTATATATTAGTAGTAACGATATATATATCGTAGTATCTATACTTTTTTCCAGTATTGGATGCGATACTTTTTTATCTCTCACATTTTATCTGTTTCAACACCTACGACATGAAGGTACCTACTTGACAGTACCTCTATCTCTACGCAGATTGTTTTGGGAGACCAACCACTTCAACAAATCAAACAAAGATGATGTAGGTACCACCACCTCCACCTTTCTATGATAACCTGCTGTCTTCTATCATCTAGGAAGGACCACCAAAATGTTAACCCAACCAAGTGCAACACAAAAACAAGTACCTAAACAAAGAAAAGTTATAATGAAAAATAAGTGGTTCATTGTTTAGCTCATTCTTTATTAAATATTATCCTCGCGATGTAGAGATGTCACACTGATAGAGAGAAACATAAACGATGTTTTCACCCATTTTGGTTTATTTTCAATAATGAACCTTTGGAATCGACCAAGAAATTTTTTTTTAACCACCCCTATCAAAATTTGTTGGTTTGCGTTTCAAGGTACGTAGAATCCAAAAATCAAATAAAAATTTGGCCGTCCGTCCGCCGTACGCGGCACTTTTCTAAAATTTTGGTTGATATTGGTCACTTCTAAGGATTGAAAAATGAATTTTGAAAACTCCCTAAATCAAAAAATGTTTATATGAAGGTATTGTTTTTCCTTCAATTTAAGATAGTATAGAATTTTTAGAATTTTATGAGACCACGCGGAGCCCTTTAGTACAAGCCGTTCGCTCCCTACGAGAATTTAAGGGTTGGACTTACGATAAATCAGAAACACGAGTGTGAATGGCAACAGAGGCCTATTCTCTGTTCAAATGTTAGCTGACCGAAATACGATCGATGGTTTTTTTCAAGTTGGTTGGTGGTAACAATGGCAAAGCCGTGTTCTTTGCAGACTAGTGATCTATATAGAAAAATAATAAACCTTTGTGTAATAATTTGCAGCGTTTTCTTATTCGATTTTCGGATTTTTTTGTGAAAGTATCGAGAAGTATTGATACTTCAAAATATCGATACTTTTTGGAAGTATCGCATTGATTCTGTTTGATACTTTCTAGATGTATCGATACGATATTATATCGATACTCTTGAAGTATCGGACATCCCTAAACCAGAATAACTTTTTATTCAATTCTCTAGGAGCATCTAGGGAAAGAAAGTGGTGGAACGGCCCGATCACTATCTAGTGACGATTAGATGAACCTTCTCCTCTTTTTTGGCAAGATGGATGCACCCCCGTTTTCGACTGGTGGTAAAATTGTCTGTAGATCACTGCCTAATCTGTAGGAAACCAGAAATTTGCCCTCAATGGAAAAGGCAATCAAATCTGTTGAGGCATCAATAAGAAAGGCATTTTGCATGAAATGAAAATCTATTTACTCGTAGGCAAACAAAATTAATTTTCTAAGCATTCTTTAATTCATGAACAAATTAGGAACACCTCACTCGATACCTACATCACATAAGCCAACTGATAAGAGAGATAACGTCTATGGTTTTTGAGCTCCGGAAGATTCATCTTATCTTCGCTAGGCAGCGCTCACGCTGTTCCACCACTTTCTTCCCCTAGATCCTCCTCATTTTAAACGATCTACTTTAATTATACATTGCTATGGTAATCATAATGTTATAATTTAGGGAGTTACAACGTCAACTCTTGGGATCACTGCAACCATCACTTGTAGCTTCTGCTTCTCTCCTATGAATTCCACGTCTCATGATAATTATAATCGTCTGATTTCGTTCAAATTTGGAGGGAGGATGACAGCAAGTTGATGTTTTATTGATTACATCGCCATCTCTTAAAATACTTTGAGGTGTTTTCAAGGCGGTATATGTAGAAAAATGATACATCTTCAACCTCACAGAGAGTCTTCTGTGGGTTGACATCTGAAAAGCCAGAAAAATATCAACATCATTTTCAAGATCATATTTAAAAAATAATTTATAGGAAGTTCTGGTCTACTTATATAAGATTTTATATTTTCACGTCCTCACATTTGGGAAAGAGATAAAATGTTTTCGATTTTTGCTCTATAATGATGAGAATAGAGCCTTTCTATGGTGTGAATGAAGGAGTTTTAATAATATTAAAAAATATTCATATTATGAAAGTGACAAAACAGGAGGTTGACCTTAGTAGACTTGGTCGGATGAATCCAAAAAATATTCATCTCTTCCCGCCAGTTTTCCGTTTATTTTGATAAAATGAGTCCCGAATCCCTCATTCTGTACCGACTTATCGTAAAAGACCATTCATCAACCCACATTTCCATTCATTTAAAAAAGAGCTGACTCGAAAAACCTGTCTCTCCTCACAAATATTGCCTTCCAACTTCGGTCATCCCCTTTAACCCACATCGTTCTTCATCCCTCATTCACCTTGTCACTTTTTTGTGCAAAGTCACAAAAAAAGAAGAAAAAAGAAAAAAATATGAAAAAAAAACTTCTGACTGGTCCCTTTCTCATTAACCACAAAAAGGGAGGAAGTGGAAAGTTCTTCATTCCACTTGCTGTCTGCTAACCCTAGTTCAACGATGAATGGTCTTGATCATTTCGAACCCCAGTTGGGCAAAACCCTTCTGCCCGGTTTGGAACCTTATTGTCCCGGGAGGGTTAGGATCCGACGTTTCGCCTTTTCCATTTTTCAGGGTCTCTTCTTCCGTGATTAGAGCAACCCGAAACCCTTCCGAAAACTTTCCCCCGTGGAAGCTTTTCATTAACCCCGTTTTCACGTCAAAACTGTGTGCACTCTCCCTGGTGAAGGCATAATGAAGAAAGTTGCTGAGCGGTTGATTACAGGAGGGGTTTTTCCAAAGGTAAGTATAACCGCCGACTGACGGTGAATTTAATGGGCGTGAGTTTCAAAATCCGAGGAACCTATTGTCGTACCTTGCATGCCAACCTGGTGAAAAGATTCATTAACTCGTCGTAATGGCGTATTTAATTTGTGAAGATTGTCGAAGATTTGTTACTCATACATCGTGGGGTTGGTGGTAAAAGTGATTACTTATCTAAGTCCATTTCGCAAAAGTGTTCAGGAGAGCCTGTTAAAGTCCACCAACACTTGAACCGATGAAAAAAAGTTTACTTAATGCTCCAAATTAATTTTTTTAACTACCAACAAAAACTATCATTTTTGAGACTTTTATAATTTTAATACTGAAAAGTACTCATGAAATGTCCCAAGATCCCATTTTCGGACGAGATAATAACTCTTGGATTTTGCAGTAAGTTAAAGTAGTAGAAAGATTGCTATACCAATGGTGGTACTCTTCAAGAATTGTAGATGATTTTAAGTAAGCAACCATTTCAGGTTGAATTTTCGTCCGACTGCCATTCTTGGCGTCGCGGACAATTGTAGATGATTGATACAGATTAATTATTCCTCATTTCTTTCAGTAGAGATAGGCCATTGCTTCACGTGAGGGCTTCGGAGTGACCGATGGAAGGGGTGGTTGTTTATTTTTTCGATTTATTTTGATAGTGTAAGTTTGTGTTGACCTATATGGGGTTTTACTCCGTGGTGAATTTGTGATCGATTTGAGGGTTTCTAATCCACGTCTCGATCCCAAAGTCTCCAGGTTTGTAAGTCCCGAAGTAGCGAGCTCAAAAGGGGTTACAAACAAATATCGAAACACAGTTAATTTTACTAGGGTAGCAAAATGATAATTACGTGGATGTGGCGCTGTAGCGGCAAATCGGAAGTTCGTGGCGAATATGCTGAAATTTGTAGCCTGATGGGCGTGTTGTGAAAGAAAGTTTGATCACTTAATGTGTCCGTGCCGGAAGGGCCTAGGAAGATTCCTGAAGGGAACTTTGCAATACCTGTGGTGGAGTGTGTCGATGCACCTGCTCCTTTCTACATACTGAGAACCAGGTAAACTCGATTGAACAACTACAAGGTTTACAACTAGAATGGATTTTATTCAATATACAAGAAAGATGACCAGTTCGTCACTAAGTGTGGCGACACAGCTTGATGGGAAGAAATGTTTAGAATGGCACAACTTGATGCAATAAATGGTTTCATTACAGATCTGTTTTCATTACAACATCGTTTTCCTTTAGTATGATCAATGTTCAAGAGCCGTGTAGTTATGTGGCGAAATAGATAGTCTTTAAGGTTTAGCTGTACAATCAGTGTGTTCAAAATGTTATGACGATTGTGTTCAAACGTTATAGCTTTACTTCTACACTTGTGTTCACTATATCATTGGCCAATGTATGTTAGTTTTAGTTCACTCATGCTTATCAGGGCCCTGTGGTATCCTTTTGGCGTGATGTGGCGAAGTATGGCGACAGCCTAAAGTTGATGGCAGCAGGGTCTTACAACTTGTGATGATCTTGGCGAATAGGGAAAAGCAGAACTAGTTCATGGGCTGCAGGCTCGCGGTGACTAGGCTAGCTGAGCTTTTGAAGGGGACTGAAGAGTGGGGGTCCTGCATCATGCTTTTCTTGGAGTAGTTCCCCCTCCACTCCGTCGGAGGATGGTTGGCGGCTCCAGGGTGGTGGAAGCAGGTGGCTCTCGGAAGGAGGTGGAGGCGGCGTCTTGCAGAACGAGGGGGGACGGACGTCATCTTCAAGCTGACCACGGACCGCGAAACTGGACAATGATGATTGTAGGTGACTATGCCAGTTCAAGGTCAGGAAGGAAATTGATAAATCAATTTAGCTCCATCACTGGGAAGAGACCACCAGTGAGCGGGAGCTCACACCAGGTACCTAGTTTTGTACCCTCCACTGTAGTCTATCCACTGTTATTCGACCCTTGGCTTATGCAAAAGGTTTTCAAACATAAATAAATAAATAATCAATTTCCACTCTATTAGAGGTATTGATTCGTTTTCTATTACGGGAATATCAATAACTCTAACAACATCTATTGCGCCAAAAATACCAGAATAATTCAGACCATTTGGAATTTTTTTTTTTTTTTTTATCGTGATTTATTTATTGCAACTGAACATAAGATACATTTCATCTAGCAATATTTCATTTCAGAATAATTCAATCTCACTGTAGGGCAGGTTTTCAGCAAAACCTAGCCCGTATTTTTAGCAGGATCGGGAACACTTGGTTTCACTTGCACTAAGAACTATTGGCACAGCACAATTAAATCCAGTGGTTTGTTTCGCTTGAGGCGCCGAAGTTCTCCATCGTTGTCCAAAACGTTGAGCATCTCCAGGTTCTCATGTTTGTGGAGGCGATGTTCGTGCTTCCTTGCGTATTTGACAATAGTTTCATTGACAGTCTCTATCTTCAAATCTCGATGGATATCGTCATTTCGCATGTACCAGGGGGCTCCAACTATACTTCTCAGTAGTTTATTCTGAAAGGTTTGGATTTTCTTAATATTTGATTTTTTGGCACAGCCCCAGAGCTGTATCCCATAGGCCCAGATAGGGCGAAGAATCTGCTTATATATAAGCAGTTTGTTGTGAAGTGAAAGATGGGAATTCCTTCCCATTAACCAATACATTCTTCTGAACTTGATCTTCAATTCCTGCTTCTTCTTTTCAATATGATTGTTCCAATTTAGTTTGGAGTCAAGGGTCATCCCCAAGTATTTCACTGTATCAGCGTACGGAATTTTGTTAGAATTGATCTCGACTTCTACGGCTGAGATCTTTCGGTTAGTGAAGTTGATGTGTACTGATTTTGTTTCATTCAACTTCATTCTCCACATCTTAGTCCACTTGGCTATCTTGTTAGCAGACGTCTGAAGTTTGCGAGTTGCAGTTTCCACGTCATCTCCAACAGAGAGGATAGCCGTGTCATCTGCAAACGTAGCAACAGTTGTGTCTTCTTGTTGTGGAAGGTCTCTTGTGTACAATATGTAAAGTACCGGGCCGAGAACACTCCCTTGCGGAACCCCTGCTTTTATAGGCTTCAAGCAGGAGTATTGATCATCTTGCTTTACCCTGAAATGTCTGTTCTCAAGGTAGGATTTTAGGAGTAAATAAAACTGTCTTGGGAGATCCCTGTGCAGTTTATATTCAAGACCCTCATGCCAAACCTTGTCAAAGGCCTGAGCCACGTCTAAGAAAATGCTGGCACATATTTTTTTGCCTTCTAGGGCCTTTTCTATAATGTTAGTGATTCGATGGACTTGATCTATCGTAGAGTGTCGTTGTCTGAATCCAAACTGGTGATCTGGAATCAAATTTCTGTCTTCTATTATTGGTTTAAGCCGTTTAAGCAGCAGCTTTTCAAAAAGTTTGGACATGACAGGGAGGAGTGATATAGGCCGATATTAGGTGACTTTCCTGGTTTGGTAATCATAATGACCTCCGCAACTTTCCACTGGGATGGTACATGTTTCAACCTGAAGGTAGCATTGATAATATGAAGCAATTTTATGACAGCCTTTTCAGGGAGCTCTTTCATAATTCTACCTGTTATCAAGTCGTAGCCAGGCGTCTTTTTTGACCGACTTCAACGCGCCGAAGGCGCGCGAAAGAGGAGGTACTCAATTCGGGTTGTCGTGGGACGACGATTTTTTTTTTTTTTTTTTTTTTTTTTTTTTGTATGTCCGAGTCGCTTGCATTTCTTTATTCTGGTACCAATCTGTCTGATTCCTTTTGAAATTTGTTCTACCAGTATCCGTGGTGGTCCCATTTCAAACAGATTTCATTTTGCTTTGTTAAAAGTATCGAAACTTTGTGAAAGAAGTTGAAAAACGTGGTTCCCGTTTTCGGGAATATTGGTCCGCATTCCCTCTTCTTCCCCTGTGACTTCCGACTGAGTCGATGCCGGACTAATTGTGTATAGTCAAATTGAAGGTCTGATTGTAAGCTTTAAAATGATATGCTATATGAGGGGGTTCCGATAACTAAAAGGTGCTGCGGGGGATGGGAAACGGGGAAATTATAGTGACTTTTAGGTCAGAACCTGCATGAGCCTTATCAAACGTGTCTACGAATGCTCATGTATGTGAGTTTTCCTACCAAGTATGAGCGATAATTATAGTACTGTTAGTAAGGTATTCTACCAAGTGGGTGTAGCACATAGCTCCCTCGTCATTCATAATATAGTTGGATATCTAATGGTATAGGAGATCTTCATAACTGCATAGTGCCGTACCAAATATGAGATATGTAGTACAATTTGGTGATAAGAGGGTATTTTACTAAGTGGGTGTAGCACATAGCCAACTCATCACCGATAACATGATTAGATAGGTAATAGAAGAGGGCATCGTCAGAACTACATAGTGCCCTACTAAATATGAGGTATGTAGTACAGTTAGGTGATGAGGGAGTATTCTACCAAGTGGGTGTAGCACATAGCTTCCTAGTCATCCATAATATAGTTGGCTATGTAATGGTATAGGAGATTGTCGGAACTGAATAGTGCAGTACCAAATATAAGGTAGGTATATAGTTTAATTAGGTGATGGGAGGGTATTCTACCAAGAGGGTGTAGCACATAGCTTCCTAGTCATCCATAATATAGTTGGCTATGTAATGGTATAGGAGATTGTCGGAACTGAATAGTGCAGTACCAAATATAAGGTAGGTATGTAGTACAGTTAGGTGATGAGGGAGTATTCTACCAAGTGGGTGTAGCACATAGCTTCCTAGTCATCCATAATATAGTTGGCTATGTAATGGTATAGGAGATTGTCGGAACTAAATAGTGCAGTACCAAATATAAGGTAGTTATATAGTACAATTAGATGATGAGAGGGTATTCCACCAAGTGGGTGTAGCACATAGCTTCCTAGTCATCCATAATATAGTTGGCTATGTAGTGGTATAGGAGATTGTCGGAACTGAATAGTGCAATACCAAATATAAGGTAGGTATGTAGTACAGTTAGGTGATGAGGGAGTATTCTACCAAGTGGGTGTAGCACATAGCTTCCTAGTCATCCATAATATAGTTGGCTATGTAATGGTATAGGAGATTGTCGGAACTGAATAGTGCAGTACCAAATATAAGGTAGGTATATAGTTTAATTAGGTGATGGGAGGGTATTCTACCAAGAGGGTGTAGCACATAGCTTCCTAGTCATCCATAATATAGTTGGCTATGTAATGGTATAGGAGATTGTCGGAACTGAATAGTGCAGTACCAAATATAAGGTAGGTATGTAGTACAGTTAGGTGATGAGGGAGTATTCTACCAAGTGGGTGTAGCACATAGCTTCCTAGTCATCCATAATATAGTTGGCTATGTAATGGTATAGGAGATTGTCGGAACTAAATAGTGCAGTACCAAATATAAGGTAGGTATATAGTACAATTAGATGATGAGAGGGTATTCCACCAAGTGGGTGTAGCACATAGCTTCCTAGTCATCCATAATATAGTTGGCTATGTAATGGTATAGGAGATTGTCGGAACTAAATAGTGCAGTACCAAATATAAGGTAGGTATATAGTACAATTAGATGATGAGAGGGTATTCCACCAAGTGGGTGTAGCACATAGCTTCCTAGTCATCCATAATATAGTTGGCTATGTAATGG
Organism: Apolygus lucorum; assembly: GCA_009739505.2. NCBI lineage: Eukaryota > Metazoa > Arthropoda > Insecta > Hemiptera > Miridae > Apolygus > Apolygus lucorum. The sequence continues at coordinate 19,366,935 of CM019171.2, forward strand.
TATAGGAGATTGTCGGAACTGAATAGTGCAGTACCAAATATAAGGTAGGTATGTAGTACAGTTAGGTGATGAGGGAGTATTCTACCAAGTGGGTGTAGCACATAGCTTCCTAGTCATCCATAATATAGTTGGCTATGTAATGGTATAGGAGATGGTCGGAACTGAATAGTGCAGTACCAAATATAAGGTAGGTATATAGTTTAATTAGATGATGAGAGGGTATTCCACCAAGTGGGTGTAGCACATAGCTTCCTAGTCATCCATAATATAGTTGGCTATGTAATGGTATAGGAGATTGTCGGAACTAAATAGTGCAGTACCAAATATAAGGTAGGTATATAGTACAATTAGATGATGAGAGGGTATTCCACCAAGTGGGTGTAGCACATAGCTTCCTAGTCATCCATAATATAGTTGGCTATGTAATGGTATAGGAGATTGTCGGAACTGAATAGTGCAGTACCAAATATAAGGTAGGTATGTAGTACAGTTAGGTGATGAGGGAGTATTCTACCAAGTGGGTGTAGCACATAGCTTCCTAGTCATCCATAATATAGTTGGCTATGTAATGGTATAGGAGATGGTCGGAACTGAATAGTGCAGTACCAAATATAAGGTAGGTATATAGTTTAATTAGGTGATGAGAGGGTATTCTACCAAGAGGATGTAGCACATAGCTTCCTCGTCATCCATAATATAGTTGGCTATGTAATGGTATAGGAGATGGTCGGAACTGAATAGTGCAGTACTAAATATAAGGTAGGTATATAGTACAATTAGATGATGAGAGGGTATTCCACCAAGTGGGTGTAGCACATAGCTTCCTGGTCATCCATAATATAGTTGGCTATGTAATGGTATAGGAGATTGTCGGAACTGAATAGTGCAGTACCAAATATAAGGTAGGTATATAGTACAATTAGATGATGAGAGGGTATTCCACCAAGTGGGTGTAGCACATAGCTTCCTAGTCATCCATAATATAGTTGGCTATGTAATGGTATAGGAGATTTTCGGAACTGAATAGTGCAGTACCAAATATAAGGTAGGTATGTAGTACAGTTAGGTGATGAGGGAGTATTATACCAAGTGGGTGTAGCACATAGCTTCCTAGTCATCCATAATATAGTTGGCTATGTAATGGTATAGGAGATTGTCGGAACTAAATAGTGCAGTACCAAATATAAGGTAGGTATATAGTTTAATTAGTTGATGAGTGGGTATTCTACCAAGAGGGCGTAGCACATAGCTTCCTCGTCATCCATAACATAGTCAGGTAGGAGGGAGGATGCTATATAGGAGATTGTTGGAACTAAATAGTGCAGTACCAAATATAAGGTAGGTGTATAGTACAATTAGGTGATGAGAGGGTATTCTACCAAGAGGGTGTAGCACATAGCTTCCTTGTCATCCATAACATAGTTGGGTAGGAGGGAGGATGCCATATAGGAGATTGTTGGAACTGAATAGTGCTGTACCAAATATGAGGTATATAGTACAGTTAGGTGATGAGAGGGTATTCTTCCAAGTGGGTGTAGCACATAGCCCCCTCACCACCGATAACATGATTAGGTAGGTAATAGTAGAGGACATCGTCAGAACTGAATAGTGCTGTAGCAAGTATGAATTATATAGTACAGTTAGGTGATGAGAGGGTATTCTACCAAGTGGGTGTAGCACATAGCCCCCTCATCTCCGATAACATGATTAGGTAGGTAATAGTAGAGGACATCGTCAGAACTGCATAGTGCAGTACCAAATATGAGGTAGGTATATAGTAAAATTAGGTGATGAGAGGGTTTTCTACCAAGTGGATGTAGCACGTAGCTCCCTCGTCTATCATGTCATGGTTGAGTTGTTGAATTATGTTGTCAGAACTACCAAGTACCTAGCAATTATGAACAAAGTCGACCAGTTAGGGGATAAGAGAGTGGATTGGTAAGTAGGCAAGTGAACCAAATACCTCCTGAAACTGATCCTAAAACGGAAACTCATCTATATGTATTTAAACTGATCCGGATTACAGAATGTGGTCCACCCTACGGCTTCTGCTTCACCTTACTGAAATGATTTACCCGCAGTTTTTCAAACAGTTTTAGTAATACTGTGATTACTAAAACTGTTCGAAAAACTGCGGGTAAATTAATTTCAGATTTATATTGAGGACCACTAAAAAGTGAAAAATAAAAAATAATATAAAATGGAAAAATAATAAAATAAAAACCTTTTTAACAAAAAAATGGACCGACCTCAAAAATGATGTCTGTAAACACCAAAAAGGGAAAAATAATTCTCTCAGCAAATACATACTTGATGTAGTAGGTTGTTGGACATAGATATCTAGTCAACGGATGGTATGTTGGATTAACAACAATTATTTTCAGTGTGATTCACACTTATTGTCACACTCGTATCCTCCATCATACGATAGCAGTGACATACTGCCCAATAGTTTTGGAACACTTATATCTACTCGTATTCATGTTTTGTATGGCACGATCGACGCATGTTGTAATTCTCACCAGATCATGTGAGTAGTACTTATAAACCACAGCGTATGCAGATAGGTAGGTAGGTACGCATTGAAGTCGCCGCCGTGCCCATCTGTAGACACAAACATCTTCTAGATCTTCTTCTTACCAACATATTATTCTTTTTCGCAAATGTACATACCTCCCATACTACGAACATGCTTCCACACTGAGTATGAATGTAAATATCTGTTCGTTTAAGATTGGGGGAGGTTTTGAACGTTAATTAGGTAACAACGCTTCCGAAGGTATGTAGCTACATTACAATATGTCCACCAATATAATAATAAAGTCTCATATAATAATAAAGTCCCAAAATACTAGTCACAACCATTTCTAGGGAGGTTCACACTTACTATCATACTCATATGGCAGCAGAGACGTACTAGGTACCTGATAGTTTGGGGAGCACATTTTAACTCAATGGTAACCAGATCATCGAATAATTTATCGGTAGTTAGTTTGTGTCTACAGATGGGCACGGCGGCGACTTCAATGCGTACCTACCTACCTATCTGCATACGCTGTGGTTTATAAGTACTACTCACATGATCTGGTGAGTATTACAACATGCGCCGATCGTGCCATACAAAACATGAATACGAGTAGATATAAGTGTTCCAAAACTATTGGGCAGTATGTCACTGCTATCGTATGATGGAGGATACGAGTGTGACAATAAGTGTGAATCACACTGAAAATAATTGTTGTTAATCCAACATACCATCCGTTGACTAGATATCTATGTCCAACAACCTACTACATCAAGTATGTATTTGCTGAGAGAATTATTTTTCTCTTTTTGGTGTTTACAGACATCATTTTTGAGGTCGGTCCATTTTTTTGTTAAAAAGGTTTTTATTTTATTATTGCATTGATGTTACTCTTTATTTCACCCTTTAATTCTTTCAGAGTTACAGGTATAATTTCGAGTTCATCTGTTTTTTCTGTCTTTGTTGTATTTTCGTCTGGTATCAGATTTGGTAATGGTTGAAAGATTTCGCAGAGATGATCAGCAAATAGTATTGCTTTCTCTTGGTTACTTCTGGCCCATGTGCCATCATCTTTTTTGATTGGAGAAGAGTGAACTTTTGGTCTTTTCATGTTTTTTGTTACCTTGTAGAGAGAATAGTCCGTATCTTTCTCTGCAGTTAGGTTACTCAAGAAATGTTCGACTGATTCGTTTTCCACGGTTTTCAACAGGTATTTAAGTTTGTTAACTTTTCTGTTGAAAATAGTTTTATTTTCAGGAGTTCTATTATTTTTCCATATTCTCCTTGCTTTTCGTTTTTCATTCAGTAAATTCCTTACTTCTAGTGGGTATGATTTCATTTTGTTATCACAATAATTGTTGTTTTGGCTTACTGGGGTACTTTGCCAGGCTGCGTGTTGTACGTTATTTATAAATACGTCAAGTTCGTCTTCTAGTTGTTCCGGGGTTTTCAGGGGAACTTTAAGATTAATTGATGTTTCCAGTTGCTGCCGAAAACAAGACCAGCAAGTTTTCTTATTGGATAAGCTTGGAGTGTTCTCTTTTAAAATCACTTTTTCACTGATTGTTACAATAACGGGTGAGTGATCAGAGGGTAGGTCGTCACTATCATCTACATGTATGTATCCACTTGAGATACCTCTGCTTATAAAGAAGTCTATTAGATCAGGGATTTTATTGGCATCTGTAGGCCAGTATGTAGGTCTTCCGGTTGATAGGAAATCACACTTGAATGCGGTTGCTGCCTCGTACAGTTGTTTACCTTTGGTCGTGGTTAATCGTGAGCCCCAATAGGTATTTTTGGCGTTGTAGTCTCCTCCCACTATGAAGTTGTTTCCTAGTGATTCGAATAGACCTCTGTAGTCATCTTTCTTCAAGTTATGCCTGGGGGGACAATATATGGCAGCTATTCTGAAGCTCTTATTTTTTAGATTCACTTTTATCGATGTTACCTGCATTTTTTCCTCGATTTTTGGTTCTTCTTGGTGCACGATGTTTTCTTTGATTATGATTGCCGAACCTCCTCTAGCTTTATTGCTTGGGTGTATAGTATGGTAACATGTAAACCCTCTTATTTTGACGTATGAAGTCCGAGTAAAATGTGTTTCAGAAACGAGTAGGATGTCTATCTTGTTAGAATGGAGGAATAGTTCTACTTCCTTGACGTGATTTGATAACCCATTTGCGTTCCAAGCTGCTATTCTTAGTGTTGGATCCATCATATTATTCCATAGTTAGTTAGTTGGTTTTCTAGCTTGGTTATTCTTTCAAATAACACCTTATTTGTATTAGTCTGTTCGTTCAGTTTTTCCAGTATTTGTGCAAGCATTTTTTCTGCGCTCGACACATTTACCTCTCTTTTTGCAACAACTGAAGCATATGATACCTTTGGGGTAGCTGCACCTGTTGTGGATGTGGTGAGCGATTTCCTTCTAGTGACACTTCTGTCAATAGAAACATCTCGCTTATTCTGAACCACTTTCACTTGGGATTTGGTGGCATTGTTTCGCAGTCGTTGTAGCTCTTTAGCTACTTCGCAACCTCGATAATTTGCAGGATGAACCCCTTTGCAGTTAACGCATTTGGGAGCATCTGTCTTGTCTAGGGTACATTCGGATGTTATATGCTGTCCAGCACACTTAACACATGCAGGTTCCTTCCCACAGTAGGACTGTGTATGTAGATATGATTGACATTTTTTACATTGGGGAATGAGTTTGGAGGTTCTCTTCACAGGCTCAATCTTCACAATCATGTTGAGAATGGCCTTTATGCCATGGATTTTTTTAATATCCTCGGTTTTGTCAAAAGTTAGCATGTAGAGAGGAAGAGGTTTTTGAAAGGTTTCGATTTCACCTCTCTCGTTTTTCCTTTTTCTTTCCTAAGGATGTTGGTCGCATCCATAATGTTAAGACCTTGATTTTTAAGGTCTTCAATAATTTCACTTTTCTCGCATGTTGCGTGTAGACCTCTAGCCATGACCTTGATTGGCCTGTCCACTTTATCTTGGTACGTATACCACTGTTTTTTCTCCATACGTAAATTGTCTGTAATCAATTTCCAGTTATCTCTCGTTTCTACATTTATTTTCCAAACGTTGTTGTTGAGAGCAGTGACTTTGAATTGTTCTTTCGGGATAATCGCAATTATATCTTTAAGGGCCGAGTAACTCTTTAGACCCACAATATTTATGGGAGGTGGAGGGGGGTCCTTTTTTGGCTTTATCTCTTCAGTCTTGGTTGCATCTTTGCTAACCTTAGTTTTGTTGGAGGCGCATGCTACTTCTGGCGATGACCTAGCTTTACGTTTCTTGCTGGCCCTTTTCAGGATCCAATCGGTTTCTCTTCCGGTTTCTTCTTCATCCGTACTATAGGTCCTGAGGACATTGGGTTGAGTCGATTTCGATGACCCTTGTATATCCTCCCGTGCCTTTACGTTTTGTTCTAATCTGGTTATGTGTTCATTTGCTTGACTAAGGTAGTCACATAAAGAAGCTACAATATTGTATAAATGATTAAATGCATCACTTACGTGGGGATCCAAACTCCGTATCGCCCCTGTAATCTCACGGTGATGCAACAACTCTTGCTTTGTTTTTGTTATTACGACCTCAAACGTTGGCTCACCGTCCTCCGGGTCCTTCATTTCACTGAGTAAGCATTCCCGAACGCGGAACGAATTGTCACCTGTTTATATCTTTTTCGCGAGTGTACACTCCAATGTTGACTCTTCGAGCTCTCGCACAAGACTGACCATTTGGAATGAAGTTCATTATTGTATCGCTCTCAAGATTTTAATACACCTCATTTAAATTGAAGAGGCATATTACATCTTGCAAAGGAATGTCGTCCGAAAAATCCTCAAAATAACATTGTTTTCCTCATTGGCGTTTACTAAATCGCGTTTTTCTTCAATTCTCAGTAGTAAATATTGTTTGCTGGTATCCAGAGAGATCGAAACCTTATTTTCCCAAAAAAAGTTCACTTGATCACTTTTACCACCAACCTCACGATATTATGTATGAAGTAGGAGGAAGGCACACATCAACGACCCAAATCGTGCAGCCATGTTGGTTTATTATTTTTGTTAGTTATATGGAATCCCTGAATGCCACATGAAGGTTTTTTACCTCCAAAAAGTTCGTAGCCACTTAAATTTTGTCAATAAACGAATATTCTGCGAGAAACTCGGCGCTCCGAGCCTCGCCAGTGGGCAAGCCCCCGGGACCCCCGGTTACCTCTATTTACATACTTAGGACGAAATTATTGAACACAGAATGTGTTTTAGCTCAAGCGTTTCACATAATTTCGCTACTTTCCTCCCACTGAATTAGAATCTCAATCAGAATCAGAATCACCAGGTTGTTAACTATCCGTATCATCGGTATCCATGTTGTCGTCCCAGATTTCGTTAGCTTTTGGTTTATTATTTTCAATATAAGCCTTTGGAATCGAGCAAGAAAAAAAAATTTAACCCCCCCCTCAAAATTTGATGTTTTACGTTTGAAGGTACGTAGAATACGAAAATCGAATAAAAAAATTTCCGTCCGTCCGCCGTACGCCGTACGCGGCACATTTCTTAGCAACCCTGGACCGATTTGGTTCAAATTTGGTATATGGGCTCCATTGTGGGTCTCGTTGTGCCGCGAAGCTTTTGGTTGATGTCAGTCACTTCTAAGGGTTGAAAATTAAGGGTTGCAATTTTCAAGAGTGCCCTAGCTCGAAAACTCTCGAAATAAAGGTATCGTTTTTTCACCAATTTTAAATAGTATTGAATTTTAAAACATTTTTGAGACCACCCGGAGGTCTGTAGGACAAACCGTTTGGTCCCTACGAGTACTTGAAGGTTTTCCTTCGATAAAACAGAATCATGAGTGTGAATCGCAAAAGAGGTCTAATCTCCGTTCAAATTTCATCTGTCTAAAATGCGATCGCTGTTCTTTTCTTCGAGTTGTACTCAGTTTTGAGTCCTTAGCAACCAGTTTTCACTACATCGGAAATAAATATTGAAATTATTATGTATGACTCCTAGAGATGTTATGATTTTACAAAACTATGTGTAGATACCACACGCGAAATGTGCACAAAAATCATCTACGTCAACGTATGATTAAAAAATTAAAATGTATTTTTCCACTCAGAATTGTGAAGAGACGTATTCAAACCGTTAGAATACGTCAAAATTCAACATTTTAGAGCTATTTTTAGCGTAGTTTGTTCATCAAATGTACCATATAGTCTCATTTAATCAACGGAATTGAGGAACCAGAAATACACGAACGATGGAGCTGGAGATGAATAAACAGCTTTGTCAATATTGACTGGAACGGAGGCCGAGCTACCGACGGAGTCAACAAGTTCATTGCCACGTGTTTAGCGATTACATCCATGCAATCTATTTACAGGTAAAAATAATAAAAACTATTGTTGAGATCACCTGGATATATCTTCGAATGTCCATTCACTTCTTAGTGCTCAGTGGTAGAGAGCTCGAATTTAGTCGGAAACTCAGGAGATTCCTCGACCCCAGTCGAGGGAAAGTTAGTTTATTAATGACACAACACTATCTAGATATAACGCACATTAATAAGCAGAACATCTTTGCTGAACATTCAATTGCCTTGTTATTGAACCAGTGATATTACATTTTTTAGGACGTCCCACAGTAAGACTTGGGCGTCCTTATGCGATCGATCTGGGGTGAAGTTGAACAACACTCAACAGAAAAAAAAAAATAACCACACAGTAATCCGTTTTAGACCATTCTGAATCCAAATCCGCGAAAAAAACCATAGGTGTATGTCTGTGTGTGTGTGTGTGTGTGTGTATGTGTGTGTGTGTGTGTGTGTGTGTGTGTGTGTGTGTGTGTGGTAACAAAATCTTGTGTACTCTGCACAGGCCTTAGTTCTCAACCGATTTTCCTGGTTCTTTTTTTGTTCGTCGCGGAAAACTATCTAGTTGTGCACTACGTCGCCGGAATTTCGAATTTTGCCTTTTAAGGGGGGGAAAGGGGGGGTTAATGCTCAAAATACGTGCGTTTTTGGGCATAATCTTGTGTACTCTGCCCAGGCCTTAGTTCTCATACGATTTTCGTGGTTCTTTTTTCGTTTGACGCGGAATACTATCTAGTTGTGCACTACAGCGCCGGAATTTTGGATTTTGCTTTTTAAGAGGGGGAAAGGGGGGGTTAATGCTTAAAAAACGTGCGTTTGCGTGCATAATCTTGTAAACTCTGCCCAGGCCTCAATTTCCAACCGATTTGTGTGTTTCTTTTTTTGTTTGACTAAAATAACTTCGGAGTTGTACATGAATTCACCAGAGTACCAAAATTTGCAAGAGGAGGGGATGGGTGGGGGGATAATATTCACAAAATATCCAATTTTTCAATATATCGGTTCCTTTACTGCTTATTAATTGTATCCAAGCTTTGAAATTGAGGAAAAATTCTCATTATACCTTAGGATTTGCATGAATTACTTTCTGTATCACCATGGAAATAAAAGTGGTGCCAGCATGGTGCCAGGGCACCATAAACCTCATATTTCTTGGGTTTTTTGGTGTTTCACCTTGAATACGGATGTGACATTCGACGGACTGCCTACTAAACCTAATAGATGAAAGTTCAATGTCACGACGTATTTCAGCTTTGGTGCCAGACTGGCACCATTGGTGGTGGTGGGGGGGGGGGGGTGAACTCGAATTCGCATGTTGGGTGTCGTAGATCATGGATTTTAAAATGCTCTTCAGATTCGAGGCTCCCATGCCGCTAGAGATGTTAAGGTGGATAATGGTGGGGGGGGGGTCAGTATTTCTTGCCTAAAGTAATAAATAAATTACATCGAGTGAAACAGTTTTGTCGCTTAACAACTGGTTAAACTGATCCAATACTTATCCAATGGGACGTCCCCTGGAATGCATGCATTACTAAACAATATGTTTCAAAAAAGTGATTTTATACTTCTGTGATATTTTTGGCGAATTTTCGAATTTTCACATAATATTTTCACGTAATATTATTACGTCATTTCGGACGATTACATGAGCAATTATTCAGCTTCAACTTCTTACCAATAGAAAGTGAAGTAAGTAAAGTAAAAAACCATTCCAGGTTGGATTTTCGTCCGACTGCCATTCCTGGCGTCGCAGACGTCATCAGCTGTCTTCCAAAGGGAAAATTGGAATTTGTTCTAATGATTTCGCTCATGGCTTCCCATTGGCCTCACCGCCCTGGGTTGTGACGAGGGGGAACTGCGACCGACTTGACCGAAAATATGCTCCCGAGGCGAGCCCCGAACTTACGACCCCTGCAACCGGTCCGAGTCTCGTCTACAGAGACACATGTCGTAGCTCGTTCGGCCACAACGCCGCCCACTTTTCACCAATATGTTTGTAATAACAAACGAAAAGACGAGTTCGTTAGCTAGAAATTTGAACATCTCCAAGGGGTCAAAATTCAAAAAAATAAAAAACGGTAAATTTGTGGCAAAAAAAGTGTCACGAAAAATTCGTTAAACCCCAGCCAAAAGACATATCCATGTCAAGACGCTGCAAATTATTACACAGCGGTTTATTATTTTTCTGTATTGATCACTGGCCTTCTAAGTGCACAGCTTTCTACCGACCATATTTATTATTATCTTCACAATCGAGATTATTTCGGGTAAATAAACCCTTCAAAATAATTTGAAAAAATAGTAGATTGTGGTATACTTATGCCATAATTAGGAAATTTGATTACTGGTTGCTAAGCACGCAAAACTGAGTACAACTCGAAAAAACGAACAATAATCGCCTTTTGTTCAGCTAAACTTTGAACGGAGTTTAGGCCTCTTTTGCGATTCACACTCGTGTTTCTGACTTATCGTACCTTGTGGGGAGCGAACGGCTAGTCCTACAAAGCTCTGGGTGGTCTCATTCGATTCTATACATTCATACGACTTTACATCAAAATTATTTGACCTAGAGCGTTTTCAAAATTTCAACCTTTAGAAGTGACTGCCATCAACCAGATGTTTCGGGGGCACAACTAGACTCAAAATGGAGCCTTTATACCAAATTTCATCAATATTGGTCCATGGTGACCAAGAAAAGTGCCGCGTATGGCAAAATTTTCATCCGATTTCTGGTTCTACGTAGCTTGAAACGTAAACCAAAAATTTATTTCTTGCTCGATTAAAAAAGTTTATTATTGAAAATAATAAACCAAAAAGGAGGGAATAACGAAGAAATGGATAGCGGTGAAACGGTGGAACTTTTGAGCAGGACTACCTATATTTTAATATCGGTTATTTGCCGAAATGTGGCAAAACATTGACAATCACTTGATAGAACAAGATCCCCCAAGAACATTATTCATGTTTTATCAGTTGATTGATCGAAATTAATCTCGATTCAACAATAATATTTTCGCCGTCAGTTGTTACCAATTCATTGACTATGTAAGAAGGAGTTTGTGAGTGTCGTCGATGGTTGCTAACTGCGTTATAGGGTTGACACATCAACGTGGAAAACGGTACAAATATTTGCATTTCAGAGAAATCACTTGCAAATAACAGTCTGATTGGTTGTTGGTCAGACAAAGAATATGCTAATAAAGATTCATTATTAGATATATTTTCTTCGCCGATCCTTCATTGCCAATAACCGTGCAACAGTTGGCCGAAGGTAGTAATATGTTCAACCAATTTGTAAAGTATCTTTAGAATGTCACTGTGTTTCTGGATTTTATGGTACTTTATCAAGCTCAAACAACTACATGGATTTTGATGAGGCTATTAGCGATACGGTGAATTTTCAGGCGAAGATATGTCCCAAACCATTCCCTTTCATCTTGAAATAAGCTTCCTTAGACGTCGAGTGGCTCGTTTTCAAATAGAAATCGGATATGAGTGATATTCATTACTAACTCTCCGCCGGTTCTATCATAAAGTTTCCCTCCTTGATAACTTCAAAAGGACGATTCCAAGGATAGCATAACGAAGTCTTGAACCGGTATGGAACTTCAAACTCCCTACATTTTATTGATTAAAGTCTTCAGGTATTTGCCATCCTTCACCAGATATTCCTTTCCTCGAAAGCACCAACCAGCTGATTTTCGTCCTTATTAGTTGTATGTAAACAACTCTAAATTCTTGCACCTAGTAGGTCCTTAACATGTGATTCGAAGGTACGTGAAATTACAAGTCTCTATCGGTAGATATATCAAACAATAACATTTTCAACTTATACGATTCCATGAACTCATCGATAAAAGTTTCCTTTGATCAGATAAAAGTCGTTACTTCTTCAGAGAAGCCAAACACAGGGAGATGCAACTCAAGTCCGCATAATCTAAGCGTTCGAATCTACAACAAATTTGCAACAACTTTTACCACATAGCAATTTTCGATAACCTCCCAAAAATTCAAGTTTTTTCACTTTTAAGATTTCCAGCAAGATGTCCAGTAAAACGGATAGAACTCTCTTAATTTACATACAAATTCAAATTTGATTACACCGTTGGAAAGAGCATCAAATTTCCCACCCTTTTGACGTAACATCCGATGTTTTTAACCAATTCTAAATTTGTAAAAAAATAGCCAAAGCTCAAAATTTGAAATTTTTTAGAAATTATCGATTTTTCATCGGGGTACTTTTGTATAGGGGTCTTTCGGAGGGCATTCTTCGGGAAAAAACGGGGAACAGGCGTTAGACTCCCCGAGCGAGTTCAATAAGTGAACCCGTTTTTTTTTAAAGGGGTTATGTGTCATTTGTGAAACTTTCGGGAAAAACGCAAAAAACTGTCCCAAGTCGTCAAAACGATCAAATCATCCCATTTTTTGAAATATTACAATGCAGTTTCATACTCTACAATCCTCCAGAATTTTTCAGATCATTTAAATAAACAGCTTTATTCATTGAATGAAACATATTTTGATGCAAATATGTACATAAAACATCATAACATAAAATATGTATTTGATCAGTTTATTATTTGGCCAACATGAAATGTTAAAACTGTTCTTCAGGAATGTACCTAATTCTTCAACCTCCTTAGGTAGCTAACGGAAATGAATGGGTTGATGGGAGTCCGGCAATTCACGAATAGATTTTTGAGCATTGCTTCAGGTCATAAAATTTTGGGGAGGATTTTGGGGGTGAAAAATATGTAGCCGATCTACTAAGCGCACTTTTCTTTTGATGAGAGCGGAATCACGATAGCACGGGAGAAATTATGCCTCTCACATGGAAAAATTGTTCGTTTTTGTCGAATTTTGCTTCCGAGTCTACGAAGATAGCGGACGCTTTGTTTTCACTTTTCAAGATCGAAAAAATTGTTCTCCAAAATCAAAATTTCCACTCGCGTTATACGTTTCAGACCGTACTGAATAATTTTTCCGTGTTTGTCTGTATGTCTGTCATGAAATCCTTACCACAGCCTTAACTTCATTCTCATCCTATTTTGATGAAATTCAAATTTTCAGGGTTGTGCAGGTGGGGGTGTAGATGGTCCCCTATGAGAATCATTACCCCCGGACTGACAGTAGCCGCTGTTCATGCGCAAACGTGAAATCCTCACCATGGCCATAACTTCTATATTTCCCATCTGATTTGATAAAAATTTTTTGGAATAATGCGAGTTGGGATGATGATGGTCCCCTATGAAAATCATGGTCCCCAAATTGAAAGTATCTTATGCGCATGCGCAAACGTGAAATCCTTGTAACAGCCATAACTTCTACATTTTGCAATAATATTCAGATATTGTGCGGGTTGACGTCTAGTTGGTCCCCTGTGAGGGTAGTGGAAGGTACTTAGAGATTAATATTTTGTGAGTAACTACCTACTATGCATCTGGTCATCTATACAGTTGGGTTATGGATACGTGGAAGCTACGTGCCACACCCACTTGGAATTGTTTTCTTAGTTAGGGCGAGGTGGAGATTCAAAAGGAAGTGATTTCGGTTAATTATTTTCAATAACAAAGCTTAGGAATCGACCAAGAAACAAAATTAACCCCTCCCTTTATCGACATATTAATTATTATAAAGAACCTGACAGTTCATTATTTGAG